>OY987184.1:3329328-3521828 GCA_963920625.1 Dinocampus coccinellae | reverse complement strand
TATATATTGGTTATCTTTTTTTTTTTGTGTTCTTTGTTCGTTCCTTCCTGTCTATGACCTCTTGTCTCTCTTCCACTCTCCTTCTCATCTCTCTATTTATTATTATTTTTTTTTTTTCTCTCTTTCCTGTATGGCATGAGCTGAGATACCGACAACAGATAAAGAAAGTAAAGAACTTTTTACAGTTTATAGACACGTGCCAAATGTCCTCTTCACAAACAGACACATATCCGTGTTTATTATTATTATTATTATTATTATTATTATTATTACTATATTTTTGTTTATTTTATTTCTTATTTTTTATTTATTTTTATTGTGTACATTTCACGTTTGTAAAATAGAAAATAAAAAAATTCCTTCAATGTAATATAAAAATTTACCGATAAAATACAATATTGAAATTATTTATCTCTATCTTGATATATGAGAAAAAAGTAGGAATTCCCTGTTTTTTTTTTTTTTTTTTTTTTTTTGTTATAACTCAAGTATTTGCTTAACTTCAATAATTTTGGGGGGGGGGGGGGGGGGGGTAGACCATTGGCAAAATGTTGAATGGAAAAAAAAATTGTTCTAATGAATAATGAGTAATTATAAAATACAGAAATATAATTGAAATAAAATATTTATACAAGTTTAGTATACTTATATACAAATATATAAAATGTGAGTTATATCAATATATTAAAGCGATAGCTTTTAATTATGATAATATTTTTCATATCTCATAATAATTTTTTTTTTTTTTTTAATTTGTGATATTATATGAGAGTAACAGAATATTTAGCAATAATAATTTCGTATTTTTATATTTTAATTTAATTTTATTTCATTTAATTAATTTTTTTTTTTTTTTTTTTTCTCAATAATAAATAATTTTTCTCCGAATTTTCTTTATTCAGTATATATTTATGAATACATCAATTTCCGGTTTTATTTTTAACATAATTTTCAGAGGTTTCCTTCTTTCTCTTTCTCTTTTTTAAAACATTTTTTTTTTTTCTACTTTCTCTATATTTTCTTTCATCACTGCCCACCTCATACATAATTCATTGTCCCTTTCTTGC
Source organism: Dinocampus coccinellae (assembly GCA_963920625.1). Classification (NCBI taxonomy): domain Eukaryota; kingdom Metazoa; phylum Arthropoda; class Insecta; order Hymenoptera; family Braconidae; genus Dinocampus; species Dinocampus coccinellae. The sequence goes on along the minus strand of OY987184.1, from coordinate 3,520,761 downwards.
TCATGATTCATCCTTTTACACCCACATAATATTATGTGGAAAGGCACCAATTTTACACAATTAACTGAAGAGAAATAACATTATGAACAATTTATATTTATTTCAATATATCAATACAAATTAATCAACTCTAACAGTTAAAATCATCTTTTATTTCAATTATTATTATTTTTTTTTCTTTTTTTTTTTCAATATTGAAATTTAATTATAATTTTATTTATTTAATTTTTTTTACGTATAACCATTCATCCTGAATAAATGAATATTTATTATTTATTATTATTATTATTATTATTTTTTTTTTAATTAATTAATAAATCAATATGTGCGTGTGTGTAAATTTTTATTTGGTTAGTCTTTTCCTACTGAGTTGCACATAAAATTAATAGGAGAAACTCAATGTTGAGGAACAGTACGAGATGAAGAGAGAAATAAAATGAAAAAAAAAAAAAAAAAAAAAAAACATTCAGAGATTGTGGGCTGTGCCTCTTCCCCCTATCTCTCAGTGTTCGACGAGCCATAACGTTCTGTACGCACGAGCCCAACTAAATGAGCGAGGAAAAGGGAGAATATGGAGAAGAGAGAAAAATGTATATATATATATATATATATATTAATAATAATGATAATAAAATCAAATAACGTAGCTAAGCATGTGAGAGATGACGTTGGTGTGTTGAAAAGAGAGAAAGAACGTGAGTGTAAGGGAGAAAAAACGAGTGCATGAGTTATATTGGGCATGTGTCATCGCTCTCTTTCGCTTCCCTCACGAGTTGTTTTCAAATGGAATTCACTAGAACGATGAGGAATTAAATGCAGTGAGAAATATATAAAATAAAATTTTATATTCTCAAATGTTTAATACTTTATTTATTTATTTATTTATTTATTTGGTATACGTACAAATATTTTATTATTTAGATGTGCCATTAGGACAATTTTTTTTTTTTTATTCAAATTTTAATTAAAATAAAATTGATAAGTTTTGCAATTTGAAAATGATTGTTTTTTGTTTTGTTATATTATTAAAAGTAAAACTAAGCATCAATTGACGTTCATCATTGTAACAATTAACCTCAAAATGATGACGTTGATGTTTGAGAGAAGTCTTTTAAATAAATTGGATACTTCAATGTTATAAATCTCCCAACATTATCATGTGCTACATGTGAAATTATTCATTAGAGAAATTTATTATTTTTTGTTTGTACAATTGCTAAAAGAGATTAATTGAATTAAATCATAGAAATTGAAACCTCTTCAATTTATTTATTTATTAATTTTGTTTGTTTTTTTTTTCTTCTCTTCTCTTCTCTTACTCATCGTTGTCATCGAGTTACATTACAGAATATAAAAAATTCAATTAATAATAATAGGATAATTAATATATGAATAATCGTGATAATATAAAATACACAAATAAAATCATGAAATAAACAAGAAGTAACGGAAATAAAAAAAAAAAAACAAAAAAAAAACTTTAAATATTCCTCGATACACAAGAGACAATTTTATAAAGTTATTTTATTCTATTTCTTTATTTTTATTTCAACTTGTGCATAGTGTCAGAGCTCGTTCAGAAAATAGACGAGTGTCCTTACATTCCACGACAGAGAAAAAAAATACAATTAAATATGTGTAAGTGTGAGAGGGAGAATAACAAAATGGTGGAAATGAAATGTAGAAAGAAAGAAAGAAATAAAAAAAAAAAACAAAACAAAATAAAATAACAAAAAAAGTGTCGTAATACTGAGAGGAAATAGAGCAATAGAAATAATTTCATGCATATGAATAAAAAAAATAATGATAATAAAATAAATAAAAAATAAAAATTAAAGTATACTCGAGTCAAAATGATAATGATAAAATTAAAAATGCACTTTTTAATTTGATAAAAAAATTTATTTATTCATTTTATTTTATTTTGTCGCAGTGACGAAAAAAAGAAGAAAAAAAAAATGAGGGACAAAATAGATTATTATTACCACGAGAAATTCTTCTATTATTTATAAATTAATAATTGTATAGAAATAAATTTTTTAATTAAAAGATATGATTGTATTGAAATGTTATTTAACTTTATCATTATAATTTTTTTTTTTTTTTTTTTTTTTTTTTTTTTTTTTTTTTCTTTTTCTTCATCATTAATAATACGGGAAATTATCTAGATTACCGCAAGAATATATATATTGACACTATTATATTATATGAGTTCGCAACGTCCGGTTGACTCATACTCATTCACAGTTTAGTTTATATAGATCAGCCTCTCTCTCTGCTGCGCATTGTCTTTGCTGCCTGACGCGACTGGATAATTATCAAATTTAATTGGACAACATGAGCCAATCACAAACAATAAATTTACAACAATATTAGTGATTGTAAATAAATAGTAAAGATAGTGAAAAAAAAAAAAAAAAAAAAAAAAAAAAAAAAAAAAAAAAAAAATACAAAAAAAAAACACAGAAACTTATTACAATTATTTGTAATACATCTATAAAATTTATGTTCAGTACAATTTTAAAAATTAGTATTTATTATTATTATTATTATTATTTTGAATAATTTTTGTTGATGAAATTTGTTATGTTTTACATATTTAGCGTTAGAGTTAGGCATGAGATATTTCCGTTCGGTTTATTCTCCACGATTCTTTCTCCCATCTCAATATATTATTCACACATGGCGAATCAGGATGTGCCTGGGAACATGAATAAAGATCCGCGAGAAAGAGAACACGTGCGAACTCTTTGCCATCGTCATCAGTTTAAAAACAAATGAAATTTCAACTCTTACCAATTAATAACTCATTTATCTTTCTTTATTTTTCAATTATAATTATAAATTAATGTATAAAAATAGAAATAATAAATATTATGGTGAAATGTATAGTTTAAGATTGAGATTGGATGATTTGAAATTAAATATTTCTCACTGTCGATATAGAAATCGTGAGTGTTAGCGCATGGGCACTCAACCAATTCAAAGTCTTGAACACAAAAAGTTTCATAAGTCTCGTGTAGCCACACGAACTTTTTTTTCTTTCTTTTAAATGTTTTCAACTTCTTCTATCTTGACTAGTAGAATAAATATATGGAAAAAAAAAAAATAATTTTTTTTTTTGTTCTTAACTTTTGTTTCAGGTCCATCACTGGAATTTAGTGCACATCGTTTGGTACAACCGAGAGTATTTCATAGTCGGACTAAACGTGAAATTCTGGATATAACCGAAAATGTAAGTAAGAGTAGATTGAATGAAAAATTGTAATAAAAATATAATGAAATATTGAAGTGTTAAAAGTAATGGATTTAAATTTGATTTTACCACTGTCCTAACTTTTAATCTCATTGCCATGTATATTTTCGTGACGGCTTTTCTAAATGTTCGTGATGTCGTACATGGAGACAAATGAAGCATAAAAAAATAAAGAATTAAATGCACTTACCTTTATCAAATTCCAAATAGTATTTGATAATGATGTTGACACACAAATTTTTTTGTTTTCACGACATCAACCGAAAGTTATCGAAAAAAACCGATTACTGGTTCAATTGCATTGAAAATTTTACAATGCAGTCCTGTAAAATTTGTTAGAATTTAACATATTTTGTCCACAGCGCCCCCAATCGAATGAAATAAGTCCCTTGTAGTATAGTAAAATGTTGTACCCAAATGCTTCACAATTTTTGTAAAGCACATCATAAATTTTCCCTTTTGGTGATGAAATACTACATGAAAATCATGCATTTTTTGTTAAGTTAGAAATTCTACCCTACAGTATAGTAAAATTTCTTATATTGAATTTGAATTTTTTTTAGATTTCTTTTAAAAATTTCCACACAATAATGTATTATTCCTTAGAATATTGAGTTGTCCGTTCAGTACCTAAATGTTTTACGTAATTTTTACTAGAAAATTTTCTCCGTGTACTGTAACAATTTCCATCCAAATATCATGACAATTGTGCTGCATTTCCAATTCTATTCCTGATTGTCAAGTCAAATTTATTTTTAAACTCGATAGTTTGCATCTTGATGTAGTAGTATATTATTTACATAAATTACTGCAAAAATTACATTATCCATAATGAAATTTATATGTTGATGATGTAATATTTATCGTAAAATATCGTAAAATATAGATAATATAATTGATAAATATTCATATGATGATGGTCTTTTATTCAATGAAAATACATTTATTTTTCGCTATTGTGTATAAATTATATTGATGAATAATGACGTTATCAATTCAATTTAATAACAATAGCAGGAGAATGATTTTGAGTTTGTTTGACAGTGCGTGTAGAATCAACATACGTGCCAATGCACACCTGTCCATGTCCATAGACAGCTACTACAGTGTATATATACATATATATATATATTCTTTTTATACAATTTCATTGTATTCTTTCGAAAGCCCGTGCATGCATTTGTTACAGTCAAATCACGTAAATCTACTTATTAAAATTTCCTCAACTTCCTCCCACTAGACAAAAAAATATATAATTCTCTTTATCATATCAATGGTTCTCATATTTAAATAAAATATTTATTTTTTATATTAAAGTGTGTAAATAAAACAAATAAAAAAAATTAAATATTTAAATTGCCAATTTTTTTGTTGAAATAAATGAAAAAAAATTAGTTTTGTGATGAATTCTTAACCGAACATAACCTAACTTATATTATTTAATTTGTGTCACTCGTTGGTATTAAATACGGTGTATCAAATGAATCGTGGGAATCACTACTTTTTCCTCTGTATTTATAATTTCATTACGCGGTAAAATTAAATAGGTCATTAAATATACATACGGATATAAATACATAAAATTTTACTTGAATACATCAGAATTAATATATTTTTTAATACTAAATTAATTATGTAGAACATAATATTCAATATTGAATATACATGTGTATAAATTGAAAATTATATTAGGTATTTATACGGTTTATTTGATGAAGAAGTAATGATCAATGATAAAATAATAAAATTTCATATTAATTTCAAATAATTTCATATCAACAAATTATGTTTTCATATTGTTTCAAGCATAAATTCACATTCAATTATCTTTTTTTGTTTATCAATTCATAACACCTCCAAATAATATTTTCCTTATCGTATTGATTTTCTTTGACCTGTATGTATACGTCTTCATTTTACCATCTATATAATAATATCGATTGTTTTAGATTATTATGAATCGTTCAATTGTCCTTGTTCTTGTTGATGGATAATCTATATATATATATATAAATACATATCATTTTCTTTTTCATAACCTCATACACATAAATTTTTTATTTATGACCTCATTTTATATCGAATATGTTATGAAAATACGTGACATTACATTTATCAAATTTATTTATTTATTATTATTATTTTTTTTTTTTTCCTACAGGATACTGACATTCTATCAATACGTATTGAAATTGATGGAGTTGAAAGAATATTGGATCTTCGACTCAACACTGATCTTATACCAGTTGGCTTCAAGCAAAGAACACAACAAAATGGCGGATATAAAATTGAAACACCAGAAAAAGTTGTAAGTAATTATTATACAATTTAAAAAGGAATACTATAGTTATTTACTGATATAATTAATCTAAGTACAAGAAAAAAAAACGTAATGTGAAGGAATTTAAAAATTAAAATAACAAAGAATTCATTAAAACACACACACACACACACACACACACACACACACACACACACACACACACACACACACACACACACACACACATATATATATTGATCAAATACTAATGATCAACATTCAATTATTTTCTTTTCAACAATTAATATATTTAATATAAAATTTGATCTGATTACCATAATTGATTGTAAAATTTATTACGTTTTTTTGTTTCAAATTACCATCGATAATCAACGAGAATTCAATTCTCTGAACCACATATTGTCATCTATGTATAAACACTACACATTTACAATTCTCTTGGGTAGACAGGGCATACAATTAAAGTATTATATCGTTGATTTTACATAATCAAATAAATTAATCTCATCCAATTGCTGTCGCCTCATTGACAAGTCGCGTACCAGTCTCACTTATTCCATATGCATACATATATCATTTAATCGTTACACTTTCCATTGGGCTCACGCCAATATTGTATTCGCACCACACACACACACACACACACATACATACATACATACATTGATATATAGAGATATTCGACTGCTGTATATCTACATTAGATTCTGTTCCACTCCCTTTATCTTGTTTCTCTTTATCTAGTCATTTTCAGTCAATAAATTGTGGGCAAACTGGAGCATACAATTTCCATGTCTATATATTCTGATCAAATATTCTAGTGTATACGATAATAAATGATTCAATTAAATTGTAAACAATAATTCATTTCATTCATAATTAATTTGATTAATTTGATTTATAATTGTGAAAAATATTTTTTAAATAATTTTCTATTTATTTATTTTTTTTGTTTTTTTGTTTTTAGGAACTTTGTCAATATCAAGGAAAGATTCGAGATAAATCTGATTCGTGGGTAGCAGTATCGATATGCAAAGGATTGCGCGGTGTTATATTTGATGGTAAAAATATGCATCATATTCATCCAGAATATGAATCACTTGATTCAAATCATTACATTTACAAACACAATGATTTATTAACGAATCATACATGCGGTAAGATATTATTAATTTAATGAAAATAATTATGAATTTTTCTTCTGTAGTATTTCATTTATTATTATTATTATTATTATTATTTATATATTTTTTTTTTTCGTATTTATGTTGATATTCATAAAATGGAGAGGGGGAAAAAAAAAAGATAAAGGCATTAGGAAAAAAAGATTGAGTTTAAAGTTCATTCTATTTTAACAAATGAAAAGGACAAAGATGATGAAAATAATAGTAATGTAGATTGAAATAGGAAAAAAAAACTAAAAACCAAAAAAAAAGTTATCAGCAACTGGTCTTTCCTTGCTTGCAAATTTTCACTCTACATGTTGAACAACTTGAAAATATCTTTTATAAGTTTTTAAAAAAAAAAAGTATCCCTGGATGCCGTCGCGTTTTTGTATTGTTTTCAACGGTTTTATTTTTCTCATATACTCTAATATATATAGATTATTATTATTATTAATTAATTCATTATTATTATTATTTTTTTTTTCTTAGGTTATAAAGGAACAGTTCATGAGGTTAATACATCAACGTCGAGTGGACACAGATTGACGAGGGTAAAAATACAACACTCAATTATACAAATTATCCTTGTTTAAACCCGTTATTGGACATACATTTATTTTTTAATTTTAATTATTTTCATTATTTTGTTTCATAGAGAAAGCGAACTGCTGAAGTAGTCCGTGGCCCGTACAATGCCAATCGACAATCCCGTTATGTGGAGTTGGTACTTGTGATAGACAAGAAAGAGTATTTGGCCTTGGATGAAAATCTCGACAAAGTTTATCATCATTGCAAGGATATTGCCAATATAATAAATGCTGTAAATAATTTATTTATTTATTAATATTAATTATTATTTAATTTATACTCATTAATCAACGAATAATTTTATATTTTCAAAAATTTAATTTAATTTTTTCAAAGTTATAAAAAAATATATGAATACAAAAAATTTTTCTTCCTCCGTAAGAAATACGTGATGCTATTAAATATAAAATTTTACATTACCCCTGCGTGCAAACTAATGATAAGAGGAGGAAAAAAATATCGACGTGTTTTTAATCATACAGTTCACGTCTCCTGTTTAGTATTTAATTTTAATATTTTCAACGCATTTATTCCTTTTTTTTTTTTTTTTTTTTCATTTTATCTTTAAAATCAATTATTACCTATATAATAATATTTTTTTATTTTGTTTAATTTTAGTTGTATACACCATTAAATATTTTTATCGCCTTGGTTGGTGTTGAAGTTTGGACAGATTCAGATGAAATTACGCTATCACCAAAAGGTGATACGACATTGGCTAATTTTTTACGTTATCGACGTGAAATGCTTGTAAAAGAAATGCCAAATGACAATGCTCAATTAATAACGTGAGTTTTCATTGTAAATAAAATTATTAATTGCATCGAGAGTTATTACTATAATTTTTGTTTTGTTCATTTTGATATGAAACGAATTTGAATTTCTCAAGAAGAATTTTATATCACAAACACATTTTCCGTCTATATATATATATATATATATTTATTTTTTTGTACTGGACCATGCAAGTAAATAGAAGTTACGAAAGTAAATAGCTCTCGACGTAGTATTTCCCCAGAGTGTAAGGTAGTAAATCAGATGTAAGAAAGTTTGAAAATGTGTTCTCAATCACTAGGCGAATTACATTCGAGGATGGAGTAGTGGGAAAAGCTCTCAAGGGGCCAATTTGTACTTACCAGTTTTCTGGTGGGGTATCGATGGATCACTCAAATGTTATTGGTCTTGTAGCAGCAACTGTGGCGCATGAAATGGGCCACAATTTTGGTATGGAACACGATTCTCCTGAATGTTCATGTCCTGAAGACCGGTGAGTTATCCACACAAATTGACTTTAATGATTGCGATAAACCTAAATTACAATTTTATAAGAATGAATGTGTAATGTCAAAAACATAAAATACAATTTTTTTTTCTATATTTAAGATAAATTCGTTGAAATATTTTTAATTTATTACTTTTTTTTTTGTATTTTTACATTTCTAGGTGTATAATGGCACCGTCAAGCGGTTCAACTGGTCCCACTCACTGGTCTTCTTGCTCACTTGACTATTTATCGCAGGCATTTCAACATGGCATGGACTATTGTCTACGTAACAAACCAACAAAATTATTTGATAGTCCAATTTGTGGTAATGGATTTGTCGAATCAGGCGAACAGTGTGACTGTGGATTGGAAGAAAATTGTGATAATCCATGCTGTAATGCAACAACATGTATGCTACATTCAAATGCAAGTTGTGCAACGGGTGAATGTTGTGATTTAAAAACATGTCGGCCGAAAAATGCCGGTACTGAGTGTCGTAGTGCTGAACATGAATGCGATTTACCGGAATATTGTACTGGACAAAGTGAATATTGTCCGTCAGATGTTTACAAAGTTGATGGTGAAAGTTGCAGTATGGGAAAAGCATATTGCTATCAGGGTTCATGTCGAACTCACAATGATCAATGTAAATTATTGTGGGGTCCCACTGGCACATCATCAGATGCTCAATGTTACGATATGAATAATAAAGGAACGAAAAATGGCAATTGCGGTCACAATAGAATTGACGGGAGTTATGTTAAATGTAATGAAAATAATATACTTTGTGGTATGTTACATTGTAAACATCTCAATGAAAGATTGGAATTCGGCATGGATTCTGTTGCTATTCTGAGCCATTCATTTATCAATAATGGCGGGACTATTATTGCATGTCGTACTGCAATTGTTGATCTGGGATTAAATCAAGTAGATCCTGGTCTTGCTCCGGATGGCGCTAAATGTGCTCCAGGAAAGGTAAATTATATTTTAATTAAATAAAAAAATTTCCTCCATTTATATATAAATATATATATATTCAATTTTTTTTTTTTTCTTTTTTTTTCTTTATCATTTCATTTGGATTTACATAGAGAGAAAATATAAAATCAATTACTTATAATTATTTATTTTATAGATGTGTGTCAATCAGAAATGTTTACCAGTTGAAGATTTACGTGTAGCAACAATTGGTGGTGAGGCATGTCCCAATAATTGTGGTGGCAATGGGGTTTGCAATAGTCTTGGTCATTGCCATTGTAATCATGGATTTCGACCACCCGATTGTGTTCATCCAGGTTATGGCGGTTCTGATGATAGTGGACCTGCTCAAGATCCAAATGGTAATGTCAATGATATATTGTAGTCTAATTCATATTAACTTAGGACATCCAACATATATTGCCCAAAACAATTTATCGTATTCATTATTTTACACTCGATATTTTTGTATATGAATAGTATTCCTCTCTGCCGATAATTTGGATTTATTTATTTTTTATTTTTTTATTTTATTAAATATTTGTTTTAAATTGATACGATTAATAATGAGAATTGTACAAATAATCCATTGGACGATTTAGAAATTATTCAATTCATTTTTAGATTCAGTATGTAAATTTTGTATTTACTCTTGATGTTTTTTTTTTTTTTTTCATTCTATTATTTAATTTACGGGTTCACAATCAAAATTATTTTTGTGATATAAAATTTGATAATTATATTCAATAACGTATTTACCCCCGTTCATAATCTCAATTTATGAACATATAATTTTCATAAAGTTTAATTTTTAAATATTCTGAATAATAAATATTAATAATGGATTTTATTTATTTATTATTTTTTCTTTTTATTTATACATTTTAGCACGAAACGAAGTGACCACTACCTTGTATGTGATATTCCTGGGAGTTTTACCAATCATTGGTCTTGTATCATTGGCAATGTGGTACCGAAAAAACAACCCAACACGTCCTGGATGGAAAAAAGATGTTATACCAACGTACGTATCTAGTCTCGCCTGTTTGAAAAATTCGAAGATACCAAAATCGAGCGCTACAGTATCGCCAAAGACGAGAATATCGTCGCGTGCGTTAATGAATAAAAATATTTTTATTCGTATACGTGAATTTTTCGTGTTACGTTATGGTAGTAGGCAAAATAATAATGGATTGCACAACAATACTGTAAAAGTATTTACAATAAATAATAATACATTGGCAAAAGATAAAATTCATATAACGAGAAAAAATCTTGTTAGTACAACAAATCCTGAAGCAATTAATTGTAGTAGTAATATTACCGCGCGCAATTCATTATTAATTAGTAATTCGCCTAAGGACGATGATAATATTGAAGGTGGTGGAATTAAATGTATTAACTCCCAATCAAATATTGATTCACAAAATAAAGTTGAATTCGGATCAATGATATCAGAGCGTATTAAAAATCTTCAAAAATCATCAAAAAATTTTCATGGTTTGAAATTAAAAACAGATATGGGATTTGAACATTTAAATGAAAGCCCATGTAGCAGTTCGGGTATTACACCAAATGCATGTGATGTCGTGACAACCGATATAAATGTTTCAAAAAATATCTCAAAAGTTCCAGGCGGTTTTAAAAAATTAAACGAAATTAGTAAAACACCAAGTGCCAAATGTGAAATTAATTTCCCCAATAAATATCATGGATCATCAATGCCTTTTTATAATAAAAAACCACCACCACCACCACCACCACCATCACAATCTGTATCGTCACAATGTCTCAAACCAAAGATTTGAGTAGTTAAAAAAATTTGTGCAATATACATATATATAATTTTTTTTTTAATATTCAAACAATGCATTTAGTCACATTTTTAATCGTGCATTATATAGCAATTTAACTTCATTATTTATTATATAATTTTTGAATACTCAATCGATAAAATGATACTTATCTTTATAAATAAAATTCTGTGATGATTTATAATTCGTAAAATAGACTGATACAGTCGAAAAAAATAATATGCGACAGTGAATTTGAGTAATGTCTCAAGTAAAATAACAATATTTACTTTTTACTTTTTTTTTTTTTTTTTTTTTTTTTTTTTAATATATTTAAGTTATTTCAATCATATTTGAATAATCTCAGAGAGGATTTAATTCTCTAATTGCATTGCAATATAATAATGTATAATTAATTTAATAGTATTTATTTAGTTTAAACAAAAAGAAAAAAAAAATTTTTTTTTTTTTTTTAACATTGCAAGTTATAATGAAAAATCAATTGAGCATGTATCTCTGATTGCATGAAAAAATATTTTATTTTTTTGTTCATTCTTTCTGCAAGAAGAAAGATTAAAAAAAAATGCGTTAATCCAAGCATGTGATTGTGTATTTATTTTCATTAGTTTACCCTCCTCTTTTTTTTCTATTGAATTCAATGAATTAGATCTTAATTTACATCGCCTGTATTTTTCTCAACAACCAAATAAACAAAAAAAAATAGAAAAAAAGTGCAATATGAACCATGAACTGAAACAGAAAAAAATAAAAATAAAAATAATTTTTAAAAAAATGACAATGCAGTGAATTTAGTTTGTTTTCCTTTCTTTTTCTCCGCTATATGTCAACATTTAATATTATATATTAATCAAATTCTTAACTTAATTTTTCTTTAAAATTTCAATTCAACAATTCCGCTGTGCAACTAATGTCTTTATTATATTTCTATACTAATTTTCCCGAAGCTTACGTGAAAATAATGCACATTAAAAAAAAAAAAAAAAAAAAAAAAAAGCATGCAAATATGTCTATAATCTATTCATGAATAAATTATATTTTAATCAATAAAAAAAGATTAAAATTCCTACAGCTTTTCATCCCTCATTTCAGTATTCGCTTTTTCTTTCAATTTACAGGCACGACCGTGGCTTCACGATCAAGACAATAGATCGTCCCAGCGGCCACCATCATCATTTTCATCATCATCATCATCATCATCTTCCAATGTCACGTGATATAGAAACAATAGATACAAATTTGAGCCAAGATCCAGCATGTGCAAGTCTCTTACCAAAATCAAATGCGGACGAACGCTTCAATAATAATCTCTTTGGTCAATTCAAAGGTTTTATATTAACGCCAATTAGCACGACAAATACAACGGCAAATAAATCATTATTGGAACCAAAAAAATCTGCCCCACCGCCCCCAACAATACCTACTGTCATGATAAAGACAAATATAAAACCACAACAACAACAACAACAACAACAACAACATAATAATATATCAAAAAGTGCCTTCATGTCACAATCGATTACGGAAGATAATACAGCGATGCAAAATACTGATTCATTACCACTAACATCATCATTGGCACCGGCATTACCACCATTAAATCCTGGCAGCACTGCACGACCATTAATTAGTAGTCCTGTATTAGCCGCTACGACGTGTACGTCAATGGAATTAATTGGTGCAACAGCAGCAGCAGTGCCAACACGACCAGCACCAGAAGTGCCGGCTCGACCACCCGAAACTCTCAGTGCATCATCAACGTCATTGTCAACTGAAAAAAAATCGCGACCTACTAGTACACCATCAATAAATGTAATAATTGAACCAGAAAAAGAGAAACGACAAGAGAAAGAGAGAAACACAACATTAAATAGGATTGCGTCAATTTTAAAACCAGGTAGTGGTATTATACGATTGAATTCACAGCAGAAAGATGATAGAACTAATTCATTACCGCGCAATCAGCATTATCATCAAAAAGCGATTAAAGTTATTGATAAAGAGATATTAAGAAATTTAGAAATATCTAATCCAATTCCACAAAAAGATATTGATATTCCAACTTCAGTTATTCCAGTTATTCCAGTTGTGTCAACGACATCGACATCGACATCAATATCAACATCAACAATTGCATCGACAACAGCATCGTCTTCTGCTGCTGCTGCTGATAATCATAAAAAAAATGTCATCATGCGCACACAATCTATGAGAGACGGTAAATTAGATAATCGACCGACAATACATACTTTTGGTTCAATGCGACAATCTAATTCGTATAAGAGACCCACAAGTATTCCAGCAAGCGCCAGACCAACATCACCACCACCACCAGTGCCACCAATGTCAACATTAATTCAAGAAAAATCTACTGAAAATTTGAAAATACCCGGTTTGCCAGGTTATCAAAATCCTCCAGTAAAAGTCATACAAAAAAATGATAAAGACAATGGAGAGGAGGCTTATGATGATTGTATGAATCTCGTTGGTGAAATTTCATTGACAAAAATTACAGAAGAGTCGTCATCACCATCGCATGACAATATTTATGCTATTATTGAAGATCCAATTCCAACGAAAGCAGGAAAAAAAAATTTTCATTTCAATGAATCAAATGAATATAAAATTCCAAAGTCTATTGATTCATCAGCAGCTGGATTGGAAACAATGGGATTATTATCGGAAATAGTTTCTGAAATATCAAATCGTAATTTCGATTCAATTTATTCAGCATCAACATTGTCACGAACAAAAAATAAAAAACAAGAAACGGAAACATTGGAAAAAACATTCGACAATTTAGGATCAAATAGTTCATTAGGTTCTTATGCTAATTCAAATTCAAATCATTATAAATCACCGTCAAGTGTTTATTCAAACTCAGTGTCGAAATTCAATTCCGCTGTATCGGAAACATCATCTGGATATTTATTACCATCAGCAGTCAATGTACCACGCAAAATTGACGATGATAATAATAAACAAATTGTCAAATGTATTAAAAATGTTTCGGAACAACAGGAGAAAATAATTGATGATAATAAACTCGATTCATTGAAGTCAAACAATCCAAATGTTAATGATGCTATGTCAAAAGCTCTTGGTTTAAAACCTGTCGATAGCTCAACAAAATCATTACAATCACCGTCGTCATCGTTATCAGTAAAACAAAATTTGATAACTAAAAAAAATGAAAAGAAAGAAGATACGATAAAACCAACAAGTAAACCACCATTAAATCGTACAAAAACTCCACCTAGTATCAGCAAAGTTACTTCAAAAAGCGACGATACGAAAACAAATCGTCAAAATTCTGAAATTAAAACAGTTCGTCAAAATTCCGATACAAGTTTAAAGTCAAATAAAAGTATCAGTACAAAGGATAAAAAAGATAACCTTGCACAATCAACACCTCTCAAGACTACGTCAACGAATGTAAATAAAAATAAAAATAATAGTCCTGATTTGGTATCAAGTTGTTCCACATCATCTTCAAATACTTCCGAGTCACCTGATGTTCTTGGTAACAGTGCAAAGATTAAAAATAGCCAAAAAACACCCACATTTTCACGTGGTACAAAAACAATACCACCACGACCTAGCAATATTGTAACTAAAGCAGCCACATTTTCTGAACGTAAAAAATCACCAACTGAAAATATTAGCATTATTAAATCGCCATCTGCCACCATTAAAGATATAAATAAACCTTTGATAACACCAAAGAGTATAACATTGACTAATAAAATTGAAGCGAAAAGTGAGGTTAAGTGTAATCCTGTACAAAAAGCCGCCGGTAGTAAAACAAATGTTGCATCATTACAACAAAAATTCGAACAAAATAAAGCAACAATTAATCCAATTAGAAGTATTTCTTCTGTGAAGAAATCCATTACTTCTAATAATAATAATAATGATAATAGAATAATGCAAAAAAATGATTGAAGAAGAAATTGATAAATGTCTAGTCTCTGTATTGCGACAAATATATTATATATATATATATATATATATATATATATATATGTATATATATGTATGTGCATAAAGAAAAAAATTTAAATCGACTGATTTAATAATTATGAGATGGAAGTATAATTTAAATAGAATATAGTACATGTAAATATTAAACATTTAAAAAATGCTTTGGCCATTATTTAGTAGCTTGTTCTAATTCACTTCTCAATGTCGAGGAGAAGAATTTTCAAAAAAAAAGAAAAAAAGAGCAATCGTATATGCTTCTTTTTCTTTATTTTCTTTGATGACAAAGACATCATTTGATTCTGTGATATATTAAAAAAAAAAAAAAATTAATGAATAAAAGACGAAAAAAATTTTGATTTCAAGTAAATAATAATAAATTATCTGATTTTGTTTCGTTAATATTCAATTATTAACAAAAAGAAAAAAAAAAATATATATATATCTTTATGAATAAATAAAAAAGAGGAAATTAATGTTGCAAAATCAAGGAAATAATTTCAGGTTCATTTAGTACAGAAATAACGTCAATATAATTTTCTTTACTATTTCTTCTCACGTTTCTTATTTAGGGAAAAAAAAAAAAAAAAAAAAAAACTGCTATTAAGCGTAATATAATTTCTACTATTATACGTATTTATTTGACTGATACACGTGTAAATATGTTTATACATATAATAATAATAATAATAATAATAATAATAATAAAATAGAAAAAAGTTGAAGAGATTAAAAATATAAATTTTGTAACGATATATATGTCTATATATATTTCTCATGCATGGATTTGGAAATGAATAGGGGAAAATAAAAATAAAAAAATGAACAATTTAGTTTATCAAAGGGAAATAGATTATTTGTATTAATATTCACTTTTTTGCTTTATCAATTTATGAAATAAATAAGAAGACTAATTTTATATAGATTATGATTATGTTATGTAGTTTCTGTTTAAATGTTTTCGTTATTTAAGAAATTTTGCACGAAGAGTTTTATTCAATCTATCAATAACGTGTAGATATATTATTTATATATAAATTTTTTTGTTTTTTTTTTTCTAAAAATTCCATAGTATGATATAATATGATATAAAATAAGTGGATTTGAATACTTCATTTATTTATTTCTTCTCAGATTAATAAAACTCTTCACACGCAATTATTAATATATATTTTTTTTTTTTTTTCTCTTTTACACAGGTACATAACGAAAAAAAGTAAAATTAATATTATCATTCACACTCGCCAGTACCAAAGAGGATTAGATTCAAATATTCAAACGAGAAAGAAAAAAAAAAAAAAAAACCGCCTTTTTACATTCATTCTTATAATTCTTATAATAATGAAATTGTAAAAGTTGTAATTAATAAATCTATTGATTCACTTGTACAATTATTTATCGTTTCTTATCTAACATCAAAATAGAAAAATAGTAGAAAATAAAAAAACTAACAAAAAAAAAAAAATAATATATATAATCATTGGTAGTGTATAAAAATTTGAATTAAAAATATATTTATTTGATTTTATTATTATATTCTTCTTCATATTCAATTACAACCATATATTTTATTTTTATTTTTATTTTTCTTCAAACAAAAGCAACTACGGGGTATAAAATATACGGTTTAGAAGTTGGAACCACCTCTAGAATAATTAGTCCGGCGTTTGTTGAGAGTCTCATTAAACTGAAGTAGTGTAGATGCCTTTAGTATTTCATCACATATCTACCAATATACAGACGACACACTGACACAATACTATATTCACATTCACAAATAATATACGTGTGCCATCTTGATTCTACTTTTTTTTTTCTTCTTCCTTCTCTCTTGACTTTTATTTCATCTTCATCACTTCAATTTCCACTCTCTACTACATCCACTCTTTCATTGTATTTTTTTTCTCTTTTTTTTCATGATTTCTTCAAGCGACTTGCAATGAAATGTGGTTTTATTTCAGTTAGTCACTGCCCGGAGTGCAGTCATAATCCAAGTCACGTTCATCAAAATTTTTACCGCAATTTCAAACATTTTTATATTAACAAAAAAAAAATAGATGACGAAAAATTTTGAGAAAAAATATATCAGTTAATTGTATTATTATTTTATGAATTTGTATAAAAGTTTATAAATGTATATATGAAGAAGAAGAAAACAAAAAAATGTATTCAGTTCATGTTACAACGGAAAGAACAAGAGGATCGTCTATTAAAGACGGTGAATCATCAAAATATCATGAAAGTGAAGTATTATTTACGCCAAATCAACGTGGTTCAATTATTTTTCGTCTCTTCAATTATATTCGGACAAAATTTCGTTTTGAAAATCCACATATTACTGGTGAGTGTTTTAATTTTATTTTTTATTCATTTACAAAATCAATAAACATAATTTTTTGAATGAAAAATTTAATGAAAATAAATAAAATTGATTTCATCAAACATTAAATACATCTTTTATTTATTAACACTTTAGTGTTAAACAGCATAAATCGATGGAATTTAATGAAACAATAAAATTCGTAATATAATTTTTTTTATAAATTTATTAATTTTTATATAAATTTTTTTTTTTTTTTTCTTTTTTTTGGCAAATAGGATATACACTTTGAGTATCAAAATTTTACAAATTATACCGTGATAATTTAAGGCACGAATATTATAAATTATGAAAATTATTGTATATATAATACTTTTCATTTTTATATTTAATATTATGCATTTGATTGAAAAAATCTGCATTGCACTTTTTTTTACTTAGTAACATAGCATGATGTTTGCAACTTTTTTTTTATTATCACCTTTCTCTATTCAGAGAAAACAAAAAAAATGATAATAAAATAACATTCATGACTTCATATAACAATTCTATTTTATCAAAATAACAGATCTATAAAAAAAAAAAAACTTTGAATATAACTTAATAAGTCAGTACATTTAGTATGACCTATAATAATCACATACTTCTTTTTCATTATTAAATAATATATAATATACTTATTGTATTTAGATATATGTGATAAAGTTATAAATTTTTTCTCCTTATATTCGTGATAATTGCAACGAAATTTCATTTTACTCTCGTTTTCATAATGATCACTCAATTTCGTAAATCCTCCATTATTTTAGCATATAATATTTTGATTAATTTTAATATTGAACGAAAGGCAAGAGAGAAAAAAAAAATTGACATAATAATAATAATAAAACTACGATCACAATAATAATAATATTATTATTACTTTTTATATAATTTTACTCGATTAATTTAGTTTGCCGTTCACAATTAATACTGGAATAATTAATCGCCCACACATCGGGCATTAAATCATTTGAATTAATACCAATTAAATTGTTGTCACGTATATTTTTTTCATTCAATGAAGAATATTCAGTATTATTCATCTCAGATTGATTGGGCGAATGTAAATACAAATCATTTATAAAATTTGACATCTTGAGTCCTTGTGCAGTATCATTGTAAACTTGATTGCTATTAGTTTTCATCAATAAATTATTATTAGTCTCAGCTAAAAAACGCATCTCTTGTGTACAAATATTCGCATGAGAAATTAATTGTTTTGGTGAAACAATTGGTGCTGAATAGCAAAATACACTTGATGTTTCGTTATTTTTGGTTTCATCTGATTCATCACATTTTCGAATATTCAATAAATTTTCAAGATTTACATCTGCATTCGATGTAGCAGTTGATTGCTTCCAACGTGGAAAATAAATATCAAGATCTAATAGAAAAGAGAAAAAAAAAAAAAACAAAAAAAAAATGAGATTATCAATTTTTTTTATAGGTTAAGTAAATAGAATTGATTTGAAAAAAAAAAAAAAAAAAAAAGTTTTTTTTACCATTATTAGTTGATTGATTCATATCCATATTGTATAATTCTTGATAAATATTATTTTGCTGATTGGGAATGAATTTTTCTACTTGATTATGATGATTAATATTATTAAGACCCATTTGACAATTTTGCACATAAGAATCATGATGATTATAATAATATCCATTATTATACCATCTTTCATTGTTAAAGATATTTGAATTATTAAGACCAGTCATATTATCAATGTTGTTACTATTTAATTGTGATGTAACAGATTCGGCATTAGGATATAAATCATTGAAAATTCCTGAATCATGGACATTACTTGATTGAGAATAATAATCATTTGTATCATCATTTCTAGCTTGATGATTGTAATAAGTATAACGATGATTATTTTCCATATTGTTATCTACAATAGCCGAATTATTATTATTATCACTTTGACGATTGTACATAATTAACTGTGACGATGAATTTGACGATTCAATTGGATTATCATGATTTTTATCACTATCATTTGTGATAGTTGCAATATTGTTTAGAGCATAATATTGAACTTGATTTGTTTGTGTATTATTAATACGTTCTTGTGATTGACTTTGATCGTTGTAATAAATTGTTTTAAATATTTCTGCATTATCTGGCACAGTTTCTGTCATATTATTATTCACCGTTGCACTATTCTCGTGACTCCACTTTTGACAATTTTGTTGTACATCTGGTGATTGATAAATCAGCTGATAATGATCATTATCATTTGATAAATTTTGATTGTTTGATTCAAATTCCTCTACACCTTGATCATCAACAATATTTTGATCTATATTAATAAATGAATTTCTATCAGCATTTAGAATGCAATAGTATTTTTTATTGGTATTGTCCATATCATCATTGATATTGGTTTCAGAATCAGCTGAGAGAGTATCAGAATCATCTACGAAATTATTCATTACATAATCACTTTTTGAATTAACATGATAAATACCATCGGGACCCGCAATATCATTCAAATCTGTTCCAACTGGTGCTTGTAACATTTGTTTCAATAGTAATGGCGTTTGGGATGTATCATTTGCATCAAAAAAATTATGATAAGTTATTTGTTCCTGATTATTCTGATGATTACGATCGGATGATAGAAGAATATTCGTACGATGTAAATCGAGCGGTATTCCTTGATGAACAATTGTTTTCTGTTCATTCATACGTAAATCAACAATTGACGGGGTTCCCGTTCGTTCATTATTATTGTTAATATTAAAATGATAATCACGTTGTACTCTAACGAGATATTCATGAACACTTTCATAATTCAAATTACTAATGCGTTCATTGTCATTATTCAATATTTCTTCCTCTGACGCAAGTTGAAGATTAGAAGCCTTGAAATTTATTATTCCTCATTATTAATTATATTTATATATATATTTTTTTTTTGATTAAATTGTAAAAAAAAAAAAAAAAAGGATTAATAAACTCACACAATGATATGATGTTTGTTTCTGATGTGCGTAGTACCGGTTTTTTTGATAATTCGTATGACATAGGGATCTTGGTTTTATCGTGACTTTACGTTCTTTTTTAATTTTTTTAACTTTCTTCTTTCTTGTTTGCTGAAGCTCATTGAGAAGTCGAGTAACCTCTGTATCATCACCTTTTCGCGAAGCAAGGATAATTTTTATCATTGCGTGTTTCTTTAAAATATAAAAATAATAATAATAAATAAAAAAATTTAAAAAAAACACGTGAATATAAAATAAAATTAATCAAGAATGTTCTATGATTATCTTCAATTAATTATTAATAAGAAAGAAAAAAATTATTTATTAGGGGAATAAAATTTTCAAAAATTAACCTTGATATTTCCTGGTACTCGATGTCGTGCTGCAAGAACTTGCAAATCTCGATAACTCAAACGTGCCAATTCCGTTTCACTGTACATTTTATATTTTATCTTATTCTACATTAATATTTCAATATTCTACGGCATCAATAAGACAGTCAACGACTAATTAATGATTTATTCAATTAATTACGTAGTTATTTTACTTGGAAAATATTATAAATCGTTAGAACAAGTCGGCAATATGAACCAACTATTAAACTTCGACCGACATTTTCCGAATAAGGAAAAAAAAAGAATCCAGTAATTGCCCGCGCGATCGTCCTGTCAACCAGAACAATCGATTTGCGACACCTCTCGGATCTATTTAAATAATTGATGCTCATAGATTGTTCTAGGGGGAGAACAATTCGATAATTCGATAGTCAAATTATCCATTATAACACAATAATATAAAATTAATTTATATCTATAAATATTTATTTATTAAATCAATATTCATTTATAACTTTTATTTTATTGAAATAAAATTTTTATTTATTATTTTTCTCTTGTTCATCCCCTATTATTATTTTATCCCCACTCTTGATGACACACTTTCTAAAGATAAACCAATTACGAGTAAATAATCAATCTATTTCCGGTAAGACAGATCGAATTGATTTGATATCAATATATGTATAATATTCTATCTCATCAAAAATTTTATTTCAAGAATTTCAATTACCATGAATTGATCACCATTCATTTCCATTATTTTCCATATATTTCCATTGTCATTCTCCATTTCTATAACTATTAATTTAATTAATAAGACAATCACAATACCCATTTTAAAAAAAAACTTCTTATACATCAATGTGATAAATAAATAAATTAATATCACAATAATTTAAATACATGTAAATTATTAATTTAATAAATTTAATGAATTATATGAAAAATTTAGGCCATAATTTATACACATAAAAATCGTGTGATTCTAGTGTATTTTGCAAACATAAAAATTAATATGAAATCAATTGAAATTATTGAAAAATCATAAGCAAACATTTGTAATGTTATACGACTATTTTCTCTCCACAATGTGACACATGAATGTCGGTCTGAATTATTCTTCATTCTACTTTCCATTGTTATATTCATCACCATCATCAATGCATTGTCGACGGTTTTTCGAACAAATTAAAAAAGAAAAAAAAAGAAAAAAAAAGAAAAAAAACGATAACACCAGTGGATGTATATATTGGCGGATGGACTTGCGCGTAAAGTTCATCACAACAACCCCCGCACACTATATGATGGCCTATTGCTTGGTAGAACTTTAGTTGGATTGTGTTCACCAGTGCCTCATTGTATCCTCCAACGTGTGGATTCTAACATTTCAATTCAATTGCATCTACTTCAATATACATCACATTTATATCAATTGAACACATTGGAGTGCCTTCAAGCATTACTATTCAAATATCTGGAACAAAAAAAAATATATAAGTATAAATATAAATATTACAAAAATTGTGCACTGCATAATTATAAAAATATTTAAATATTTAACCATTTCAATATATACGTATAAGTAAATATAATTAAGATTACTATTTATCATCGTTTGAAAGGATGAAAGCCGTACGTAAAAGTCGTGATAAAAGTAAGTTTTTATAATATTAAATTTATTATATATATATATATATATATATATTTTTTTTTAAAAAGAGACGAAAATGGAAAGAAAAAAAAATTAAGTAGAGTAGTTTCTTTCTCTTTCTCTTCCACACTTACCAAAACACGACTGTAGTACCCGCTCGAGATAATCTTTTAATTATTATTCTTCACATTAATGCCATTGTGCCAGACGATAAAATAAACTATAATTAAATTAAATTAAAACAGATATAATAAATAATGTGTCAATTACAAAATTGATGAAATAAAATATACAAACAGGGATAAATTTCTGACATCCTTATGTCTTCATTTTTTTTTCTTCATTGTGTTTGATTTATTTTCTATTTATTTTTTCCATTATATTATGTGTGAAGATCTATATGTATATATCATTAATCATCTTCAAAGATTCTCCCATCATTGATCATCTTTAGATCTTCCAAGATTACCCTGAAACCAAAAAAGAAAAGAAAAAAATTCTCAAAGGGGAAGAATAAAATATTACAGACCTTGAACAGTTGAAAAACATATATAGTAATTTCACGGTGTAGGGAGTGTTTGTGATATTATACACACGCACATACACTTTACGAGGGTGAAGACATATAGATATAAACAGAGAGAAAAAGAGAGGTGTTATGATGGTGCAAACCTAAATAAGTGTAAGCGAGAGATGAACGAGCCAACCTCCCGTTGCTATGACGATCCGGATGCCCGGGCATTGGAGCTCTCTATACTTCCATATCCAGATGTTTCAATATACACGTATGCCTGTGTGTATGTATATATATAGGTAAATGTTGTCCTTATATAAACACACACACACACACACACACATTTGTATGGTTTCGTGTGTGTGTAAAGATGATATTGTTGAACGCGCATTTATATCATATCAAGTAATAATCAACATTGTCATCTCAACAATTCTCAGATAATGATAATCTAAAAGTCTAGAACAGAAAATCCACTTAAAGGTTATATTGAATATACTCATATATTATTGAATTGTAGGTCAAGGTTTGAGTGCAATATTTATAAGTACAATCCCCAACAAATCATTATATTATCATTAAATATTAATTTAATTAATCAAAATAATATTTCAATTAATAAAATATTATATGGCATATGTATATTTTTATTTGTAATTTTCAAACAAAATAACGTGATTATTTTTACTCATGTAACTGCAAATTTTCTCACTATTTTAGCGGGATATCTATACAGAGAGCCCTCTATTCAAACTAATTTATATCTACAAAAGTTCATCCAATTATAAATAATAAAATAGATAGTAATCATTTTTCAAATTTTTTCATTGAGGTTATGAACCAATATTAGTCGATTATTATTATAATCAAATCTATATTTTATTTTAATTTCAATATTTTTACCAATTATTGATCAATCAGACAGTAATAGATCGATATAATTAGATTGTAGACGGGGTAAAAGAAATTATTTACTGAACTGTCGTTGATTGCAACCCTTGACGGTACATTATTAACCTAAGTATTTCTTCCCTCTGACAATATTAATATAATTGCTTGTTGTTACATAGTCTTTTAGTTTTTGAATTATTAAGAAACAAAGTAAATTAATTTGTTTATGTAAAATAGATTGTCTTATCATAATTTAACTGCATAAAAAAAAAAAATGAAAATATCTCTTTCATCATATATTTCTAAAATTTTAATTAAAAAATAATCCATATATTCATCAACGAAGTATTCAAATAAAACAAAAAAAAAGTGAGAATCGAATGGAATAATTTTAATTGTAAATTCTAAATTTTCTCATATTTATTAATTACTATTTTTTTTCAAACATCTCTATTGTTTTTTTTTTTTTTTTTTTTTTTTTTTTTCGTTTAAATAATAGCTCTGATATTTCTGTACTATCCAGCACGTGTATCTGTCTTTCGCAGTTATGCTCCTGATGAGATAATAAATATAACTAATATATTTATTTCTTCACTGTATATATATTCGACGTGGCACATTTAAAAAATTCTCCTATCGCACGACTCTTGTAAGTAGAAGCTTGTAAAAAAAAAACGATTAAGTAAAAAAAAAAAAAATTGAAATTAAAGTTATATAAGATTGAGAGAGGGCACGTTTGTGTTATATTTAAATTCGATATCCGCTCTCTCTCATTCTCGTTGAATGTCTCGAGACGAGGTAATACAGTCTTGGCAGATGTGGTTGTCCTTCGACTCTTGCAGAGGACGAGCTTGAGGATGTCGCCGACGTTTTAGGGGGTTCCGGTGCTACGAGCCTTGTACTAGGTGGTCGACATAGACCAGAGGAATTGGCAACATTGATCGCAACAACACGATTTACACGTAAAGAAATTCAATTAATTTATCGTGGATTTAAACAAGAATGTCCAACTGGATTGGTTGATGAAGATGGTTTCAAGAAAATATTCTCGCAATTTTTTCCTCAAGGCGGTGAGTCAATTCATTTTGGTTTTTCTATTTTAACTATTTCATATCTTTTCTATTCTTTTTCTACGTGTTGAATTCTAAAATTTTACAGACAAATATTTTGAATTTATCCTATGATTATACGAAACGGATACAATAAGTAATATTAAATTAAAATTTAATTTGTGAAAATTATTATTTCGTTTAATTTTTTTTGTTTTTGTTTTTTTTTTGTTTTTTTTTTTTTTATGCATTAGATTTATTCATTGATATTATGGAGTTGCGTTTTATTTTTAATATCTCTAGATGCCAGTCAATATGCTCACTACGTTTTCAATACAATGAATAGAAAACCATCTGGAAAAATAAGTTTTGAGGTAAAAATCAATAATTTAAAATTATAATATTCATAATTATATTTATCGTACTTTTCAATATTTTCAGGAATTCTTAACAATTTTATCAAAAGTATCACGCGGTTCAGTTGAAGAAAAATTACAATGGATATTTGGACTTTATGATTTGGATGGCGATGGATTAATAAGTAAAGAAGAAATGTTAGACGTTGTTGGATCAATTTATGAAATGTTAGGGCGTTATACACAACCACAAATTGGTGAGCCACAAACCGCTGCAAAAGAACATGTCGAACGTATTTTTCATGTGAGTAAAATAATTAATAGAAAATTAATTTGAAATAATATTGTAAATAGTAAAATACAATATTATTTTTCCTTTATATTCTAATTACAGTTAATGGACACTAATAAAGACGGTGTTGTAACAATTGAAGAACTTGTACAATGGTGTTCAAAAGATGAACAATTACTTCGCAGTCTTGATACACTTGACACTGTATTATGAAAATTTTTTTTTTTTTTGTTCATTTTATGTAGTACTGAAGTGGAATTACCGAATAATTTCTGAGAAAATATTTATAAAAAATTTCCTCTAACTAATCAAAGGAAATTTAACTCAGATTATTATTCAAAAATTATTGAGTTATTAATTCTAAATCCTGTTCTAATCTATCATGATATTTTTCAACTTCTTCTTTCATAATTTACTTTTTTCTTGTTCTCTACTTTCTCCATTTTCTCATTAATTTTCTTTTTATCCCTAAATGATATATCTTCACGCGTATATCTTCTTCTTTGTAAATATGTGATCTCTATAAAATAAAAAAATAAAACAAAAAAATCTATAAATATATATATATATATTTATATATATATCACACCAAAGTCTTTCAAATGAATAAAAAAATGCTTACATATTTATTAAATACAAATAAAGTGGAATAAATATATGATAAAATCAAGTTCAATATCAATATATCGAAATAAAATATTATTGTCCAATTGTAAAATTACTAGATATTTTCAGACAATTTCAATATTCAAATAAAATATTGAAAAAATCGATGATTGTCTTCCTCGTAAATAAATTCACGAAGAGTTAAAAATAATTATATCGGAAAAAATAAAAATTTACTCATAAATATATATATTTTTTTTCCTATACACTTTGGATTTAAATCGTTATTCTCTTCTATGGAATTTTTATTAATTGATGAATAAAAAAAAAATTTTTTAAAAATAATAATCGATGGACAGTTGTTTGAAATTGTAATGTTCTTAAATTATGAAAGAGAAGTTGATTACATTTTTTTCTTATGTAGATACTTTGTTGTGTATTTTGATTCAATAAATGAAGAGAATTCTTGTAAAATTGTAATTAAATATGAGAGACAAAAAAATGATTATTTAAAAAAAAAAGCAGATAATAAAAGTGGTGGCAATAATAATATATGATACAAATAACAAATAATAAATAATAAATAATAAATAAATACAGTGGTTATCAACGTTGTCTGCACTCCCTGATTTCTTATTATAAATTTTTCTATCTGTACATCCGCGATCAGTAGTTTTAATTATTGATAAAAATATTTGTATGAAATTTTTAAAATTATAAAAAAATTAATATTCATAATCATCACAGTCGCTTGTTTGTAATTCTTGAGCAATTTCAGCGTAGTCGAGTTCTAATGCTGATAAATCATCACGTGCTTCACTAAATTCTTCAATTTCCATTCCTTCACTCTCATACCAATGTAGAAATGCTCGTTTTCTATACATTAAACCAAATTGTCGATTTAATCGTGCCCAAACTGCAGCTATTGCTGTTGTATTACTTAGCATAGCAACTGCACGTCGAACTGGACCTAAATCCCCGTTTGGAATTGTTGTCGGTGGTTGATAATTAATTCCAACCTGAAATACCATATGAATATGGTAAATAAATATTATTATATGTTGATGAATAACTAATTTTAATATATTACTTTAAATCCAGTTGGACACCAATCGACAAATTGGATTCCCTTTCTTCGTTTAATACAAGATATTGCAAAATTAACATCTTTGGGAATAATATCACCTCTATAAAGTAAACAGCATGCCATATATTTTCCACGACGAGGTTCACATTTAGCTAATAAATTTGGTGATTCAAAACACTCGGTGGTTAATTCAGGAATAGTCATAGAGTTATGACCGACTTTAGCGGCGCTACTAATTGGCGCATATGCACAAAGAGGAAAATGTATTCTTGGAAATGGTACGAGATTAGTTTGAAATTCAGAGAGATCAACATTCAATGAACCATCAAATCGTAAACTCGCTGTTATTGATGATACAACCTGTATCATTATAATAGAGCAATCAAATCAAATGACATTGGAATAAAAGTAGTGATAAAATAATTATTGAAATTATTAATAAAACTAACTTGACTAATTAAACGATTTAAACTTGAATATGTTGGACGTTCTAAATCCAATTTCTCACGACAAACATCATAAAGCGCTTCATTATCAACCATAAATGAACATATATTTTCATTTAATGTTGCATGAGTTGCTAATATTGCATTGTATGGTTCAACAACAGCTGTACTGATTGTAGGTGATGGTGAAATGATTATTTCTATTTTACTTTTTTTTGGAAATGAATTGCAAAGAAATTCCATTAATTGTGAATTAAATCCCGATCCAGTTCCTGTCAATTGATGAATGTAATGAAACTATTTTAAATTTGTATATATATATATATATATATATTATATATTATAAATATTATTTATAATTTATGTATTCAACCTCCACCAACTGAGTGAAATAATATAAAGCCCATGAGTCCATTGCAATTTTCAGCTAGCGTTCGAATTTTATCAGACACAGTTTGTAATAATTTACGTCCAACGGTATAATAGCCACGTGCAAAATTATTTGCGGCATCTTCTTTTCCAGATATTAATTGTTCCGGATGAAAGAGTCGACGATATGCGGAATTTTGAAATTCTCCAATAACTGATGGCTCCAAATCTACCATTATTGCACGTGGAACGTATTTATCAGGCGCTGGATGTGTAAAAAATGTATCTATACCGTCTTCTTCAAGAAAACGATTACGTTCAGGATCTACCTGACCATCAGGCCGTATTTTATGTTCTAAACAATATAATTCCCAACACGTTGATCCTAATTGTACACCTGCTTGGCCTACGTGAATTGAAATACATTCCCGCTGAAAAAAATAAAAATAAAAATATAAATTTTTAATTATTTATAAATATTTAATATTTAATACTATGACAATATTTATTACTCTTATTAATTTATTCATAAATTTTCATACTTTGCCCATCATCGCGAAATTTTATTTCAATTTTTTTTTCTCCTATATTGATGATTAATAATTATAAACGGGAATTTTGCATTACAACGAATTTTGAAATGTCCCAGGATTAAATTGTCAATTAAAATGTCATTTTACTTCATTTGATAGATGAACTAAATTCAATTGTCATTTCATTTGCCTTTCGTTTATTTTCATATTTTTTCTCTCTCTCTCTTTCTCTCTCTCTCTATCTTTGTTTTTATTAAAATAAAAAAATTAATAAAATTTTTTTTTATTCAATTCATTCTATTGATCATGTTCAATTTACTGCAGTGAAAAAATCAATTGTCTACGTTACGACTGATATATCAACGTAATCATTGGAATGTAATACTGAAATAAACACAGATTACTAATATATCACATGTAGGATATTAATCATATACAGATTTTCAATATAACTAAATAAAAGTTACATCTGTGATGGCGCTACACTGCAAATCTTGCTTAAATTTATATATAAAAAAAGTTGAGAATACGCCATTTTGAATATGCCATTTGTCTCACCCCACTCTTCAATCATACGTTTACGTTATCTTTTGCCAATATTTTTTTCCCTACAACTGGCAACACTGAGTAAACGGCACATCCAAAAATACATACATCTGTTGCTCTGTTCTCTCTTTCAATGTACAAGAAAATTCCAACGGTTGTGTGTGCTCTCTCGTGTACGCGACAGTAGAGTTGGATGTCTCATTTCTAATTATTTTTATTATTATTGTTGTGTATTTTTTTTTTTTTTTTTTTCGCATCCCATTGTGTAATTATTTATATATTTATTAATATTTTATTTCTAGTCTTATATGAATGATAATACAATATCCATCACTATCAACAATTAATTGTTATTCATCATCATCGGTAATTATATGAATAATATATATCCAATCAATGTATTTTTCATATAATATTAATTTATTAATAAAGTGTATATTTATTAATATTCATAACTATATTCATCAATGAGAGTTATTATTACATATAAAATTATTATTACTAACTGATAATGATGGTGATGATGATTCATATGATTATAATTTATTATGATATATTACATTGTCATTTTACAGATGCACATATTTATAACCTGACAATAATAACAATTCTGACAATATGTCAAGTGAAATGCAACACGAAGATGGAGCATATGCTTTGAATCCTGATGATTTAGCACTTACTGATATCATTGACATAACTGAAATTGATTTCAACGATGAAGAGCGATGGTAAAAGTTCCGAATAAATTTTATTCATACTAATCCAATAATTTTTCGCCATGCCAGTATTTTTTTTTTTTTTTTTTTTAAATTTTATCAGGTTACTTCAGGATAATCATATGTATGCAGAGGCTGATGTAAGTGATATAAGAATATGGCTACAACCAACATCTCCAAACAGTGATGATACAACTAGCGATTGCATAGATAATGCAAATAAAAAATTAATCGATTCGCGTACATGGACAAAACCAAAGAAAAGATTCAGTAGACTGAATTTTGAATCAATAAAAGAGGTTGGATCATCAACGCCACCGTTACAATCAATGAAAAATGATGTTTGGCAAATAGATAATTTGGAATTATCAAATAATGAATTAGTTAATCAACAATTAGAAATGAAATTAAATAAAAATAGTGAGGAATATATTCCACCGATGTTGAGATTATCATTGTCAGGATCAAGCAAAATTACACAAACAACGGGCCATGAGAGTCTTGAAGCCTTTTTAAATATGTCACAATCAAATGGAGTCGATTCTTTTATTAATATGGAAGCGCCTGAATTTAATGAAAATGTTTTTGCCGCTACAACTGGTCCATCAATTATGTCTACATCATCATTATCGTCAATTTATACGCACGATGACAATGATCAATCGATGAATCAAAAAATTGGAATGGCCGATTCACAAATTTTAACGGATTCAATGATGCATACAAGCATATTTAATGACGTGTCTGATGTCAATTTTGATGATACATTTAGTCAGGATAATGTCAATATATCAGTTATAGAAAATCCAAATTATTCCACAGATGTATTTGATAAACCAACTATTGATAACAATGATACATTTAATTTGTCCATAAAATTAAATAAACCGGACACAATAAAAAATATAGACACAACTTTTACATCGAACGAAATGCCCGATGCTTCAAATGAAAAATCATATATTGTTAATCAAACATTTGATTCAGATCCACCTGGAACAAATTATTCAAGTTATATTGTGATAAAAGAAACGGAAACGGCGGATGATAAAGACATTGACTGTTTAGATATTGTCAATGAAGAAAATACAGAAGTTAGATTAAATGAAACGTTTGACGCCGATAGTTCTTCATCGCACGAATCAGTTAATTCAACTTTAACATTATCACCGCGACACAGTGAGAATTCAAATAAAACATCAATTGATAGTGTCGAATTATTGGAATCATTAAATACAACATACTCAACAAATGAAAATGAATCGCCGACGCCAATAAAATTGGAACATAAAATCAATAAAACCTTTCAAACATCATCAAATTCTCCTAAAACAATTAATACAACATTTAAAGCGCCACTGTCGTTAAACAATCAACAAGTAAACTCTATTAATTCAACATTTGTTGCAGAAACTCCACTGATGAATGAAACTTATGATGAAAATGTGCCTTCAATACCATTGCCAACAAATCGATATCAAACATATCGGCGAAATCCAATGGAAATAAAGAAAAAAAATCCACAACAATCGGATACGACAAATGATAAAGATTTTGTCGTACCAAATCCATCCACAATTCTAAGTAATTATCAAACATATCGTAAAAATCCTTCAGCAATAAGTCGAATTAAAAGCACAAATATTATTTCAACCGATGAATCTTGTAGAGTTGGTAGTGGTCAAGCAAAATCATTAGAAAATCTTATGAGAATAAAATCAAATATACAAATACCGAAAAAATTATATGCACCAAAAGATTTTTCACGCTTACCGCAAAATTTACAAAAATCTAATCCTAATCTTACATCATCGAATGCATTTAAAATCACAACCAATCCAACACGAGTACCAAATTTTGGTTTTAATCGTCCACGACAAATTAATAATGGTGATCCATCATTGACAAAGAAATTATACTCAATAGCAAAGTTGTCAAAATGTGATTCAGAAGAAATATTAGATGGTCCAACGGGTAATTCTGAATATATTAAGACTAGGGGATCGACTGAAAGTATTGAAAGCACACAATCCGCACATAGTGCGCCTGATTTAGATGAGAGATTATCAATATGTTCAAATAATAGTCACAATTCATACAGTCAATGTGCCGTAAATATCAATGAATTGAATGAAATTGTTCAAAGACAAGAGGAAAGTTTAAAGCATGAACCTAACGCAGATAAAAGGGTTCTAGAAAATACTTGGGTTTCAGATGAAACTAATTTACCTTCGCCAATTTTAAAAGATTCTCAAATATTAAGTAGTCGCGGAAGTTCACCTGGTAGTACGGGTTCTGCAGTGAAAACGAGTTCACCAATTTTTAGTCCAATTGGCTCATTGCAATCACTAAATACAAATACTGAAAAGCATTTAATTGAGGATAAAGTATCAATTAAACGTACAGAAAGTGAAGAACCCAAAAAATTGATGGTAAGTAATTACTCATTTTACAAATATTATATTATTACATTTTTAATAATAATGAATTAATTTTGTTTTCACGCTTTTACGTTTTCACGTTTTCACAATGTAGATGCCAACTAAACCGCTGAAAACTTCAGAATTTAAATCTGGTTTACGTCAACCAATCAATCGTGGAATAAATTCAGTGAGTGGTATTCCTCGTCCAGCTTCCCGCATACCAGCACCAAGATTCTCACGAACGAATGTTAAAAGTCATATGGAAATCAAGAAAAATATTCTTTGATGTTTTTCTCCATTTTATAATTATAATTATTATTACTATTTTATTTATTATTATTATTTTTTTCATCGGTTTGCGATTGATAGAAATTAATTTTCAACATAACCAAAAAAAAAAAGGACGATATCAATGGTTAAGAATCTTTTTTGAGAAAGCCTCTTCTTTTCTCAGTCTATCCACTGAAATACCGAATTGATAAATACTATCAGCGGAAATATGCCGCAATAATTTAATATTTTCAGTTGTATATCAACCTATGCTTCCTAAGATCGGCCAATATAACACTCGCGAACATCAAATTCATTTTTTTTTTTTTTTTATTATTGTAAATTAATTTTTATACATTCATAATTGGATTAATAGTAAATAATTTGAGTATCGCATGATAACGAAATTATAGAGGTTTATATTTTCAATATATTTTATTGTTGCATAGCATACAGAAAAAGAATATATAATTTAATTATAAATGAGTCCACTCTATACATAGCGATCGCATATTGAATCAAATTAATATGCAATGCAATGTCAACCTGTTTTTCTAAAAGGAATATACACTTGATTTTCCATATTGAGAAAAATACGGTGAGCTTGTTTTAATGAATAAAACGAGTTTTCATCACCGTGATAATACAAAAGTTAGTATTATTAATTCATTGCTGTGAAAAAAAAAAGAACAAATTGAATATTTATTGCCACAATCGCCTCCATTCAAGAATGAATAGTGAAATTTAAAACATTTTCATAAAACTAAAACCAAACGAAATAACAAAGAAGAAATAAAAAATATCAGAGAAAATTTTTCGATTGAAAAAAAATTAATCATTACTAAATCGTATATAAATCCAAGTTTGAATATAAACACAAAACTAAATACACGAAAAAAGAAAAGCGGAAAAATGATTAAAAATCAATCATTTCTAATGATATGCTGATGAAAACCATAAACGATAAATAATATTTATATTTCCAATAAGTGCCTTTTTAAAGCTGTAATTAACTTTGGAATGATTCTTTTTTCTTCTTTTTTTTTATGTATATATAATGTATGTATGGATATGCGAGAGCACCAGTGAATTTTATACTTATATAAATATTTAGATATATATATGATATGATATGATATGATATGATATGATATAATATAATATAATATAATAACAATTTCAAATTAGATAATTCCATAAGAGCATTGCGTCTTCGCAATACCTATTGGTTTTTTTTCTTTTTTTTCTTCTCTTTTTTAGTTTAACAATAGTATAAATAAATAATATACTGATTATTCTTCATTTTCATCTTTATTTTACCATTGACATTATAGAGTAATATCAATTAAGAAAGAATATTGTCAGAATTTGTATTATTATTATTA
The DNA here is from genome assembly GCA_963920625.1 of Dinocampus coccinellae. NCBI lineage: Eukaryota > Metazoa > Arthropoda > Insecta > Hymenoptera > Braconidae > Dinocampus > Dinocampus coccinellae. Next base: position 3,486,605 of record OY987184.1, on the reverse strand, counting down.
TTATTATTATCATATATATATATTTTTTTTTCTTTTTTTCTTCACCTTTTCCAGGTGATAATTTTCTTTCATTTTGAATAATATTACTATTTTAAATCTCTACAAACGTTCTTGTACACTCATACACTGGCTTTTTCTATTATCTATTTAATACATTATTATTATTATTATTATTATTATTATTATTATTATTATGGCGCATCAACTAATTGTCGTTTGAAATTGATGCAAATCGGTCGACTAGACGCACTCTCTAGACTTCAATTAAAATGAATTTTATCATGAATATTATATGAAGATTGAAGATAAATGAAATGAATTAGATGATAACAATTGTTTAAATGATTGTGAAAATTTTTTATCACTATTTTTTGTTGTAAAATGTATTGTAAAAATTCTACGTAAATAATCTTGGAAGTGATTGATACAACAAAAAGTCTGAAATTGTACGCAATATGAATTGATAATCATGGGTAATATACATTTCGGACTATTGATATAAGAGAAAAAATGTATTTTCATCATTTTTAATCAATTTATAAAGTTTATCTGAACAGAAAAAAAAAAGTATGAAAAGTGTCTGTTCTTTGCAGATTTAAACAGTTTTTCCAAAGTTAGAAACACATGATATATATATATATATATATATATATATATATATATATATATATATATTATATTATTTCATAATACAATGAACTGCAATTTTACAACGATTAAATAAATATTTTTAAAAAAATGCTTTTGTCGATTATGGTTTTTTTTTTTTTTTCTTGTATAATGTACACTTGTATATGATACACTTTTTTTTACTTCTGAGTATAAATTTATTTATTAATTTTTCATTTACTTGATTGTGAAAGAGATTTATTATTCATTCCTTTATATATTCAATTTTTATTTTTATTATTATTAATATTTTTTTTTTTTTTTTTTTTTTTTTGCGATTATCTATTTGAAATTTTCTTACAAACAATACTGTGTTCTGTGTATATAATTGAATTCATATGTGTACGTTTATGCGTCCAAAATGTTGAAATTTAACTGCAATTTCTGACATTGAACACAATCATTTATTTTATGTATTTTTATATTTAACATTACAATTGAAGATGTGTACCCTTTCAGTTTGTCATATAGGAAAATTATTGCAATTATCTATATGTTTGAATAAATAGATATTTTATTTGAAAATTGATTTCAATCAAATATGTGCATATATATATATGGGTGTGTATACAACAAAAAAATGATATGACATATGACACACAATAAGAAATAAAAAAAATAAAAAAATAATATGTATTTGTTTGAAAGGCACACGTTTGAGATCAACGGGTAACTCCACAGAATTTCATAATCTAATAGTGCTGTGATGTTCCAATTTAATAATTACATAATTCCCTAATTGCAATAGCAAATCTTCGAATAAATAATTGGCTTGAATAAAAACGATTAAAACATAAAAAAGAACATTGAAAACGAAAAAAGAAAGTGAATAAAATTCCTCCAGTTGTCCTGACAATAGATCGATTTATTAATCGAATGATAAGCTAAATCTTACGAGCTAAAAATTCAAATTGAACACATATCTATGTTTTCCAATTATCTTATGGACAATCTAAATTTCATATAAAGAAACTGGATATGTCTCTGAATCGTTGCCCTCCATCTTGTTTCATCCCGTAATTCAATCTTTATATCTCAAATTTGTCTAATCTAATCCTCTGGAATATTTTACATACCTTTCGCAATAATATTTCCTTTGATGAAATTACCTATCGTACCATTTTTTCATTAGGTTTTCTTTCGAATTGTTAAATTTTCGCATATACTCCATATTTTTTCTCTATTCATTCGCACGCGAGTTTTCCATCAAAGCTACTTAAAGCAATGGCAAATGCTTGAAGTGCACACAAAGGAAATCTATAGTCCATTGTGAATACATCCTCGGCAACACGACCAAATTGCATCACGACATAATCAGCTGAAACAAAAAAAAAAAAAAAAAAAAAAAATGAAAAATTTGTCAATATCAAATGAAATAATTGCATTAAGATCGTATATTTTTTTTTTGTTGTTTTTCACTTACTATCAGTATCATGAACAACTTGAAAATTTTTTACAGACGCTTGAGTAACACGCCCATGAAAATTTAGTACGTATGATTGTGTATCATCATTCCACACTGGTGTTTTATTGTGTAATTCAATTAAATTATCCATATTCTTCATTTTCCAGCATTCTTCAATGAAATATTTTCAAATTTTTTTATAAAAAAATTAAAAAAATACCAATTTCAATATAGTTATTTGAAAAATAGATTGATAAGGATAAGAGAAAAAATTAACACATCTTACCGAGCAGAGTTTCAGATTCATCTCTAGGACAAATTGAAATACGTTTTTGATCAGCAGTCATGCCAGGAATAATTACAGTCATTCTTCTTGGTCCTTTGAATCCAAGAACATTCGTCTCGTATACAATTGCTGCTAATTCTTGGCGTGGATTTGATCTATCTTCATGCTTATCATCTTTCATCAATGAATAACCATTGTCATAAACTGTAAATTGTGTACCGAGTAAATTTGATCGTAATTTTCCGACAAATGATTCAGCCCCACGTGATAAATCAGTTGGATCTGTTGATATTAAATAATTACTTGTAGCACTTTTTTTCCGTTTTCTCCCAGCAAGTAAAAAAACCTGTAAAAAAATTTAAAAAATTAAACAAAAAAGAATTAATAAAAATTTTCTGTATTTTTATTTATTTATTTTTTTTTTCCCATTTTTATATTCATATTGTTTTGTTCAGTGTTTCATACTTTTTTCCCATAATCTCGTTCAAGATGTAAAAAATATGTTGGATATAGACCACGATCCATTCCTTTTCTGTCTCGTGTAATACGGCATTTATAGTGCATTTTTTTATTCGCCGGCTGTACAACAAATTGTTCAATATTACCCTCGACATTTCCCTCCAATTCAGGACTCTGAAATCAAATCATTTAAAATAATAACGATAAAATAAAAAATTAAAATTAAATACTTACATTTGAATTATTTTCTCTATTTATAATTATTGCTTCAGAACCGTCTGACGGTGCAACACGAAGAGGTGAACGACATGGTTCAATTGGCAGTCTATTGTCTAGAGGTGATGATTCTTCATCAGCACAATCACCAGCTTCCATAACACCATCAAAACCACCTTCTGCACTTATTTCTGAAAATACATTTACTTTATCATCTCTAAATATTTTAGACAAAGTCAATTTTCACATTATTATATATTTAATATAATAATAATAATAATAATAATACCTGAAATTTCAGTTTCAGGACTTTTCATTTCGCTGAGTGTACCCAAATTCGGATTATTTGGTGATAAACTATATTGAAGTGGGCCATCATAGGCTAAATAAATAATTTCATTGATTAATTATTTAAACGACTCAATACACAAGTTTCAAATGAAAAAATCAATTGAATTCATTACCGTGAACTTCTTTTGAAGGCGTAACCCATTTTGCTGAATGACTTTTAAATTGTCCAGGTATATTTGATGCTTGTACCATACCACCAGCACCAGTTTGTCGTTTTTGTTTCATTTTTTGTGCAATTATTTGTCTCTAACGAGAGAAAAAACAAAAAAAAAAAAATAATAAATGAAAACATTAGTTACTGAATAATTCAATCACACAAGGTTTACCGACTGAATATTTTTAGGATAAAAAAACCAACAGACTATTTTTCTCATTTTTTTATTTATTTTTAACCATAATGTAATTGTAATTTCGCTTTGAATAACTTGAAAATTCTCACTTGTTGCTCTAATTTCTGCTGCCTCAAATCCAACGACGTCATGATTTAATCACTATCGTCTATCAAAGATCAGTATATTAAGATAAGCAACACGTTTCAAAACTAATTATCAAGAATGTCACAACGTCTCGTGCATGTATGCTATATGAAAGTGAATTGTTACAGTTTGTTTACGTCAAATGCAGATTGACCGTTGCCTGGGGTACCCAAGGCAACCTAAACGCTAAATTGTTAAACGCCACTGTTTATCAATCATTTATTGTAAATATATGCGAAGCCTAACCTTAAAGGGGGCTTTTCATGATAGCGCTCGACATTTATACTTGGCGTAAAATTAATCACGTGACTAGAAACATCGTTATTTATTATTGATTTTGATACATGACAGTAAGTTAATATTAATTTTAAAAAAATTTGTTTTTAATTCGTAAAAAATATAAGATGAAACATTATTGGAATTATACAAATAAATAAATATGAAATTCCAAAATTTAATAAATAGGTGAGATAAAATTGGAAGAAAATTTACCTTCCACAGTGTATTTGATTATCTAGAATACAGTGAAAATTACGAATATGGATGTAAATAATATTTTTATTATACATATCGCACTGCGAGAACACAAGAGGCGTTACTTAATTGTGATTTAGTGTTGACTTGCGCCTCTTGTATTCTCGCAGTGCAATATAATCAATGTTATTTTCATATTAATATTTATTTGTGTAATAATTTTATCTTCTATATTGATTAGCATGAATCAAGACAACACAATAAATTTTTGATAAATATGTTTTGGCGTTTAATAAATTTCATTAGATAGCATAATTGTTATCTCATATTTATATATGATATAGTAAATAACATATTCATTTATAATTACGTCGATATTATTCCATCTCTTGCTTTTTTTGTTTTTATACATCATGTTGAAAAAGATTTGACCGACACTTACAGTCGCATATTTCATATTTCATATATTTATAATCTCATTTGTAGATGTGTACATAGTTTTTTTTTTCATAAATTTACATTAAAATTTATTATTTATTATTTGGAATATTTTTTTGATTTGAGACAAAATGACTAATATTGGTAAAATATACATATAATGTATCATTTTTTCTGCCAAATATGATAACAAGAGACTTCGAAAGACTAATTGAATAACATGATACGAATTTAACGTACATTATTAGTGTAAACATAAAAAAAAAATTGAGATAAGTGTTTATGTTTGTACTACAATTTGTCGCGTTTTTTTTTCTTCTCGTTTTCATTCTATTTTTCATCAATAATTCGATGATTTACATGCTAAAATAAATTTCATAAATCTAATTTAAATTCCAATCGATATATATTTTTCATAACACGTCAACAAATAAAATTAATATGCGTGATTGGCAACAAACAATGCTGCATCACCAGCGGCACCGCTGACACCACCTGCATATTTTCCAAGTGCAGCTTCACTGTTTGCCTAAAAAAAAACAACGAAAAATTTTATATCATTTAATTAATCAATTGTTCAAATGTAATTGAGATTTCAATTTCATTTGAACAATCTTAATTGTAACGAATTAATGAAATAAATAAATAAATAAATAAATAAACAAATAAAAGAAAAAAAGCAAGAGGAGAAAAACTTACGGCTATGAAAAATAGGATTATTTCAATAGGCGTGAGATTTAACATGAAGATTTATAGTTGCAGCTTTGCTTGCAATGCTTCCAGCAACATATTTGCCTTGGCATGCCAACGAGTTAGCCTAAATTATTGAATACAATGAAAAACACACATGCACTACATTACCAAAACAAAAACAGAAAAAGAGGAAAAGAAAATAAATGACTTGAGTAGTTTTGTCATTAATTAAAACAAAAAAAAAACACAAATTTACGTTAAAATAATTTAAGCAAACCACACATAACTTGAATAATGATGAATAAAAAAAAATAATCTATAGAAACTACAGAATTTAGAGGGAAATATTGAAACAATAAATCAAACGTAAAAAATAAAATTATGGATTATCAAGATTGAAAACATTTTAAATGAACTCATAATTATTTTAAAAATAAAAAAATAAAAAACATATGGGAATAATGATATTTTCAATAAATATAGAAATAAATTAGCCAATTAATTATATAAAATTTACCTTGGCTCTCTTGATAAGTTCATCTTGTCCAGCACCAACTTGTTCAGCTTTACCGCCCCACGCGCGGAGAACGGAAGCTTGAAGTGCTCGACCATAACTGAATGTAAGAGCCCACGGTTTTTTACCAGGGAATTTATTGATAGCATCAAGATTAACGGATGCTTCTTCTTCAGACTGTCCACCGCTGAGGAAAGTAATACCAGTAACCGCTGGTGGAACTGTGCGTTGTAATGCAATCACAGTTGCCGATGCAATTTCTTGAGGTGTAGCTCGTTTTGGACAACTCTGTCCGGGAGTCACCATATTTGGTTTGAGCAAAGTACCCTCGAGGTATACATGATGATCGTTCAAAGCCTATTAATATATATATCAACAATTTTTAGTTTGAACTATTCAAGTTGATATTGCGCCAATTACTAGAATATTGTACAAATAAATAAACATAAATTTATATTTAAAATTTAATTACCTTATAAACAGCAGAAAGAACTTCTTCAGTTACTTGTTGACAACGTGCAAGATCATGATCACCATCAGGAAGAATTTCAGGCTCAACAATTGGAACAATTCGTGCACTCTGGCAAATTGATGCATAACGAGCAAGAACATTAGCATTCTCGAGAATGGCCAATTTGCTTGGGCACGTATTACCCTTAATTTTCAATACGCAACGCCATTTAGCAAAATGACAACCGTCTTTTTTGTATTGAATACAACGCGCTTGCAAATCATCAAGACCTTGAGTTGTACATTCATCATCAGTTCCAAATAATGGGACAACACCTTTATCGACTTTGATTCCAGGGATAATATTACGTTGTTTCATTAATTCAGTGAATGGTGTGCCATCATCAGCTTTTTGATACAATGTCTCGTGGAATAAAATTACACCAGAGATGTGATTTGTAATAGCATCCTAGTGAAATAAAATAAAATTTGTAAATTAAATCATCTCGTCATATAATCAATTTTATTCATTTATATTAAATAAATAAATAAATATATATATATTTATTTTTACCTTGGAAGTAGTAAATAATAATTGACGGTAAGCTCTGCGATTAGTTTCATTATTCTCCACACCAATGTCTTGCAGACGTTTGCCAATTGTTGTTGTTGATTCATCAGCAGCGAGTATTCCTTTGCCCGGTGCGACAATTGCCTCAGCAATTCCTTTCAATTCTGCCTTCAATTCTGGGTCGGCTTTTGCGTACTTTTCAGCTGGCATTTTTCTAAATGAAAAAAAAAAAATATATATATATATATATAAATATTTTTCATATTATTTCATCAGTAAATAATTAGTAAAATGATTATCAATTCTCTATGTAGATTAGTTTGTAGAAATTATTATTGAGATTGAAATGAATTTCTATTGTATTTATTAATTATTGTAGTATTGTAAATGTGTAGACCACACCCTCGATATTTTTTAAATGTTAAAGGTCACGATAAGATAATTAGTTCTATCAGTAGAATGAAAAACAAAAATATGAGAATTGAGCGATAAGAAAAAAATATTATTTATCTCCCAATTCTTTATGAGCTTTTAAGACGAGCCCTCAAAAATATTTTTGATAATTAAAGAAACATCAAATTTTCTAATTTCATGAAAATCATACAAATTTTAATTTTCAGCACTCTCGAATGAATAAAGGAATAATTCATTTCACTTGTAAGCGATAGAAAAAATGATGAAATTTTTCTTTCTCATTCAATACGAAGATCAATGGAAGGCAAGTTCATGGCTACGTGACCAATGACACGGTTGCGCGATAGGGGAAAAGAAATGTAGGTTGAATTTGTTTTCTCAGATTCCAATTTGTTTAATGCAATATTGAAAAAAAAAAAAATTGGGATTTAATTTTAAATAAACTTTTGTGTTATTGACTCGTATTGTATTAATTGAATGTATGGTATTTTTGATATTTCATATAATTTTATTTCTGTTTTTTTTTTTTTTTTTTTTACGAAAAAGTACGCATGCGCAACCCATGACCGCTGAGGATTACAATGTCACGTGCCTAGATACAAATGATTATCCCCTAATTGTCATTCTCAATGAGAATTTCACTAGTAATATTTTATAGAGATATTGCATGAAGTCATAATAATCTATGATTTTTAATAAATTGTCAAAAAATTATATAATTATATACACAAATGATGAAATACATACTATACCTATAAATATAATGATATATTTTTTATTTCTTTATCATCTCAAGTTTACTTCAAATAATTTAATATTATATATATTCATGTGTATAATGTCCCTGATCACGCTTTAATAATTCTTAATGCGTATGCAGTCACATCATTCTATTACATAATTTTATTTCATTAAAATATTTAAAGTATTTCGAATTATTCAATGCTGTATTTCTGTTTGATTAATTTTAAGGATATTTTATAAGTTTTAAGTTAATGGAGATGAGTAATTTTCAACATGTTAGTACTACTTTAGTGCATAATTCGAGGTTATTTATTACAGAAATAATTGAGTAGTGATATATTGATTACCAAGACTAAAAAAAAAAAGGTAGAATAAACTATTATCAATGCAATTGTGCCATTTTGAATTGTAATGACAGTCAAGGTCACTGTTAAAAGTGACGTAAATAAAAAATCAATTATACCGTGTGAATATAAATAAATTAACAGTGAAAATTATTCTATTCGATATGCTGTTTAATTTTTTATTTTATGTTTATTGCCTGTTATAATCACAAAGATGTAGAATATACTTACGAAATAGTTTTCAAGTTTGATCGAGAAAAGAACTGGATGAATAATGTAACTACACCAAACGTGAATCAACGACTAACTGTGTACTCACTGATGAAACTTTCGTCTGTCGTGTAAGCGCCGACGCAGCTAACAAAATGTTTTTTTAGGGTTCTCAACTTCTAGAGAAAATTATCTGTAATGTGGGGGAAAACTCCCAGTGTCGTTGATGTATTTTGAATTTATCTTTTATTCAATATATTCTATTTAACAAAAAAATTATTTACATATTTCAATATATTCTCAGTTGTACTTAACCTAGATGAACTGAAAATAAATCTAACATAAAAAATCTCATAAAACTTATTTTCAAAATAATTTTGAAAATATTTTTTCAAACAAAAATGATATAAATGACCTACAGTGTAAAGAGTATTTATACTTTAATGAATAAATAATGAGACTAACTTCCACGTGGCGAGTTTGAGTGATTAAAAGTTAATTTGGCTATAAATTGATGTATATATTGAAAAAAATTTGTAGTGCAACGGTATATTGATCAGAAAAGATATAGGAATTTTTTTTAGTGAAATTGAATAGATTTCAATAGCAAAACAATTTGAAAATGAGCACCACGGTGTTAGAGGACGTTCAAGGGCACCTTGTTTAACATTCAAAAATTTTCAAAGTTTACTATTGCACATTCACGGCTAAGACTAAAAGAGACTGTATTAATCCTCACATACATTATCAAAATCTCATTTAATCAAAAATATTAAAGAGATATGATAATATTATAATTAATAAAAAATACATTTATTACAATTAACTTGAGTTGATTTATATCCTTTTCTGTTTTTCATTGGAATCATCGATATTTATGCCATTTATATTATTTCAGATATTTTTTTTATCTCTGCAATATTTAGACGGCATTTCAAAGCATCACAGCACCACTTTAAACATTTTCCAAGAGTTGGTAATAAATCATCATGGTCATTTTTTACCATGTAATCATCAGTTTCTTCATGCATATTCAATATATTTCCATAGCAGAATGATAAATTCCACGGTTTTTTCCCCTCATTGCAAGTAATTGCATTCAAATTGATAAAATAATTTTTTTCTGATTGTCCAACATTCAGAAACATTATGCCTGGAACTGCGGATGTGACAGTTTTTCTTAAAACATCTAAAGTGAATTTAGCAATCATCTGTAATTCGAATATAATAATATTAGGGCTGTTGACATAAAGGAATAAGGATTATTGAAAAAAACAAGATAATTCTACATGGGGCTCTAGATAAGTTATATTTGTTTCACCAGCTAAAAGCATTCCCAATGCTACGATAACTCCTTCTGGATAAACGTGATGTTTTTTCAATGCATAAAATAATTCTGATAAAATTTCTTCATTAACTTCTTGAGCACGATAAATACTATAATCTCCAATTGTCTTAGCTTCTAATTGAATCATAGCTACCATTCGTTCACTCTGTGTAATACTGGCAAATCTATATAAAAAAAAATATATATATATATATATTTACATCAATGATTAGTTATGTATCGACAGAATTTATTTCATTCCATTTCAAATTGAAAATATTAAAAGCTGAAGTATTGGCATTTACAATTACTGCTAATCCAGTAGGCCAATTTTCCGAAACTTCATAAACACATCGCCATCGAGTGAAGTGACAATTATTTTTTTTGTATATCAAATATTTATTTTGTAGGTTATCTAATCCTTGAACTGTAGTTTCGATGAATGTCCTAAATATAGGAACTATCCCCGTATCAACTCTGACACCACAGATAACATTTTTTTGTTCAATATATTTTAGAATTGTCATTGTTTCATTATTGGGTATATTTTTTATCACTGTGTCATGATTTAGGACAATTCCGCTAAAGAATTCCGACAGTTGTGGTTTTCGAAAAATGACAAATAAAGATATTATTTTATATTTTTGAATTGTCCTTTTGACATAGATTACCTGATGATTATTTGAAAAAAATATTTCATGAAAATCTTTCGACACAGACGATTTATCCTCAAGTGTCAATGATTTTTTTAATTGACTATTTACAAATACTGAAATTTTATTGACATCCAAAATTCCCTTTCCTGATATTGTCAATGCCTGTGCGATTTTTCGAAGTTCTAAACAAAGAATTGGCTCCAAATTTCTGAACGTGACAACTTCTATTCTATTTTTGCAATAACATTTTTCATAATTTGTTTCCGTCATTTTATTTAATCTATTAAAAATATTATAAAATTTTTAAAAAGTTATAATAAAATAAAATTTAAAAATTGAAATGTATTCTGAATTTCAATAAGTTTACGTCAAATGTTGTATTGAAACGAATAATTTATTTATGGGAGAGAGAAATTTTTTAATTGATATTAAGAAAAATCTAAAACGAATAATTTTTTCAAAAATCATGAGTGATATTTAATTAGGCGCACAATTTTTCAATTTTATCTCACCACCAGATCGCGTGGCAAGCAGTAAAGTTGTGCGCAAGCCAACCTGGCACTCTGCTGACACAACACACAACAAGCAATAAATCAAGAATTATATATTGGATCACATTTATTTGTACTCAAGGGGTGTGAGTCCCGGTTTTAATTAAATTTCTATCCGAAATCACAGACAATAAGAGAATAATTATAAATATATGACAGCATTATAATCTAAAATTTTAATCAACATTATAATGGGTGAGTAGTTTTGTCGAAATACAATCGTCAAAGTTAATGTTATACTACTTTTTTGTATCATGATAATTAAAAAGATGACATAGGTAGATATCTACAATGATAATATTTGAAGTCAAACAATTATTGAATTATCGACAATACAAATAATGCAGTTTTTTTTGTTTAATGCATTATGATGAGAAAATAAAATATTTCAGGTGGAATGCTCAGTTATTTTCGAAGTCTTCTCGGCAGTCGTGAGATGCGAATACTTATTTTGGGACTTGATGGTGCTGGAAAAACAACAATTCTGTACAGGTAAAAATTCTAAATCATAATTACGTGTTGTGAAATTGGAAATAATTTTGAATATAAATATGATGATAAAATTTATTTTTATCATAAAAATTATTATAATTTATTCAATTTAGGTTGCAAGTTGGCGAAGTTGTTACAACAATACCAACTATAGGATTTAATGTTGAACAAGTGACTTACAAGAACCTTAAATTCCAAGTGTGGGATCTCGGTGGACAAACAAGTATACGGTAATTAATCAGTAATAATTGTTTATAGGTTATAATCTTAATATAAATATAAAATAATATAATTAAAAAAACAAAAACGAAGATATTTCGGTAGCGTATGATTATTATTATTTTTCTTTTTCTTGTCTTTTTATATTCCAGACCTTACTGGCGATGCTATTATTCTAATACAGACGCAGTTATTTATGTTGTCGATTCTGCAGACAGAGATAGAATAGGAATTTCGAAAGAAGAACTCCTGTATATGCTTAGAGTAAGAGAAAAATTAATATTTCATTTATCAATAATATTGCATAATTAGAAGTGAATAAAATGAAAAATCCTAATGAGAATTATCATATAATTATGATAATTATATCAATTACTTTAAATCTTACTGTTGTTTTTTTTAAATTAGGAAGATGAACTTCAAGGTGCGATCCTCGTTGTACTTGCTAATAAACAGGATATGCCCGGTTGTTTGAGTGTGGCTGAAGTTCACCAAGCACTTGGACTAGATGCGTTAAAAAATCGAACATTTCAAATATTTAAAACTTCGGCAAAAAAAGGCGAAGGTTTGGATGATGCAATGGATTGGTTAGTGAATGCGTTGCAAAGTAAAAAATGATTTAACATATATTTAAAAAAGAAAAGAAAACTTTTTGATAAAAAAAAAAAATAATAAATAAATAAAAATAATGTACATCATAAAATGTCCCTCGAGAGTCCTCACTTAAATGAGAAAGATTAAGTACGAGGGGGAAGGAGGAATGTAAAATTTTATTTATTAATATAACCACTTTCAAAGATGCCTGAGTGATTATGCGTGGATGTTTTGTATGAAATATATTACAATAGTGTATGATGGAATAATAATAATAATTATTATTATTATTATTATTATGAATAAATGCGATAACGAAAAATAAGCGATTGTTGGAGAACCACATCAAATATATTGTACATTTATGTTAGTAATTGCAATTAAATATCTTAGACCTCTTCTTGTCCGGTTATTAGAATCAATTACTGATTTAAATACGAGTGTTTTTAATTTTTTGATTAGTTATAAATGATTGAAAAATGATTTAATTTTTTAAATATCAAATGTATAGATAAAATAGATAACAAAAGAATAAAAAAAAATCTGGTAAGATACAGAAACAGTAAGAATTTTATTTATAAACACTTTTAATTGACAAATTTATTACATATGTATACATATATACATTGGTGTGAAACTATGAAATGAAATTGAATTTGTTCATTTAATGAGATGGAAAATATTTCTTTCTTTGTTTAATTGAAGATAAAATATAATGAATCGATTATCATTATATGTAATATGAAATAAATAAATATCGAACTTTTGTAATGTTGCATTAAATAATGTGTATAATTAGGCAAAAACTAGAAGATTAAGAATTGTCTTTTTTTTTTTTTTTTTTTTTTTTTTTTTCTCACCTTTATTTTACCAATCCGGCACACCAAATCTATCTATTCGTTTCATTTGCGTGTCTAACTCCAATTGAACTTTTTTCCTCATGTAAAAAATTGGACAATCGCGACTAAAAATAAAAATGAAAAACAAATTGGAAAATATATATTTTATATTGACAATTAATTGAAGTTTTTAATTGAGAAAAAAAAAATTTAGTTTTTTGGATTAAATAATTTACCTGGTGCATAAAACTTCTTGATGTAAACTTCCTTGACATCTTTGACATTCGGTCCATAAACGAGAAAATTTCTCTTCAAGTTTTCGTCCACTATAGAGTTCATTTTGATATAATTCAATTTCTTTCGGTTCACAATAACGACATAAAGCCATTTTTTCACGATCTGACGGCAAAACTGATTTACATCCAATACAACTTTCTTTTTTCTTTGTAAATGCCGCTAGAGCACCTACTTTTGACGTAACAATTGATTTTGTCCGAGTATGTTCACCTCTCAACAGTAATGATTCAGCTTTATCACCAAGAATTGGTTCAAATATACGAATTAAAGGCTTTGACAATTGATTTTCGAGATAATAGTTTGTATCAATTGGAACATTATTTTCCAATACATATATCGGATCTTCAGCCTTTAGATACGCTGGTGTACCTTTAGCAGCGCTTGTAAAAATATACGGTACGCGATCACCAAGTTTTGGTGCCGTACCTGGATCACGTTTCTTCATTTTTGCTGCAAGCTCAACGTGTGCCTGACGCGCTGCATAATCGGATTTTGTTAATTCTTTAGTAACAATTAACTGCGAAATATCAATACGATTACATAAAAGATCGCTAATTACTTGTTTCGCATAATCCAATGCCGCATCGGGATTTCTAAAAACACATTAATTAAAAAAAATATATGAAACAATAATCAAATTGGAAGACAAATTACTACATATTATTTATTTATTTATTTGTTTTTATTTTATTTTACCGTTCAATGAGTAATTTTTGAAGACATGTATTCATCATGTTGGCAACTAATGGACAATTATCACGTCTCACGGTTTCTAAACCTTTGCAATCCATCTTGTCATATTTATCCGGGCGCGTAAAATATAATCCAGCATAGCGTTTTTTATTTATCAATAAATATGGAAAATAAACTTTTTCGAATTCAAGTTTGATTGGATTTATAAATTTTGATGATACATATTCAGCGGCTTCTTTTCCTAATTTCATGGCTACTTCAATTTTTTTTGTACCAAATTTTACCATCACTGAATCTGTATCACCATAAATTACTACAGCATCGTGTTCGTAGCCATTTTCTATACGATAGTGTGCTTCAACCTCTTCTTTCGTACGTTCAATCATCGTTCTGCCATACGCAGTTACACTCTGCAAGAGAAAAAAAAAAAAACAAAAAAACAAAAGAAACAATGACCTATTACAAGTTCATTTCAATTACTTTTTTTGAATGTTAAAAAACAAATAAATACGAAACTTACTGCTGATATTTCAAGACACGGTAATTTTCCCAGTTGTGCACCGGTAAAACCATAAACAGAATTAGCTGATACTTTTAATGCATATTGTCGTCCATCAAGGACTTTTCGTTTCAATGGATCAATCTCATTTTTCAATTCAGCTTTTGCTTTTTTTCTTGCACCCAGCAAATGTTCTAATATTTCTGGTAATATTCCTTTTCTAACATTATCTTTAACAAACATTGAATTTGACGGTGTCTTTGTTAAATCATCATCATCAATATTAAATTTATTTTTTGTTGCTGTTGTTAATAATGTTGTATAACATATATTATGAGCCATAATAATACTCGGATATAGTGAACTAAAATCAAGTGTTGCTATTGGATCATTGTAGAATCCGCGTTTTGGTTCTAAAACTGTTGCACCATCGAACTGTTCATCGGTCGTTTGACCATGATGTACAGGCAAAATATAATTTTTTTCACGTGCTTTTCTCAATAATTGCGACATGACTTTAATCTGTTGACCCCGTGTAAGTAAACTTGATAATGTTACACCAGTAACTCTTGCCATTTCCATATAAATAATAATACACATTAATTTATCGAGTAATCGTAATGGTAAATATGCATCTTTCAAACAATAAACGGCCAATCGACGACGAGTTTGTTCATCACCATTTTGTAGGTCTGTTATAATACTATGATGTACATCTTCCTTTTGCTCTTGTAAAAAATGATAACTCACAGCATTTAACGAATATGAACGTAATTTATAATCACGTACAAGAACAAGAAGCAAATCAAATGGTACTCGACCTTCGAAATTAACGTATTTATTTTCACGTCTTCCCATTTGCTTACTTTGCAATACTTGATCTTTAATAACTGATTTGATATCTTTAATACGTCCTAAAAATGTGAAATTTCGCACTTTCAAATGTGCCGCACGATTAATTAAATATGGAAAATCAAAATTATTTATATTATATCCAGTGAAAATATCAGGATCCAATTGTCGTATAAATTCTGACCATTTTTGTAACATTAAATTTTCCGTTGCAAAACTTAATACTTGACATCCAACAATTGGTGCGCATGTATTTAATGTAAATATATTTCGTAAAAATGGTTCGGCATCGCCTTGTTTAATAACCATATTTGCTATTTGAATAACTGGATCATGATTAGGTTCTGGAAATATTCCCTTTCTTCCGGCACATTCAATATCAAAGCTCAAAATTCTGAATGGTGCAACTTTGGACCATTCGCCTTCGGGTGCATGTGCAATAAATGAGTCCCAAGCAACATCAACTTCTAATTGACAACGTGAGGTTTTTGGCAAATTATGATTGAATTCACCACGAATTTTCCACATACCTACAGGCAGTTCAATCCATGAGCATCCAACAACTGTTGTATCAACCATGAAACGTATATCAAAGTCAATATTGCTTTCGAATGCACGATATTCATGATGAAATGTGGGAAATACGATGGTTTTTTCCAATAATCGCCTACACGCTGCAATTAGTCGTGGTAATGCCACCGTTATTTTTAAAAATGGCGATGAATCGTTGCCAGTAAAGCCGTAAAGATTTTGCTTATAAACAATTTCTACTGCATGAACGGTTTCTTGAATATTTTCTGGATTACTGCGCATATCTTTTTTTACACATGCATCCAACGCTTCTTTAAACGGGCGACAATGTTGTTCAGTGAAATTTGCCGGTGCTGATACAAAAAAGTATGGGCAAAAACCATGGACATGACAACACACGGAATTTCCTTCCATTGTTACGCCGTACATACGAATTATTGGTACTGGTGGTACACGACTTCCTGGCATTCCTGCCAATGGATAGCCATTGTAATGATCTATTTCAATTTGTTGGAATGACAATGTGTTCTTAGATGGATCCAATGGTAGTGGTGGTGGCCTACACCACTTTGTTGATGTATTTACTTCGTCTGGACCCTAATGAAAAGACAGAGTGATTATGATTATTTTATCCAATTATAATTTAATTAATGATTAAATTAATATTACCTCTCCATCGATAACCTGTGAAACTTCACCGAAATCTTCATCCATGATCATTGTCGCTAATTCAGCTTCAAATGAGCCTGGATAATTTTCATCTTCATCATTATTGCTAAAAAAAAAAAAAAAAAAGTAAAATAATCAAAATACCACATCATTATATAAATATTATGAGAGGTTATGGCGATTTTCTACGAAATTAAATAATATCCTCGTCTACGTACGATAATTTCTTCTTTTTAGGAGGTGTTTGTGACATCCCGATATTTTTATTACTCATTATAATTCGTCGAATAAATAATAAAATGCAATAAACAATACTTTCAATGTATTATATATCATATAATATTAAATAATATGGTTTTTTATTTATTTTGTTATTTTTTTTTTTTATCACATGAATTCATGAATTATCACTCAAGATTATATATGTATTTTTTTTTTGTTTTGTTTAAAAAATAATCAAATATTATTGTTTGCATGGAATTAGGAGAAAAAAAAAAAATTTATTTTTCACTACTTTTCACTACTACAACAAATCTGCACATTCACTGCATTACCTATGAATAATTGCATCTTTATGTGGTTGCGACCTGGCGCCATCTGATGACGATTCAAGGAAATACGTGTGTGGCGCGTATATATGTGTTTTTCTTCCTTTCACTGACTACACACAAAAAAAAAAAAAACAAAAAAAAGTCGTGGAGTATAACCGTCACGGCTGCATCCCTTGTAAGCGCGGGCTGATGTTCAAGTTGCGGTTTGGAAGCCACGCGCTACGCATCCACCGAATTTCGTAGGTGAATGCATCTCATTCTGTGTTTCATACGGATACTTTTATCATATTCAAACGAAAAAAAAAAGAAAAAAAAAGATATTTATCAATTTAGAAATATAAATTCACTGGAAAAAAAAAAAAAAAAAAAAAAATTTATTATTTATTTAATGTAACAATTTTGTGTAAATGTGATTGATTATTTATAAATTGTACCAAAGTTTAATTGTGACGCTACAATATTTATTTATTTCCATTAAATATTTATGCAATTTATAAAAATACCTAAACACGAATTATATAAAATACAACGGTAAGTCATTTATTATTTTTTTTTATTTTTTTCTATTATATAATAATGAAGTAAATAAATAGAAAATCGAATTTCTGGATTAAATCCTAGACGAAAAAATGAATAAACTAATACAATCTAATATTCGTATATTAATTTTGTTAAAAAAATGAAAAAAACAAAAAAAGTAAATAAATAAATAATCAAAAAAACATGAGAAGATGAAAAAAAACTTATGACGCTCATAAATTTTAAGATGTACTGATGTACAAAAAAAAACACACACACACACACACATATACGTACACACACACATACGATGAGCAAAAAGGGACGCATAGAATTGTAAGAAATGCCGCGCAGGTACGAAACTACCTGAAAGATCTCAGGCAGAAGACCGGTATATACATACAAACAAATACACACATATATATATATAAAATACATCTTATATACGCGAAATCGTCCATGTATATAAATATATATATATATATATACATTTACACAACAGTTATTCACATTGGACCATTCGACTGAGGACTACCTGACCGATTTGCACCTGCATTTTCTCAATTATCCTCTGACTATGCCATCTTGTCACGTCCCTGCATTTGCAAAACCATTATCCGCATATATACATATACTTATACCTACATACCAAACGAAAGAAAAAGAGGAGAGGAAAAAAGAAAACTAAAGAACAAAAAAAAAGTTACATTCCATTTGTGAAATAATCTTGACAAAAATTTTACACTGAATAACCTCAAAATCATTTTAAAAAAAATTAAAAAACATAAATAAAATTATATTGAATATAAATGAATGTTCAATGATATTGAAAGTACTTGAATAAATATATATACTTATATATAATAGTAATAATAATAAATAAATAAATAAAATAAAATAAAATAAAATAATAAATTAATTCAATTTACTTTCAAGTATCATCGACAATATATTATGGGCGTTTGGCCCCCCTTTCGTTCTCTTTCACTTCTTTTTTTTTTTTTTTTTATTTTTTAATGCATTGAAGTCTCGATCATCGCTGCATTAACTTTCTCTCTCTTTCTTACAATACATACATGCTCATTTCGACAGCTGTGTTGTAGCAACAATGGTTTTTGTCAAGCACCCCGTTGTGAGATGATCGAATATGCCCACTGAGTGACCCAATGCACATTTGTGAAATAAAATCACTGATATAATTCATATATTTTCTTCCGAAAAAAAAAAAAAAAAAAAAAAAAAAAATAGACAAAGTCAAGTATCACGTACAAATAAATATTTCTTTACTATAATCAAATAAATAATAATAATAAAGAAGGAAAAATAATTTTTTTTTTTTCCTTTATATAATTATTAAATACAGTTAAGATATGAAAAAAAAAAACCAAAGTATATAGGGCAAAAGAGCAAATTGTTAAAATGATGAGGTATTTAATTTAAAAATCAAAGGCATAGATGAAAGCAAGAATTAAATGAGAATAGAAAAACATCGTGGGAAGAGTCAAGGAAATAATAATAGGGGACCGTGATTTTTCATCCTGTATCATTTCATCTTTGTTTCTCTCACATCGTGTATTGAGTTTATATATATATATATATATATATATGTGAAATTGTTAGTGCTCGTGCGGGCCATTTGAATTATTTTTGTTCGAATGCATTTCTAGTCGGACGAATAATGCGGGATGACGAATCAACGGGCTAAAAGAGAAAAGTGAATTTAGTTATTATGGATTTTAGTATAAATACATTTCAGACTGAATGGACCATCAGTTCATGTGGAAAAAGAAACGAATATAATAATAATAATAATAATAATAAATAATAATAATAATAATAATAAATACATTGACTACATGTATACATACAAGTATATAAATTTATATATGAGAAAAAAAGAGCAAGGAATTTTATTCTCATGTGCGCATTCATACTGAGTTATAGATATACATCTGTATAAGCAGACGATGATAGAATTAATTATGTAAAGACATTGATTCGATGTGCATATTCAAATACTCCCAGAATAATATCGTATGAAAATTTCATGATTTAGCTGTAACGAATTGATATTATATATATATATATATACAGACACACGTTATAATTCATCTGTACTTTTTCCACTTTGATGAATAATTTTTCAAAGTAAATTATCTGTTTTTAAACAACTAAATTTATTTTTTATTTTTTACTTGTGATACAGTTTTTTTTTTTTCTTGGTGATTATCACTACATTTTTTTTTGTCTTGTGTAAAAAATTTTGATGAAAAAAAAAATAATAAATAAATAAATAAATAAATATATATATGAATGAATAATAAAAAAAATTAATTGTGTATATTTTTTTGTTGTTGCAGGGTGATAAAGTAAAAACAGGGTAAATAAAAATGTGGAAATTAATTGAATTAATTGTAGTATTACAATTATTTATTTACTATGGATGTTTGTCATTGCCATTTGATGAAACATCAGTGCAGATAAGTAATGCAGTATCGACAATTTCAACGAGACATAAGAAGGGAATGAAAAAAATACAAGTGAATATATGTGATTTTCAAGAAAGAGAAGCATCAATTTTTTGCCATTGTGATCACAATGAAATGAATAGAGCTACGGATGTTAATTGTGTTATTTTGGAATCATTAAATGCTAATGATACAATTTGGAATCACTTTGTAATGTCACAATTGAGTATGAAACAATTGAAATTAACTATACGTACTGGTGTTAATATGACATATGTGCCAAATAAAACATTACGATTATTAACAAATTTACATATAATTAATATTCAATACGCTAATTTTGATGATATACCAGAAAAATCATTTTCAAATATATCAAGTGTCAATGAAATAAATATTGGTAAATGTGGAATAATACAATTGCGAAAATATGCATTTATAAATATGAATAATCTTACATTCATTAATTTGGATGACAATCGTATACAGGAAATCAATAGGTAAGTCATATCTGTGTGATAAAATACACATAACAATTACCATATGCTTGAGTGATATGACCCTATAAAAAATAAACTAAATTGTTTTAAAAAGAGAAAAAAAAAAAATGTTCTATTAAATCAAACGCATTAGCGCAAACTTTATACGGTGTACATTGTGGCGTTGAGTATGTGTTAATGCTTCAATAAATTTTTTCTTTCAGAGAGGTCTTTGTTAATCTTCCGGTACTAAAGAAGCTCTTTATAAACCGTAACAATATTACGTTACTTCATGATCGAGCGTTCAAGCATTTAACATCACTACAAGAGCTTGAATTGAGTGATAATAAAATAACTGTAATAACAATGGACAATTTTATTGGTTTAAAATCATTGAGACGTTTAATATTACGTTCAAATCAATTGTCAATGATTGGTGATCGTACATTTATTGAAATGACAGAATTGGATGAATTACAAATTGATGATAATAAAATTGAATATATATCAGTATCTGCATTTGAGGGAATGGAAAAATTACGAAAACTCAGTTTGGCCGACAACAAACTTGTTAAACTTGAAGCAGATGTTTTTACTGGTGCTCCAGCCATCAATTTTCTCGATTTGAGGAACAATTCACTTTCAACTATAACATTTGACAATGCTAAACCAATTGTTACAAACTTATATGGCAATTCCAGTTATTTATATCTCGATGGTGAGTTTTATTTTATATTTTATATATATATTTATATATTTATTATTATTATTATTATTTATTATTATTTCTTTTTTTTTTTTTTCGCTCCCTTGACACATCCTTGGGTGTATCAAACCCAATCCCATGTTTATTCTTACTTACATATGTTTTTATTCATGGCCCCTACATACAAGACCTATCATCAGTACACATAAACCGGTCCCCAAAACGTGCGCACGGGCCTTATGTTATGTATATGCATATAATACACCAGCTACACCACTACAAGAAAAAAAATATGAGAGAGAGAGAGAGAGAGTAAGAACAATAACCCGTTGATTTTGCATTTATAAAAGGGGAGATCGAATGCACTTTATATATATATATATAAACCCTTTCTATTTTTTCCCATTCATTTTATTTCACTTCTTCTTCCTTTTTTTTTTTTTTTGTTCTTTTTTTAGTCCCATTTAACCCTGTACAGCCTCACATGTATTTATGCACGAGTACACACTCGACTTCACCGCCCTGAAAAACTGCACACACATAGACACACTCACACCCAATGAAATCCTCTGCCTATTGTTGTAATGGTCAAGGTAAACATTTAATGGTTGGTAAATCAAAATATTTTAGTACAATCATTGAATGTATTATATAATTCAATTCAGAAAAAGTGAGAGAGAAATTTGCATAATATATCATTTAATATATTGATTTATTATTTAATTATTTTTATTATTAAACTTTAAATAATAAATTGATATAATAAAAAAAAATTTTTTTTTTTTTTTTTTTTTTTTTTTCGTGTATAAATTATATTGAGTAATTGAAAATATATATGAAGTCAGTGGTGAAAATTTAATCGTATTAAATTGTAAGATATAGTTTTCACAAAATACGAATTTTTTTTTTTTTTTTTTTTTTTTTTTTTTTTGCAAATGGGTATTTATATATAAATAAGAGTGAGAGTGAGTGAGAAAGAGATAAAGATGAATATGAGAGGGTAGACATCAAGCTAAAGCTCCATCGCGCAGTAGGCGTGCCCCTATATTAAGTTTTAATCATTTAGGGGATGAAATTTCAGGGTTGGAGGCGTGGTAGTAGTCTGCTTCCCTGCCGGCAACACCCCCTTCCTGTCTGCTCTTGCTTTGCACTGTCTATTTTATTTTATTTTTTGTTTTTTCCCAACCCCCATCCTTACGCACAAGTTACTCCTCATGTCGCCAAGGGCATACGTATACGATTTTTATTTATTATTTCTTTTTTTTATTACATAAATAATAAACCAGATTGTTTCATCATTTTCTTCTTCTTTTTCATTTTCGTTTTTTTTTTTTTTTTTTTTCTTTTTTCTTCTTTTACTGTTTCATTTTATACAATTCCTCGTGGCTACTCACATGCACATACACATTTTTCTTCTCTTTATTTTCTCTTTAGAATTATAACGGATTTCGGTTTGTGCGGTGATGCTTGATATGAATATAAGAAAACTATGACGGATAAGGGTGAGATGAGGAGAACGAAGAAAAAAAAAAAATAATAATAATACTAACAACAATAATAACGTTCTTTATACATGAACTAAAATTTTTTTTCTTTCTATTTTTTTTTTTTTTTTTTTTTTTTTTTTTTTTCTTCCCTCGATGGTACAATGACCGATCGTTGTCGTTTACCTGTACTGTAAAGAATAAGATCGAAAAACAGAGATATTTCTGTCTTCCTTTCTTGTGTTAGGTCGTTTTATATATATAATTTTTTTTTTTTTTTTTTTTTCTTTGCATTTTTTCCTTTTTGCCCTCGCACAACCCTCGAGAAACTTTGGTACGTCGATGTAGTTGCTCTGCCACTCGCCATATATAAATTTCCAAACGCCTTAGGGGCAGTATTATACATAGGGTAAAGGCTCGCTCAGGAAATATCCAAGCCACAATAGGGCGCACAAGCATTACTTACATATATATATATATATATATAGACGTACATAGGATATAGCATATAAATATATTTATATAATAAATACGATATTCGTCCATGTGATTGTCAATTATTCTGGATATTTTTTATTCCATTTTCACAATTTAATCAATGCGAAACTCACTATTTATTTAAAAAAAAAAAACGATTAATTAATTATTATTATTTTATTTACAGATAACAAGTTCATTTGTGATTGTAAATTGGCGTGGATTAAGGGTCTGAGAAATGAAACGGTAAATCAATATTTAAAAGATTCCCTCGATTTGCTCACATGTTTTTTGGAAAGTCCCAATAAAACAATTGACAATGATAATATTAATATTGATAAAACTACCGATAAAATAACTGTGGGAAATAATAGTAAGATAAATTGTATTTAACATATTGCATTTTGTAATTTTTTATATTGTCTATAGCAGTAGTAGTTTGTTATGTATTTGAGTTTTATTGCAATTATAATATGTGAAATAATTGATGTATAATTTCATAGGGGAGAATGTTGACGTCAATAAGCCAGGGGATAAACAAGAACTTGTGACAAACAGCGAAATGGGAGTGGAAAATTCAGCGAATGAAGATGAGAATGAGGATATAGATTATGATGATCATAATGACGATTACGTTGATCAAACGGAGAAATATGAAACGGGAAAAGTACGTAAAAAGACAAAAAAAAAAAAAATAATAAATAATAATAATTATTGAATTTATGTAATTTATTATATAATTAATAATTAAAAATAGAAAAGTAATTAATATTATTTTAATTGTTACAATTATTTTATTTATTTTATTTATTTTATTAATTTTTTATTTATTATTTAGCTTCAATTGGTTAATGGACGTGTTGGTTTTATCAAACATCTTTTTGAATTGAAATTGGAGGAGCTGCCATGTCCAGAACAAACGAGGGATGATCCAATGGTGTCGGAACAGCCCCCAAGTCGTCGGGAAAATGCAGCTGTCGCATCGGCGGCTTTTACTCAAGTAAAACACGCGGCTACGATAGGTCAATGTCTCATTCTTGCTGTGTTGTCGCTTTTCGTGTAATAAATTATCGCTACAATATTTTTCTTCTTTCATCTTTCACCATGAAATTTATCTATGTATTTATACAATGTAAATACATAAATTCATTCCATTGACGCGTGCATCAATCACTCTCTGCACAGCTAGTGCCAAAAAAAAAAAAATAATAATAATAATAAAAATAAAAATAAAAAAATAAAAAATAGTATTCACACAAAAGAGACAACACACATTTTATTATTGAATATTCAATTTATGTCAATGTGTTTCACGTATATGTTTAAATATTCGTCCATTGCATTTATTATGATATTCCCAGACATATGGCAAGCGTATGATTATACACATATGATATACGTATATTATTATAGCGAGACCGAATTTTAGTAGCTCAATTTTTTTTTTCACCCCCTTTTTTACTCGTTATTTAAATAAAATTCAAATTTCAACGGTGGAAATAATAAATAATTCCATTTTTTAATATTGTAATAATCCGATAGAAAAATTTTGTTTTTTTGTCAAAAAATTATTTTGGCTGTCATTTTTATTTGTATACACAATTAGTCGATATTATGATATATTTTCCCATTTTTTTTTTTTTTTTTTTTTTAATTTTCTTAGATTTTAAATTTCGACATTTAATAACTATTTATTATTATATACAACGTATAATATAAGAGTAACAGGGGTGATAGAGAGGAGAAAAAAAAAAAAAAAAAAAAAAAAAAAATGTCAATGACACAATAAATGTACTGTGCATTGTGTATTCAATACAACCGAAATATTTTACGACTGATGAATTCAATCTCACTATTTTATATATTATATATATGTAACTTTATTCCAATGCTCTCTCTCTCTCTCTCTCTCTCTCTCTCTCTCTGTGTGTTTCTCTCTCTACTATAAATATAATATCATTAATAAGAGTAAATACAAGATAAGGGAAAAAAAAAAAAAAAATAAATAAATAATAATAAAAAATAATATTAGCACATTATATGGGGGAATATTTTTAAATATTTCATTTAGTGTAATTTTTTTTTGTTGAGTCTTTATTACATTAATTTATTACTAAATATCTGTATCGATTATTTACTATCAAACATTTATTTAATAATTAATGTATTATTACGTGTTTCACACATGACCAAAACAGTATATAAGGAAAAAAAAAAAATATCATAAAAAAATCATATTTTTACATTATTCCCATACAATGTGTTAACACATAATATATTATGTTTTTATAACAATTCAACATCAACAAATCAATAAATTATTAAAATATAAAGAAACAAATATGTATATGTATATATATATATATATATATATATATATATAGATGTATTTTTTATATATTATTTTTTTATTTTATTATATTCGAACAAAATTTTTAAATGACTATAAATAGATTTTATGTGATAGCGTATGAAGAATGTCGGCCACACATAAATTTCCAACGATGAACTCATCCACACGCCTTAATTACTTACAAATGTCTCGATAAAAATATTCTACTTATACTCAGTCATATATTTTTTATTTTATCGTATTAATTTTTACTGAATTAGTTAGTTTTTTTTTTTTTTCTTTTTTCTCTTTTTCTTTCTTTATTGTATTGAATATTGTATTTTTCAATTCAATGTTTAATATATATGCAATTTAGTCCTTTGATTTGTCCTTTGTTTGTTTATTGTTTTTTTTTTTTTTTGTTTTTTCTCTTTTTTTCAATATATGTAAATGGTTTGCGTGTGACAGAATAAAATCACATGTCTATTATTACAATTGACAAACAAGCGAGTACAATATCACAAGGCTACAAATCAATATAATATCGATGAAAATGAGAGATGACTACACTCATTTCCTTCCTCTTTGTTTAATATACAGGAAACAAAGAGAAAACAAAAAAAAGAACCCCTACAAAAATTTAGTCTTATTATTGTGTTCAAGTGGACATCATCATAAATGGAATTGTATTTTTTTTTTTCTCTTCATAGTTAATATTATCAAAAAAAAATTATTAATTATTATAGAATATCAGGGTCATTTTCATTTATAAAGGTATAAATTGATGTACTTATAACACCGCGTGTGTGTAAGTTCACAGTATTCGATATCATCATCGTCATTTTCATTATCGTCCGATAAATAAGTGAGCTTGATAATGTCCAGTATATATGTATGTGCTTTCGCTTTACTTGGATTATTTGTATAGAGAGAACGGGAAGAAATCAAACAGCGTTGTTAATATTATTATTGTGTTTGAAAAAAAAAAAATTCAAGAAATCATCACAATGACCAAGGTAGATAGAAAAATTGAAACATTAATTTATTATTTTTTTATTTCAAATAATTTGAATTAATTAATCATTTGTATTATACACGTAAAATTGGTGAATAAATTTGTAACGATTTTTTTTTAATGTAGATAATTGAGTGGTTGAAAGGACGTTCGGTGATAATTTTAATCTTCATTGAAATTGTTTTGATGATATTGATGGGCTTATTTGCAAAATACATTCCAAATCCAAATACAAACATTATTTTTGAACTTTCAGGTAAGTTTTTATAGTTTATTAGGGATATAAAAAAAAATTTATGAATACATGTGTGTGTGTAAATGGTTGTAAATACTGAACATAAAATGTGCAAGTTGATTTATACACTCGAGGTGAAAGTATTAGCATTCAAAGGCTCCTCGACAGTGTGAGTGATTGTAAGATGTAGATATGAAAATGAATGTGAATTTTGAATACTGAAACGTTGTCAATGTTGAAGATTCTATAGGGTCACAAACGGCCACACAGACATATAAAAATAACAGAAAAAAACAAAAAACAAAATTGACGTGTATTGTCGTCGACTATTTGTCGGATTGAAAATGCATTTAGCCCAATATTTATCGTACATTTGTACAATGACAATTGGTTTTGCCCTTGGTACTGTACTTTTTTTTTTTAGTTTATAACTTTTTAGCGACATTCAATTATATGACAGAGGCAAATATCACCCATAGCGATAATCACTTTTCAAATGTGCATTTGAACGGAAAAATCCGTTTTATTGCCACGTAATTATTCAGATGAAGTCACTGCACAATCTCCATATTTTTCTCCCTTTCCTGATTTACTAATATAAAATTGACTACTTAAGTTTAATCATGAATTGAATGTGACTAATTTTAATATTTTATTTATTTATTTTTTTGTTCCATTGAAATATAAAATTAAGCATACCAAAATGTTCATGTGATGATATGGATAGGATTTGGTTTTCTCATGGCATATTTAAAACGTTATGGACAAAGTGCAGTTGGATTTACATTCCTCATTGGTGCAATGCTAGTACAAGTGGCATTACTTTTTGATGGTATACCAGATATAATAAAGACCGGAAAATTTTTTATTTCAATAGGATCGTTAGTAAATTACAATTACAATAAAATATAAAATAAAAAATAATAAAGATAAAAAATTTTTATATCATAATAATATTGAAAGAATAAATTGTAAATGTCTGTAGACTTTTAAAGGCTGACATGGCCGTAGCGACTTCACTTATCTCTATGGGTGTAGTTCTTGGTAAAACCACATGCATTCAACTTATTTTTATGGGGATCATTGAAGTCGCTGTATACACAGCGAATAAATATATTGGCGAGCAGTGTCTTATGGTGATGATAAATTTTTTTTATTTATTATTATATGTATTGAAAAGTAATATAATTATATGAATATAATCAATTTATTTATTGGTGTAGGCAGTTGATTCTGGTGGTAGTATGTATATTCATGTTTTTGGTGCTTATTTTGGACTTGCGATTAGTTATGTTTTTGGTTTAAGGGACAAACCAAAACAACATGTTCACGAAAAATCAACATATCAATCTGATATATTTGCCATGATAGGTAAATAATTAAATCAATATTTAATATTAATAAATTTTTTTGTATAATTAATTAAAATAATTATTTGTATAGGTACAATATTTCTGTGGGTTTTCTGGCCGACCTTCAATAGTGTTTCGGTTAATTATTACGACCAACAACGTGCAGTTATAAATACACTGTTAGCAATTTCTGCGAGCTGTTTCATGGCATTTGCAGTATCCATGTTGGTTTCAAATGAGAAGAAATTTAATATGATCCACATTCAAAATTCAACGTTGGCTGGTGGAGTTGCTATTGGTACAGCTGCCGGTAATAATGTCCATTATGTTGATATATTATCGTGTAAATGTGCAATTTAATATATGAAATATTTATATTTTAGGAATGATGTGTGAACCAATTGGTGCATTGGTTATTGGTTCATTGGCGGGTGGTTTGAGCGTAATCGGATACAAATATATCACGGTAAAAATTAATATTTACAAATTATTATATTATAATTGTGTTGGTTTGTCTATATAACTTTTATATCTATGTGGAATTATTATTTTTTTTTTTTTTGTCAAGCCACTATTGCAAAAAAAATTGAAAATTCATGATACATGTGGTGTTCATAATTTACACGGTATGCCTGGAGTGTTGGCTGGAATTTGTGGTGTAATATTAGCCGGGATTGCTAATGAAAACACTTATGGAAAATCACTCGCCAGGGTATGTGATAGTTTATCATTTCTACTATATTAAATAAAACTGATAGTTAATTAATTCTTGTAGATATTTCCTGCGAGAGGAAATCTGAATTATTCTGTCGAGGACTTTAGAACTGCTGGACATCAGGCTGGATATCAGTTACTGGCATTAATTTTAACTCTGACATTCGCAATAATTTTCGGTCTGATAACTGGTAAAGATGAAATTTATCCCATTACTATAATTTTTCTTTTTCTTTCAGTTTTACGTATGTTCTGGATGGATTAATATTATTGAATTCATTTTATTTTGTTAGGAGTACTTTTACGTATTTGTGGATCAGTCACAGAAGTACAAAAATTCGATGATACTTTAAATTGGGAATTAAACGAAGATATCGAGCAAGATATGCCAATGAGAAGTAGTGAAATTTTCTCAACTAGAATGTCACAGCAAATTTCTACGAATCAAATTTAATTTTTAATTGAAATAATTTAAAAAAACAAAAAAAAACAAAAAAATTATTAGTATTAAAAATTTTTTAAATTCCCATTTGGTCAGAATTTATAATTAACAATGCTTAAAAAAAAATTTTTTCCCACTTGTATAAATATTAAAATGGAAATATTTAGAGCATTTCATTGAAAGTAAATTTATTACCATTATTATTGGTAATTGAAAACAATAGAATAAAAATTTTATTTCATTAGTGCGTGAACTACAGCCTTGGCATTCAACGTTTTTAAATCAGTATAAGTTTGACCAGTACCAACAAATACAATTGGTTGACCAGTGATATAAGTCATAGAAATAGCAGCACCAACCTAAAATTAAATTACAAAAATATAAATAAAAAATTGAAATGAAATTTAAAAAATTTTGTAAAAAATAAAAATTACAAACCTTATCGTCGATAGTATCAAACTTAGTAAGGACAATTCCATCAATTATACGAGGATTTGAGGAGTTGCTGTAGTCTTCAAGTGCACGATTAAATTTTATCAATTGATCAACAGCCTCATTGCCAACGAGTGCTTCACCCACAAAAAGTACGAGATCGGGTTCATTAACTCTAATTAATTTTGTCAGAGCACGCATCAATGGTTCATTATCTTGCATTCTACCAGCAGTATCAATCAATACTACATCAATTTTAGATTCTCTTGCATAACGAATTGCCTCCATTGCAACCCCAGCCGCGTCTTTACCATATCCCTTTTCGTAGAGTTCAACCATCGTGAGATTACCATGTTTTTCTGGTGGATGCAGTGCATTCAAATGGCGCATATGTGTTCGTAATTGTTCGACTGCACCAGCTCTATAATTAAAATAATATTTTTTTTTTTAAATTTCATTATTCAGTAAATTAATATAATGTGTGTACTCACCGGAATGTATCACCCGCGGCAATAAGAACACGAAAATTATTTTCAATTAACCAAAAACAAATTTTTGCTAAATTCGTTGATTTTCCAACACCATTCACACCACAAAATGACATTACGTATGGTTTTCCATTTTTTTTTGCTTCAAGAGCATCACGGAGTATGTCAACCCGTCGTTTGGGTGACAATATTTGTACTAATGCATCAGTTAAAGTTGTTTTAACAGTACTGGCAACAGTTTCAAATGTTCCAACAACTTTTCCCTCAAGTTTTACCCGCACAGAATCGCATAATTTAATTGCTATATCGGCAGCAACATTTTTTGATATCAAATGATCCTTCATTTTCTCTAAAATCGGTATTAAATCCTCTTGCTTCAATGATTTGTTACCAACAAGACTCTTGAATACAGAAAACATACCACCTGATGATTTTTGATTGATAGATTTTGGCTTCTCAATATTTATTTCCTCATCTTCACTTTCAGAGTCACTTTCCACCTCTAAATCACGTATTTCACCCTGCATTTTACCAATCAATTCTGTATTAGCTTGCACATCATCTGTATCTAATGGTTTATCTTTTGTACGTTCTAAATTTGGCAAATCTTTATTTGTTCCACCCAATTCCCATCTACGTGGTTTTTTACCACCTTTTTCTTCTCTCGGACTTTTTGGGCTTTTTTGCTTTTCAGTTTTTCTCTTTGGATTATTGAATCGTTGCGCGAGTTTTATACGATTCATTATCAACGGATCAGTTTCAATCTCATCATCATTATTTACAATATTTTTTTCAATTTCTTCTATTATATTATCTTGAATTTTCAATTCAACATCATCATTTTTCGATGAATTTTTCTTTTTTTTATTTTGTTGCTGCTGTTTTTTATTATTTTCTTTATCATCTTTTCTCTCTATCATACTGGATATAGTTTTTTTAGATTTAAAACTCTCATCAAATGTACGCATTTGTTTTGGCATTTTTGCCAATTGTTTTCCCCATTGTTCTGCGCTTGCCAAAATCACTTTAAAATCATCCGCAAAATTATAATTAAAAAATAATTGCGATTGATCTAATTGATTTTTAAATTTATCACGAAATTCCAAATGGACATCGTCCAATAATTTGTCCACATAAGATAATTGTAATATTTTTTGATAAGCCACAACAAATATTAATTCAAATTCATTGTCCAATTTGTATTGGAGACGTAGAGATTCATGGTCAAATGTATTATTACCAGTACGTTCCTACAATAGAAAAAAATATATATTATAATAATAACAATAATAACAATGAATAAATAAATGAATTAATAATGATAAAGTGTTTATTTACAATGAGAAAAAAAAAAAAAAAAAAAAAAAAAAAGAAAAGATTAAATAATTATTTACCTGCAGTATAACACTTCTAATGAGAGCATTTACACTTGATGCAAATATTTGTGATGTACTTTGGAAGCACCAGAGGACAATGCCTCCTTTACTGAATATTGTAAATAAATCTAGCATGTTTATAATATTATTTGAATCATCAACTTATAATAATATATCGTAACAAGAAATTTACAGATGTTTCACGATAAATGTATGTATGAATGTATGTTTATATATACATGTATGTGTATATCCCATATGTTGATTTAGTGCTGTTGTCATACACGTCAGAGCTGGCGCCGGAAGCGGAAATTCATGACCACCATATTTGTATATTCACAATTATTATCTTATACGCGCTTATTTTGAATTAATTCAAAAAAATATCGTTTAAATACATAATAATATTTTGAATAATTGGTGATTAAAATTTTATTATATATTATTTTCCAATTACATATTTATAATTAATAATAACAATAATGTAAATGATGAGAAATTTTTTTTTTTTTTTATATATCTAAATTATTATTGTATATATTGATAATAATTATGAAAATAATTTTAAGAAAAGAAAAAAAAAAAAAACAAAGAAAATTATCATTAGCCAAGGAGAACTTTTCTAATCATTGCACCACTGACAATTTCCTCCTCACCATCACGTGATTCAATACATTTACTGCTGCACAAATATTGGAGTAAAGGCAAACGATATTTCCCACAGAAATCAACAAATTTAACGTGTTCCACTCTGTTATCAAAGAATACGCCTGTAAACAAGAATGAAAAGAAATAAAAATAAAAAATATATATATAGATATATATATATGATTATTCGTTTCTTCAATTACAATTGATCAACAGATACATTGAATGTAATTAAATTGTTCAGGCAATCTACATTAATTTTACCTTGACATTTTGGATTGACACAATGATGACCGCTATTGAGATAGTCTATCAGAGTTTTTGGTAAATTCATGTTTTCATAATCAATATTAGTTGTTTTAATCATTCGTGCAGTAACTTCTAGCAGTGATGGTGGATCGTGTGTCATATCTGACACAAATCTGACAACCAATGGATTATCCCTGAGTGAAAGCTAAATGATGTATATGTGAATGTAACAAATGCTTGATAAAAAAATAATATTATATAAATAGTATATAAAATATATTTACTTCAGTCAGGCCCTTCAAAGTTATAATTTCTGTTGGTAATGTCTTCAATTTATTTTTATGGAGTAATAATGATTTGAGATTCTTCAAATTGGCAATTGAACGTGGTAAATTTTCCAACATATTGTCACATAAAATTAATGCTTGGAGTGATCTCAATCGTCCTACAGTTGATGGCACTTCAACAAGTCTATTTCCACCCATTGATAAAACTTGTAATTTTTCCATTTTCCATATATCTTTTTTAATTTCTGTGATGTTATTACCACCCAAGTATAAATATTTTAATCCAATCAATGTTAAAAATTGATCAGGAAATTGTGTTAATCTATTACCACTCAAATTTAATTCACGTAAACCAGACATTGTCTCGAATGTTTTTGGCAATGATTCATTAGTTAAATAATTTTGTTTAGCGTTAAGACATGTTAATGGACATTTTCCAATATAATCTGGTAATTGTGTTAAATTACAATTGGATATGTCCAATGTTTGTAAATTAATAAATCGAATGATTGTTGATGGAATTGTGCCAATACGATTTTGATGTAGTAATAATGTTTCAATGCTTTCAACATCTTTTGTTGCTTCTTGCAAATTGTGATCCAAGAGCTCATTGTCCAATAGTAAATATGATAAGTCCAATGTTTTTGAATTTGAGTCACAATCACTTGAGTCAGAAGTATAATTTTCCATTATATATTTAATTTTTTCCTTTGAAACAAAACGAATATATATAAACCAAATAATATGAACTTGGGAACAAAAAAAAATATAATAATAAATAAATAAATAAATTAATTAATTAACATAACAATTTAAAATTTCCCGCCAAAAAAATTTCATTCACTTTTTTTTTTTTACCTTCACAGTAATAAGACAAAAATATAAAATTCCAATTATTCAATAGTAATATTTAAACAACAGATTTAATATACAGTCGAACACAATAATACAACGGATATTTTATATGAAATAAAAAATTGGATTTACTTCATTAATAATGACGTTTTTATCTCATATATGCGAACAATAAACAAAACAAAAAAAAAAAATGTTAACACGAACAAGTTTAATTTTTAACTCAATAGTTGACTGATTAATAATTTATGCATAATAATTCCAAGCTTTATATCTTGCTAAATACTTACATATATATATATATATATATATATGTATTATACTATCAATTTATATGATCTTTGCAATGTCATTTCTGTTCCAGCATCAACTGAAAAATGCAAAATAATAGATTCACATTGTAAATGTACAATTTTACTTTATCAATAGGTACAACGTAGTTTTATCGATTGGGATGTATAAAAAAACATGAAATCATTAATCTTTGATCTTTTTTCATGACACATATATACATAATAAATATAAATATAATGGACATAAAATTTTACACACACGAGGCGAATGGTTTTTCATATACGTTACTGCATGAACACGTTTGTTGCACCACAAAATAAAACATTGATAGTTATATACGGTGTATATATTATTCCATGATGTTTGTCTGTATCTAATAATTACTTATAAAATAATGATTTATAATTTTTATTGATAAAATATGTGTGATATTGAATATTTGAATCGTTTTCGAAAAATAATCAATCGGAATGAATAATACTGTTTGAGGTTAGGATCAACACTTGATTGTTTTTCATCTAATTTTCAAGAGACATAAGGATACTTGGTGGAAAAAAAAAAATAAATAAATAAATAAATAATAAATAGAAAAGAGGAATATAATGATTCCAAGATGTCTATATTCAGAATACGATTGACTTCTTTGAAATATATACGATGTTATACATCTAACTCTACATTTATAAATAAAGATACCTCAGCAGATCGAATAAAATTAGATGAACAGTTAATGATAAATAAATTATTAACGGCAGATGAAAAAATTGATGATAAGCAGTGGATTTCAATTCGTGATGAATTAATTGGATGGAAAAAATCAATTAAACAATATAATGTGGATATGGTTATAATGGACACATGTTGTAATTATGATAAAATTGATGCAGCATTAAATTATATAAAATTTTTGAAAATCAACAATTATGAAATTAATTTGGCAACAATAGGAAAATATTTCCGATTACTCCATGCTAGAAAAAAAAAATTGAGTCTAGAAGAAATTGAAACTGCTCATAATTTTTACGATAATATCCGATCGAAATATTCAACTCTTGACTCAAATACAGCAGCAAGTTGTCTTTCAATGTTGTCAATGACAGAAAGATGGAAAGAAGGCGAGGAATTATTAAAAATGATGGAAGAGGTTGGTGGATTCAAATGTAGTGCTCATAATACATTCGCTTCAGTAGCATTTGATTATAATGATAGTGACAAGGGTTGGAAGAATATAAAATCAATGGGATACAAAATGATGATAAATCCACAATTACATGAAAGTTATTTAAATTTTTGCATTCGAAATGCAAATAATCCCAATGAATTAGAAATCCTCTTGAATAAAATGTTTGTATTTTGGTCTGAAAATAATATAACTCCTGAGAGTAATATTATTGGTCTGTATACAAAATGTTTGGAAAATTCTGGAAAATGGTCTGTCAAAACAGCCAAAGTGTATCCCAAGTAAATACTATACTATATGAAAATAATTATAAATTACACATTAATATTATTTGTTAATTTATTTTTTATCCAACAGTGGATCTTGTACTGTATGTGGTGAACAATTAACATCTACCAATTTGACAAAGGAGGAATTTGAGTATTTAGCTAAAAAATTTTTATCCAACGTATTGGTGGGTAAAGATGTTTATCAAAATACAACGCCTGTGGAATTTCAAAATTTTATAAAATTTGTTCAATCAACAAAACCGTATGATGTTGTAATTGATGGATTGAATGTAGATTTTATGGGTCATCATAAAATGCATTCTAAAGGTGATCAAGTAAGTGATTTTTTAAATAAAATTTTTATTAATTATTCATCCATCATAATTTTAATTTTTTATAAATTATTATTATTATTTGAAGCTGGCCAATTTAGT
This sequence comes from Dinocampus coccinellae, assembly GCA_963920625.1. Lineage (NCBI taxonomy): Eukaryota > Metazoa > Arthropoda > Insecta > Hymenoptera > Braconidae > Dinocampus > Dinocampus coccinellae. The sequence goes on along the minus strand of OY987184.1, from coordinate 3,450,386 downwards.
GAAAATATTTGTAAAACAAAATAAAAAACTTTTTATACTGGGACGAAAGCACATGCGAAATTGGTCAAAATCAGCAATGAATTATGTGGAACAAAATTCATATCTTTTTCTCGCAAATGATATGTAAGTAATAATTATACTGAAGTAATATCAATAAAAAAAATTTAATTTTTTTTATATCATAAATATATTGATTACAGATCTCGAGATGATGTATTTTTATTGTATGCCGCACTCTCCAGTGGGATTAATACATTTTTTTGTTCGCGTGATTTTATGCGACAACACAAATGGCTCTTGGGAGATCCAAAATCACAAAAAATTTTTCATCATTGGCAATTCACACGTCAAATCGTACCTACATGCATTAATACACGTAGCAAAAGTCAATTATCTATTTCTTATCCATCAAAATTGATTCCTGTTGTACAACAAACTTCACAAGGTGGTTGGCATTTTCCATATAATCAAACAGATTCAAAAAAAGAAATTCAGATAAATCATCAGCCAAAATCTTGGATATGTTGTAGAAAACTACCCAACTCTCCATAGTATATCGATCAATGACTTAGTTTTAATAAAATTTCGATGTCTATAATTCGATTTTTTTTTTTCTCCTTCCCTAACATTAACACTAAATGAATTTCGCGCATTTTTCCGATTAAATTGTATGCGCACTCGCGCGCGCACCCACCATACACAAAGTAGTTTTGAAGAGGGCGCCAGTTGTTGAGGTAGCGGTAATTTCTCCATAAACATTTCATGATGTAGAAGGGGAAAATGGAGGCGGGTCCGTAGCATCTACCCTATTACACATACACACACACACACATATATATATATATATAACTATACATTAGGTTAGCTTTTACTGCTCCTTTTATATTATATGCATATACTTGGCAAAAGACTGCCGTGCGTCTCTTGATATATTCACAATCTCCGCTTATTCTATAACACGTCGTGATCCACGCGCATTCCACTCCATTTGATATTTTCATTTGTGTCTGTACGCGTGTGTCTCGCTCTTCTTCTCTCTCTATCTCTCTTTTATACCTGTTGTAACCACAAACACCGGTAGAGGCGGGAGGAGGGATTTCTTCCGTTGTCTCACTCTCACGTTGTGCCCGGCGCATAAGAAAGGCGCAACAGGTGATGAGTCCGTCGTGTGTCGCGTGTGCTTTTTTTTTTTTTTTTTTCTTATATATCTCCCCACTCTCACTTCTCCTACACACTGTACTGTCCGTATACATTTTTCTAAAAGCAATAAAGAGTCACCGAGTGCAGTGAATGTCTTTTGTGCGGTTGAATTTATTTATTATCATTATTTATTATTATTATTATTATTATTATTATTTTTTTTTTTCACATTTACATCGTGCCGGAAATTCTCCTTCCTGCCGATTGTGACCGACCTGAAACCGTAACGAACTTCTGTGTCAATAAAAAGATTATTTTATCACAATCTTATATTATCACTGTCAAATAGTTTTATTAAATGTTCATTTTTTAAATTTAATGTGTTCCAATGTGAGTGTATATGTGTGTGGTACAATTAATTCAAAGAAAAAATAATTTTATGTATATTACAATGAGGATGATAAATTAACAAGGGAAAATATAAAAAATAAAAAAATAAAAAAACAATAGGTAAGTAAAATTTTGATTTATTGAAAATATAAATATATTTAAATATTATTTTTATGATTTATAATAAATTAAAGTGATACGTAATAAATTGAAATAATTAAAAATAACCTATAAATATTATCAATAATTTCAATATAGTGAACACAAAAAAAAAAAAAAAAAAAAAAAAAATTTATTCAAATGAATAAAATAATTACTGCACTGATTCACACGCTATTAATATAATACAAAAAAAAAAATGCAACGACATATATACGATATCCATGTGCATCATCATCACAATAATATCTTATTATCTGAGTCAGCACTTGAATTTAATATCAAATAATTATTTTTATATGTATTCCAAGACATACCATGCATGTATAACCTTCAATTCTAACGAACCTCCACAATATATTTTCTTATATAAATTCAACCAATTGATCTTAAATTCCACCATTTAATAAACTTCAATTTAATTCACTCTATTTAACTCAATCCATACACACTAATCAATAACTCAATGACCAGAACGTCCTCACCCTGTATACACGAGTATACTTATAAATTTATACGAATAAATATTTATAAATATAAATACACTATATATTTATTCATAATACATGCATTGTTCTCAGTATATATATATATATACATAATTTTATAAAATTTTATCATAAAACAAAGCGCAGATATATTTTTGTATCCTTGGTTATATCCGCCATATTGAAAATGTGCGCGCGCACACTCAAGTGAAAATTATTAAAAAAATGTTAAGGACTATTGAAGAAAGAACGGGAGCATGACACAGAAGAAATAATAATAAATAGTGGTGCTGGTAGTAATAATAATAATAATGTTGATACACGTATTCAACAGTACAACCAAGAAGAAAATGAACGAAGTAGACGAGTAAAAACAAAAAAAAAAATATATACATATATATAAAGTTTATTTAACACAAAGTTTACCCTTGAGGCCTTGAGAAATGAAAAAAAATAATAATAAGTACTCGCTTGAGAATTATAGAAAAAGTTAATTTTGTAAAATGAAAATGAAGGAGAAAAAAAAAAAAAAAAAAAAAAAACAACAAATGAAATAAAACTAAAAAAAACAAGGAAGTAAAAACAGAAATGAAAGAAAAAAAATCTTTAGCTTAACTATTATTATTATTATTATTATTATTATAAATATTTTTTTTTACTGTAAAGAAGGACCTTGAGGTGTATGTTATTATTTTTTTTTTGTTTTTGTGTGTGTGTGTGTGTGTGTCAATGAATTTGTTCACGGTATTTATAAGCGAAAGTGAATGTAAAATGGATCAAAAAAGAAAATTTAAAAAAAAAAAAAAAAAAAAAAAAAAAGAGGGAGAAGGGAAAGGAGAGAGGGGAGAAATATTGAAGTACAATATTGAATACACTTTGACTTGATTAATTTATGTTGTTTTAGTCCATCAAGTGGGTTCAATTATTTTATTCTCTTTGATTTCTTCTAACATAAGTATTAAAACTTGTTTTTACTTTTTTATATATAATGTGTGTAGGTGCAGTGAAAAATTCTTAAATGCCCACGCAAATTTACGTATTTGGCCCGCACGTCGATTGACCATGGACATTTTACAGTTTCCTATATCCCCACCGCAGTGTCTCACATACAGTGTCTTGCCATTTATAACGAACACATACCCATTCAATTGATACATGTATATATATATATATATATATATATACAGTTTTAAATACAAAATAATAATAATAATAATAATAATAAATACCCCGTATCATTACTGATACATTTGATGTTGTAATAAAATTATACTGAATTAAAAATAATAATTTATTGAATATAAATGATTATATAATATATATATATATATTTTTTTTTCATCAAATGTAATATAAATTAATTTATATAATTGAAGTAATTTTTTTTCTTCTTCTTTCATGCGGGTACGAAAATTTATCTGTAAACGTTTTCAGCAGCATCGCTATGGTCCACGCCTATGGTGTCCCATGCGCTTAAAATCGATTCGACTGGGATATGTGAGATAGACGCCCGTCTATGCAATGTATATATATATATATATATATATATATGAGTGTGTGTGTGTGTGTGTATGTGTATGAATGTCTACATTGCTTTAAAGAGAACGTTATTGTCTCATGTTCTTTGTCTCTCACTCCCTTCTGGCTCTTAAATTCGTAAATTATTTTGATATTTGACTTTAATTTAAAGATTTGAAAAAAAAAAAAAAAAAAAAAACCAAAAACAAAAATAGATATATTGTATATGTATATATTTATTGTGAATATTGTAATTGTGATTTATTATACATCTCAGTAATGTGAACAATAGTAAAAATAATTTTAGTATTTTCATATTCATTTTTTTTTTTTTTTTTTTTTTTTTTTTTTATCTAATTGTTTTATAGTAAAAAAAAACAAAACAAAAAAAAAACGATTGCCGTGAGACTTGTGCAAGATCAGCATTTATTTTATATTTCATTCAAGAACACCTTGTATTTCATTATCTTCTTCGTTTGCTTCATTTCTTTTCTTCCCTTCCGTTTTTTTTTTTATTTTTGTTTTTTTCTGTTTTTGTCAGTTATTCCTCAGAAATCTCATCAGAATTGTCATTGAGATCCTTGAAACAAGCGACAAAAAGTCCAGCCACATCGCACTCAGTCAAACCCTCTTCAGCTACATTTATAAATATTATTATTGAATTGTATAAAAATATTTATGAATATTTATCAATTATTATTATTATTTATTATTATTTTTTTTTTCTTCTCTTTTTATTTACCTTTGGTTTTGCATTCTTTGAAAATTTCAATTACACCATTTAATTCATCATCTTTCATATAATCTTTAATTGATTCACCAATTTTTTCAATATCAATTTTTTTATCCGTCATCTAATGACAAAAAAAAAAAATTTTTCTATTGCAATATTGATAAATATATATATATATATATCTATTTATATAATTTATTTTCAATATATTTTACTTACGATTCCTGCGTGATTCATTACACAAGCAGTAAAGCATCGAATTTCTTCATTGTCAGCAAATTCATCTTCTTTTAGAAGCTTTGCATTTTCTGTGTATACGAGTAATAGTGGAGAGAAAAAAAAAAAAATTATTATAAAATAATAATAATAAATGAATATTAATAATAAAATAAAATATTGTGAATTAATCTACGTAAGGAAAATTAATTTACTTGATCAATTATTGTTGGATATAATTAAAAATTTGTATATAATTTTTTGTTTGTTTGTTTTTTTTTTTTTTTTTTTTACCTTCAGATAATTTATCTTTACATGCCTCCATACTTTTTTCAAATGCCACGTTCATTTTACAACTTTTTTCACCATTTGACTGTTTAAAAATAATATTAATCATCGATATTATCATATTTATTTGTATATTAATTAAATATATATCATGTATAATTAATTTTAACTCACTGTCATTAAAAATGTATAGAATAATCCAATTATGAGTAGCAATGTTGATTTCATTGTGGTAAATTTTGGTTTATTTATTTTTTTTCTTTTTAATTTTTCTAAATGAATAAATTGTATAGAATTACTATTTTTTTTTCTCTTGTTTTTGTTTTTTTTCCAAATGATCCCTGTGCCGTTTGAATTACTAATAATCAACACAGTGAAAACCTGTATTTATATGATGAAAATTTTATTCAACTGATGTCAATTAAATTTATATTAGTTATTTTTGATGATGTTATTGTACATTTAACCGGAAGTATTTCCTTGATTATTGCGTGTGATAGAAAAATATTATTACTTTATTATTTATTTCTGGATTAATAAGAGTAAGAAAAAAAAATAGTTTGTACCAATTTTCTTACGTAATTTTAATAATATTGTATCGCAGTGTACAATCATTTTTATCAATTATATTCCACTTAATATCATTAATTATATTTACTTATTTATGTTTTTTTTTTTAATTTTCATGGAAAGAAAAATAAATCAAATTATTAAGTATACACTTTTTTATATATTTTTTTATTTTTGTCTGTACTGTATTATTTATTTATTTACTATTAATATTTTTATTATTTTTTTTTTTATTTTTTTTCACAAATTTTATGATGGACAGAATTTTATTTTATATTTTTCATATGAATTAATAGAATTTGTTTCTATTCTTTCTACAATTATGCTAAATTCTCTGCATTAAATCAATTGTTTTTTTTCTCCCTCCATATAGAGTTTTTTTTTGTTTATGGGAATATGTACATCTGTGAAAAAAAAAAAATGATATTAAAATTGTTTAATTCGTGTTTTTTTTGTTTGTTTGTTTGTTTTTTTTTACCGATGAATCCATTTCGTAGTAGCATTTAGTAAATTCCCAACTCATTTCACACGGTTCAGATGATGTTACTGTATAAAAAATAAAGAATAATAAAATAAATTGTACATGTTCATACAATTAGTATAAATTAATAAAAAAAATATATATATATATATATATATATGTGTATATATATTTATTTATTTTTTTTTACTTTTATCAAAACATGTTTGACAAATTTGTTTCGCTGGATTTGCTAAATCTTCAGGCATCATCATGTCAATTTGCTTGATCATCACATTAATATCAATTTTTTGCTCTTTATTCATCTGAAATATTAAAAAATATAAATAACATTAATTTAAATACTCATCTATATTTTCTTGATAATAATTAAAATGATAAATATAAAATAATAACTCACAACTTTTGTCATTTTCAAAAGACATGAAAAGTAACACTGCAATTTTGGATCTGGTGGAAATTCACCAGTGTGTGTTTTCGAAACTAATTCTAGTAATTAAATAATATTATAAAAAAGTTTTTTTCTGTTTTTTTTTTTTTTTTTTTTTAAATATTCTTATACAGATATAAAACTTAATTTATGAAGAAAAAAAAAAAAATGATTTATTAAAATATATCAAACCTTTTGACACATCAGTTTTTGTTACACACGTTTTGTGAAATGGTTTTAAGGTATTTCGAATTTGTTCTATTGTCATTTTCTAATGATAAACATCAACAGCACCAGTGGTAGCAATGAAATATAGAATAATATATTGTAAAATATAATAATAAAAATAAATATTATTATTATTATTATTTATTATTTTTTTTTTTTTTCAATTTTTTATTTTATTAATATAACAAATTTTCCGGGTGTACTTACGGCCTGGCTGTCATGGATATTGATCGTGACAAAAATGGCTATGGTGAAAAGGGCGAGTGAAGAAATATTGCGCATTCCGTTATTCTTCATGTTTTTATTTATTGATATCTTAAGTTATGTATTAGCAAGAGAGTAACGAATAAAGAAAAAAAAAAAAAAAAAGAAACAAAAAACAAAAAAAAAAAAAGTAGGGTGCACAACTGTACACTCAACGAATCAAGGAAGATGAATGTGTTCACGAGCTTTTATACTCGTGTTCATGCATTTCTTACTTGTCATTGATATAAATTATTTTGTGACAACCCACATGAAATTACCACGCAATCAATGACAATTTCAAATTACCTATCAGTAAACCTAATGAAAATTTATACTGTTCAAAAATTCACTGCTATTTAATGTAAAATTATTAACAATCTATTATAAATAATGTTTCAAATTATATATTGACAATGTTTTATACAAGCCAATGTTGGAATTTTAATTCATAATTGATTCATTTAAAATCATTTCAGGAAAAACATTGTTGGGCTTTTTTTTTTTTTTTATTTTTCTTTTTTTTATTGCTGTTTATTTATTTCTTTCTTTTGTCTCCTCCCACTTGAATAACAAATTAGTTGTCACATTGAATTATGAAAAATTATTTTTATCATTTCAATTAAACTTCATCTAGAGTTTTGTAAATTTTTATATTTATTTATTTATTATTATTTTTTATTTTTCCTTTTGTATTATTATGGAAAAAGATACAGCTGCAAATAGAGAAGGAGTAACAATAATTAATTATTTAATTTTTCAAGTTATTTATTTATTTATTTATTTATTATTTTGTTTTCTTACTGATGCATCTAATTCGTGGTAGCACTTGGTAAATTCCCAACTCATCTCACACGATTCAGTTGATGTTACTGTAAAATAGTAGAATAAAATTAACAATAATAATAATAATAATAATAATACACATTAATTTTTTTGGTGTATAAATAATAATATATAAGGATATATTTACTTCTATCGTAACACATTTGTGAAAGTATTTTAGTTGGCTTTGCTACATTCTCTGTCATCATGAGATCGGCCTGTTTCATTATCGTATCAATATCAACCAATCCATCGCTATTCATCTATAATATAATATAATAAAAGAAGAATTTAAGAAAACAAAAATAAGAGTAATATAAAATAACTCACGAATTTTGCCATTTTTAGTAAACACGCAAAATAACATTGCAATGCTGGATCCGGTGGAAATTCTCCATTGTGTGTTTTCGCTACCAAATCTGATATACAATAAATATTATAAAATTAATGTTTTGTTAATTTTTTTATTTGAAATTTTTTTTTTTTTTTTTGTATAAATATTATTGTACCCTTGGACACTCCAGTTTTTGATACACACGTTTTGTAAAGTGGTTTCATGGCATTTTGAACTTGGGCTATTGACATTTTCTACAAAATAAATTTAAAAAAAAAAACACTTTATTATTTTTTTTTTTTTTTTCCATTTACACATTATCAATAATAATTCTAATACATTAATTATATTGAAATAATTTTTCGTTTTTTATTTTTATAATTTTTTATTTATTTATTTATTTATTTTTTTTTTTTTTGTTCATTTATTTGTTTGTTCAAAAATACTTACAGCATCACTGTGATTAATCCAAATAGTGAAAAAAATAGTTGACGTAAAAATAATTGAAAAATAAAATTGTGTATTCATTATTTATATAAAATTAATTTATTTAAAAATTCAATTGTAAATATAATATAATAATATTATAAAAAATTTGTATTTGTATTTAATGAGGGCCCCCACGTGTTTGTACAAAGACACACAGATAAATTGCAAAAAAATAAATATTCACCATTTGCTTTTATATTCTCCGTATTATTTACTTTATCTTTTTTTTTTTTTTTTTCATGTAATTACATCGTGAGTAAGAAAAATTATAACAAATTTACAAAAAATTACTGTAATAATCCAATCAAAAATTGACACCTATAAATTTATAGTGGTTTTTTTTTTTATTTATTAATTTTTTTTTTCTTTTTTTTTTCCTCTAATTAAATAAACGATACCATTTACATAAAGTGACACAATACAATGACAAAATTATACAGTGTAAAAAAAATACAATTTAATTATACAATAAAATTTAATTTTACTAAACAAAATAAAATTGATAATCCAATTATTTTTTACATGAAATAAAATAAAATATTACATACACATGTAGACAGATAAATATAATTACAATAAATAATATAATTTATAAGATTTTTTTTTAAATTTATTATTATAATTATAATTATTTTATATGTGATTACAGAAGTTGGTGCAAAGTGAGATTGGGTCTTCTCCTCCCTCCCTCCCTCCCTCCCTCCCTACACTCGTTACATCTCTCAAAAACACACACTCACACACATATATATATACATAAAAATATTAAATACATATACAGAGAGATGTGGATCTCATTGGCAAATGTTGGGGGCGCAGCGTGACTAACATGAGAGTTGGATGATGTCACTTCTTAGTAGAGACTGTGTGTCACACAATCAAAGAAAAAGAGACTCGACAAGCAGCAATGCGTCGAGCTATTTACTCGTGAGTAATAAACAAATTTATTATTATTAATAATACGTATAGATAAATCGTATAAATTATTAATAATGTTAATATAAATAATACAATTTATTCATTTATTAAATTAAATCATTTTTTTTTTTTTTTTTTTTCTCCATCATTTTCTTTCCAGTTGCTCAACTCACTTGCCAATGACTTGGACTGCATGTTGAGTGAACTGTGTAACTGTCCAGGTGATCGCTATCAGAGGTAAGTTAAAAGCGCGTGTTTATATAGGAAATAAAATAAAATAAATCGAGAATGGGAATAAAATATATAGATAAAATAGACATGTATATTTATGTATGTATGTATGTATGTATATATATATATATATTAGAAGAAAAAGAGAATGTGGCTTCTTTATTGGTTGAACGACGTACGAATGATTATATTCGAGGAGCTTGCAGCTGTCGACGAGTCACGAGTATAAACTATAGACGTGCGTTTGATTATATACGCATAAATAAACTATTACAAATATAAAAAAAAAAAAATCATAATAATAAAAAAAGATGGCACACACATGTTATCCAATTGTCATTTTCAATCTGTGTGTGTGTGTGTGTGTGTATATACAATTGAATTGAGGGATGAGATGAAAAATGAAAATGTAAAAAAAAAAAAAAAAGAGAGATAAATAAATATAATGTAAATAAATATATTGCGTTATGTAATATAAAATATGATAAATAATGGCCACGTATAAACCAATAAATAGTAATAATAAAAATAAAAAAAAATAAAAAATAGTTTATCACATAAATTTGTATGTGTATGGGGTCGGGTGTTGTGTGATTCTATTGAAAAAAAAAAAAAAAAAAAAAAAAATTTAATATTTTGTCTTTACAGTCACTTTTTTTTGTTCTATTTTTTTTTTTTTTTTTTTTTTTTTTGTTCTTTTCTATTATTTATTTATTATTTATTTATTTTTTTTTTTTTTTCAAGTGTACGTGCTCCAGGTGCAATATAAAATTGCGATGTATTTCTCACAATTTATCATACAACGTCTACATTTGAATATTCACACGTATATATATATATATATATATATAATTTTTTTTTTTTAATAATAAAATAATGTATATTGAATAAATAAAAAACAAAAAACAAAAATAATATAATAACAATTTTGTGAAGATGAAAAAAAAAAAAAAAAAAGTAGATATAAATATTCAAAACTTGAGGGTGTAAGATAAAATTTGTGAATATAAAATTGCATACAATGTTGAACTGTCGCACACAGTATGAGTGACAGTAGAAGAATGAGGAGAAAAAAAAAAAAAAAAAAAAACGTATGAGTGAGTGAGGAAAATATTTTTACCTCCTTCCTACAGTATTTTAGGGTCAGGTATATCTCCTTCTCTTTTTTTTTCTATCCCCCTCATTTGTACATTCACTTCAATATTATATTCCCCTCAATGTGTATACACAATACCTCTTTTTCTCCCTTTTTATTCTTTCTATATATATACGTGCAATGCGACACCATTGTCAACATTTAATCATCCGCAAAATCAAAGTTATGAAAGTGTTGACTTTTTCTACTACTTTTTGTTATTGTTATTATTATTGTTATTGTTTTTTTTTTTTTTTATGGGTGATCATAAAAATAATAATAAACGAGAGGAAAAGTTGTGGAAAGAAAAGTGAAAGATAAAAAAAAAATATAATAATAATAATAATAATATAAAAGAAAATACGATAAAATGAATAAAGAAAAATAAAAAAATAAAAGAAAGAAATTTATATAAAAATTTGTATTGATAAATTAATATGAAAACTTAACATTGAGACATTTTGATTTTTATGTTGAATTTTTTTGTTTGTATGTAAATATATGTATATGAATATAGTAGAATTTGTAAAATTCACACTGTCGTTATATACTTGAGTATAATCCGACAAAATATAACATCTAAATATAGAATGAACAAGAATTTATCATCTTACCCAAGTTCTCTTTATATATAATCACGTGACAACGCAAATATGCCAAAATAAAAATAAAAACAAAACAAAAAAAAATTAAATAAATAAATAAAAAATAAAAATGACTGTGAATAAGAATAGAAGATATTTTAGTTAATGTAGTAGTATCAGTAATAGCTATAGTTATAGTTATAGTTATAGTTATATAGTAATAGTAACAAGAGAAGTAGCAGTGGCAGTGATAGTGATAGTGATAGTGATAGTGGTAGTGGTAGCACTGGCAGTAGCAACAGAAAAGTCTGTCCGTCATCATTTACTATATTAAAGTACATACATATATACATATATATATATATATATATTCTAAATCTATATATCTCCCTTTCCCTCTCCCTCACCTCTTCTCTCTCTTTAGTATCCTTTCATTTCCTTTTTCTTTTCTTTTTTTTTTTTCCCCACGGCTTCTGGCATTATATACGCAAAACTTTCACCCACCATCATCCATTTACAATATTAATAATATTTTTCTTTCGCTTGATGCGCAGTATTTTTCATCTCACATCTCTGTGATCATGTTTTTCACAAGTAATCAACAATAACTTTTTGATGATAATGATGATATTTATTATTATTGTTATTATTATTATTATCTTTCTTTCTTTCTTTCTTCTTTATTATTTTACTTTATTTATTATTAGAACGTTGTAGTACTGTTATAGTAAATCAAATCAATTTCTTGCTAATGATTGTAAGAACACGAGGTAAAAGTAAGGAAAAAACAAAACAAAAAAAAAAAAAAAACAAAAAAAAACATACAAAATTGTGAAAATATTAATCAACGTTTTTATTAGTTAATTAAATCAAAACAAAATAAATAATAATAATATTATATAGAAATATTTGTGTGTAGGTGTGAGGATAAATGTGGAATGGGAGGTTAATAAAATGAAACAAAAATAAATTTGATGGAATATTGGATACTTATTGATACAATTAATTTTCTTAATGTCAATTTATACTTTGCCATACTTTGTGTGTATTAGTACAGACAGTAGATCAAGACGTCAAGAACAGACACATGGTCGGGTCGGGACCCTCTTGTTGTTTTTTTTTTTATTATTTTTTTTTTTTCTACACTTGATGCATTCAATAAAAAAAAGTAAAGTTGAATGAGATAATATATATATATATATATATAAATAAATGAAGTCAAACAAGTGCCAATGTTAATTTTAATCAAATGGACTATTGAGATTGGACGAAACCTTGAATATAATAATATTCCTCAATATTCATATCAAAACTATGACACAAAATCCAAGGATAAAAGATAAAAAAAAAAAAAAAAACTTTCTCATTTTATATTAGAATATTTATATTTATATTTATATTTATATTTATATTTATATGTGTGTATAAGGGAAGCCGGTGTTTTACGTCCACCTACAACTCACATGCGCACCGTTCACTCTTTTTGTCTTTATCTTTGTCTTTCTCTGCCGGTTTCTATGTATATATATATATATATATATATGTATGGACAAGGCGTCGCGACGTCCCCCCACACTGCCACTGTCGTCGCCGCCGACGCCATCGACGCCAGTCAGTGCGACGTCGACCGGTGTCCATGACAGTCTTCACCATTACGTCTCCTCCATCATTCTCTAATCAATTTAACTTATATTTATTTATTTATTTATTTATTTTCATCATCACATTTTATTTCATATATTTATCGTAAAAATAATTCATTATTTAAATTATATTTATTTCATATTTGTGCATTTAAATAAATAAATTTAACTAAAAATTTTTCCATCACTGGTATATTTAATTATAGATTTTTTTTTTTTTTTTTCTCTTTATTTATTTATTTTTTTTTATTATTATTTATAAATATATTAGTTGAAGCGGATGCGATAGTGATTTCTTCGTGTTAGAGAGTGAACAAGTGTGTCAGTGGGTTTTTCCCTCGTTGACTTTTAATTAAACTCAACGCAATACAGTGATAAACTATGCCAATAGTTTATTAAAACCACATCAAATTATATTTATTTATATATATATATATATATATATATATATATAAATTTGTATGATTTTATTATTTTTATTTTTTAAAAATTGGAATTTTTTAAATTTATTAATCACATTTTTATTGGAAAAAAAAAAAAAAATATGATTTTATTCGTGTTTGTGTTGTATCTGGTTGCTATAGAATCCAACGTTGTTTCAAAAATTCGTTGCCAAGTGTTTGATTACTTATGATTAAAAAAAAATAAATGATAATAATAATAATAAACAAAATAAAAAATAATGATAAAATAAAAATTATATTTTTTATTTATTGTTTTATATATTTATAATTATAACGATGAATAATCAAATAATTTGTGGAGTAAAATAAATAATATAAAATTTTAAAAGAATAAAAAAAAAAATAATAATAATAATATTATAATTAATTATTGATATAAATATTATTCATTAATAAACAGCAGTACATTTATTTGGTGTATTTGCATATAAGTTCACTGTCATGCTTCAATACATCGGAAAATACACGATAATGTTGCATAATAATTGCTACGAGTCTGTGCACGAGACCGAAGCAATTGAGGATTGGTATATAATATAATTCAACTATATAAATATTATTCATCTATTTAATATTTCAAAATAATTGTGTTGATTTTATATTTTACACTGTTCACTGTGTGTATGTGTGTCAATGTTTAATTTATATGACAATTGATATAAATAAAATTGTCTGAATTAATCAGAACGAATAATAGAAGAAGGCAAAAAAAAAAAAAAAACAAAAATTCCAACGAGAAATAGAAATATATAAAAATAAAAAAAGTGAAAAAAAAAAAAAACAATTTTTTAATAAAATGTTGCCACCATTTTTAAATAATTTCAATGGTGGTATTTTGACACTTTATGCAAGTCCAAGTCAAGAGAGAAATGCAAGAAGTCCAGCGACCCGAAGTCGTTATGCTGAAATTTCTATTAGAAGGTACAATAAAATAATTCTCAAAGAAAATTGAAATGAAACAAAAAAAAAAAAAAAATAAAAAAAATGATAGATAAAATAAATAATTATTCACAAATTTTGATTTATACAATTGAATAAAATAAAAAATATTTTTTAACTCTGTTATTATTATTTCTCATTTTATATATATATATATATATATATAATAAAATTAAATTAAAAAATACACCAACCAACCAAACGAATGAGAATAGGTAACTCAATCTCGTTGCGCTCTAACTCTCAACATGAAATTCAACCGTTTGGGTTTTCGATTTCGCCTCTCCTTTCTTCTTGCTCTAATAACGTGAAACCCCTCTGAGCACTTTTATAACTTATATCCACACCTTTCATAAATTTATTAAATTTTTCCCCAAAATAAACCTCCTCCCCTTGAAAAAATAAAAAAAAAATAAAAAAATAAAAAAATAAGAAAAAAAAAAAATGAAAATAATAAATAAGTAAATAAAGTAAATAGTCAATTGTCCCTTGACAATTCATTTGTAATGAGATATATATAAAAAAAAAATATATATATATATATATATAATAGGAAAATAAAAAGCTGAGAGTGTACTGAATAGGATGTGTCGCGACGTGAGATGAGAGAAAATATCATTCGAGCACGTGTTGAGAACCTCCAATTGCCATGGCAACCCCCGTTCAAAGACAGAGAAGCCATCCATAGTTCATTTTCCTCTTTTCCTCTTTCTCCCTTTGCCCCTTTCTCCATTGCACTCCCACTGGAAACTTCCTATTCTCTCTTGTCCTTTTGAATCATCCCTTAAAACCCTACCAGTAACTCTCTTATCCCCCTTACGCCATTCAGTGTCATATTACTCACGGTATAATTTAAAAAAATGAAAAAAAAAAATTTCATGCAATTCATTGAACAATTTATTTATTTATAAATTTTTTTTAGGAGCGATGTCTTCCTGGAACCTTATCTGCAACAACACGGAACTGTCACTGAGGTCGATGGCTCACCGGACACACCCCCACCAAATCCACTTATGCAGCATCAACTCAAGCACCTGCATCATGTTCAAGTAAATAAACAAAATAAAATGAAATTATTACAATTATTCACTTTATAAAATGAAAATTTTTATTTTTATTTTTATTTATTTATTTATTTATTTCTAGAGCTCAGAATCATTGTCATCTGAAGGTGAATCATCAGTTCATGGTACATCAGCGGCTAATTCATCAGGATCACATTCGGATTCGGGTAGTGAGGCAGCTTGCGATATTACACTTATTGAAAGACTTATTCGATCACATCCAATATGGTTTCTTCCTGGTATTCAACGCGCTGGTGCATTTCATTTATTACAAGGCAAAGAAGAAGGGGTGAGTCAAATTAATTCATCAATATAAATTTATAAATTTATTTTTTATATTTATTTATTTATTTATTCTTTTTTTTTTTTTTTTTTTCTCAATTGTGTTATTTATATTTTTAGAATTTTGTCGTTCGACAATCAAGTCAAAGTGATACAATGGCATTATCAGTTCGATTACCAGCAGGAAAAGGGCCATATATAGAACATTATCTTATACAAGCGAATAAAGGAAAATTGAGTTTAGAAACTAGTGACAATCGTTTTGATAATATTCCATCTCTAATTGCTCATTATTCGCAATGTTGGTGAGTATTTTACATATTTAATAATAATTTACAAACTGATAAATATATTATATTACAATTATTATTATTATTATTGTTATTATTATTATTTGATATTTTAATTTTAATTGTCAAGCAGCGACGAGTTACCTGTACAATTGACGTTGCCACGAGCGATGCGTGAGGCTAAAAATAGACAGCAGCTGTCGTCACTTGCACTACTGGGTCAGGAATTTTGGAGATACCCAATGGCAAACCCAAAACCACTAGAGAGCGGGGGTAGTAGTAGTAATACATCGAGCCTTGGTAGTTTTCATACTTCAAATGAACAGCAGAATGATGACAATTCAATTGTAAAACAAAAAGACAACAATAGTATTGTTCTGAATTTAGTGCCAACAACGACGCATGATACAATTACGTCAATAATTAAAACTGCAACAACCGGAACATTTACATCAATACAACAACCAAGACTGCCACGACCAACACCACCAAATACACTTAATCTTAAAAGATTCAATGAACCATTGGATGGAAAAAGTGAAAGATTTGATAATAATATAATATTACCAGTTGAAAAATTATCACAAAAACTTGTATCACCAAATCTTGTTCAGAGTATTAGGTGTCGTTCACCAGTTGTTCATAATGTAGAGAGCAATGTACTTATTCCAACTGAATCAAAAATTAATTTTGAAACGAATTTTCATCGCAATCAACAAGCCAACTTGAATGATTTAACTAATGCAAGTTCACCAAATAGTTTACCCGAAGTACGTAATATTATATTAGAAAGTCAAGAGGGAATACAAAATATTAAAACACCACCACCACCACCGCCACGTTGGGCAAAACCTGGCGCAAATTTATTGCCACAAAATAATTTAAGTATATCAACGACAACAGCTGTAATATTAAATGTTAATCAAACAAATGATTCGCTAATGTCATTTCAACAATCATTGCATGAAAAAAATATAACAATGTTGAGTCCACAAAGTGTTGTATCGAGTAAATCATTGTCATCAAATTTTACGAGTCGTTCAACAACAACAACAACATTATCACCGAGTACACCTGTATTATCACCAACATCCAAACTAGTCTCAATCAATGGAAGTAAAACACCAAATCTCCTGTCACCAACTACACCATCAGGCTCAAATAAATCACGTCGACGACGTGATCGTGATGCCAGAAAAAATTCTCAACACTATCAAGAATCTGATATACTTGAATCGTATTGTCGTAGCTCACCCGCTGATAAAATTTCGGATTACGAAGACATTTGGAATACAACTGATCGTTCAACAAACGCCAGTTGGTCACCGCACGAACGTAATGATTCACAAACACTGAGTCCATGTCAATCGAGTGAAAGTCGATTGGTTAAAGATCCATATGCTGATCGTGTTGTTTTATTACGAAA
The DNA here is from genome assembly GCA_963920625.1 of Dinocampus coccinellae. Classification (NCBI taxonomy): domain Eukaryota; kingdom Metazoa; phylum Arthropoda; class Insecta; order Hymenoptera; family Braconidae; genus Dinocampus; species Dinocampus coccinellae. The sequence continues at coordinate 3,432,878 of OY987184.1, read as the reverse complement.
TGATAGATCATCTAGATCACGTGAAAAATTAAGTTATATGGAAATAGCTAGTCCTGAATTCAGTAGTTTCAAGCCAATTGTTGAATTATGTATGAAAAGTCCACGTGGTTCAATGTCACCGGAAGAAACTTCAATTACAAAACGACCTGATTTATTATCACGAGTTTGCAGTGCAAATTCATTGAATAGTCCAAATACAACAATTACCGTTACGCCAATTAAAAATAAATTAGCAATGATGTTTACTAAATCAGAGAGCAATAGTCCAATGACACCAGAGTCAAAACAAAGCAGTCCTTTTTATGCTGAACCGGCCGATGCCATTCAGCACAGTAGTCAACAATTTGTACAACGACGAAAACATCGAAGTACTGGTATTACAAGTAAATATCGCCACAGTGAACCCGGATGGTTTCAAATACCTAATAATTCCAATACAAATCAAATACATCCAATTGATTGGACAGAATGTGAAGAGACTGAAGATAAAATACCATTAATATCATCATCTGTTGATAATTTACCTAAATGTCTTGGTGTAAAAGACATGAAAAAAATTCATCCCAGAGCTAAACCTGTACAACCACCAAAAGTCAAAGCAAAAGTATCGACTGATCCATCATGGACTGTAGATTCAAGCTGGGAATTTATTGGAAATGAGGGAAATGATGGTGATGATAATGATGATGCAAATGGTGATTTAGAGCGTAAAAATGGTATTGGTGATAATAATGAGACCGAGGACGAGATAAAAGACAAATATGGTAGTGAAAGTGAACGTAATTTTGATAAATTAAAATTTATACGTAAGAATATTGATAATGATGAGAGTGAAGATACACGAAGTGATATTAAAACAGAAAATGAAACGGAATTTGACGATGGACCAGAATATTTTGGAGATATTTTGATACGACAATTTCCACGGGACGAATACAACGACAAAGGAAATTCCCTCACTGTTCAGAGTATTATTCTTCAACGGTAAATACTTACCTTTTTTCTTTTTTTTTTTTTTTTTTTTTTTTTTTTTCTATATATAATATAATAAAGATAAAGATGATAAAATGTTTATTTCAAGTTACCATTCATTTTTTTATTTTTTATTTTTAGTTACCCTGAACTATTAAAAACATCAGATGCTACAGCAACACTGCGTAGCGATCGTAATTCGTCTTATGACAATGTCGAAAAAAGAAGAGATCGTGAAATGACACCTTCAGAATGTGAAACTGATCAAATTTATGATCAATATGAGTGGGACACAACAATTGACACTGACGACAGTGATCATGATAAAAGAGTAAAACGAAAAACAAGTTTCAAGGAACGTTTAGATCCATTACTAGGTGAGTTTTCTTCTTTTTTTTTGTTTTATCAATAATTTATATATATCACGTTGTTTTTATTTTATTCTCGTGATATGATCACGAGCAAAAAATAAAGCAAAATAATATCTGGATTAATATTAACTGATCAGTAGATTATTCTCATCTAATCTAGTTCAATCCGGTAATAGAAAGATAATGATTATTCTACACGAGTTGAAAAGGAAAGTGAAAAACAATGAACAAAAAAAAAAAAAAAAAAGAAAAAAAAAGAAAAAAAAAGAGATAATTCAGATATAATAATGTAATGGTGATTAATATATATATGTATATAAATATCGGCCGTGAGACAATGGATACGTTTTGTTTGCAAAGATTATCAATATTTTATCATTATCAAGTGTGTCTATATACTCATTTTTGTCTAATACTTATTTATCTGCTTGACACGAAACGCATGCCGACTTCTTCTACTTATCTGATTCAATCGCGTCCAGTTGTTCGTATAGTTTTGATATTGTGAGTGGCATTCTCATTGCAACTGTTGCATCTGTGTTACAATTTTATAAACTCTTCGACAACGTGTGCTTTGTTTTATTTATATACTTTTTACTATTGTTTATTTCATTGTATTACAATATAAATTATGATTTACGTGACAACAGATATTGATTGGTTGTATACTTGTGATAATAATTCATCATCCAATACACGTAAAATGTTTCGAAAAATTAGACTTTGGTTTCGATGTTTTTGTCAAAAATTACAACGTCGCGTTCTTGTATCCAACTGTAAGAATTAAAAATTAACATTAATTAATTAATAAATATTTATAATTTTTTTGTTGTTTTTTTTTTTTTTTTTTTTTTCCTCTTGTTATGTACAGCTCCACCGAGACTTCAAGCATTGAAAAATCGTGAGACTGGTGGTACAGGAGCGAGCATAAGAGCATACGCATTACAATTAGCAACAGATAAAAGTACAACATTTTCACAAAATATTGAAAATTTTATTCAGTGTACAACTGAAGGAAAAGAAGCAAGTCCACACATAGTCATGAGAAATATTCGACAATTTATGTCGGGTATGAAAAATTATTTGGTAAAACATGGTGAACGTGAATTTGAAAAAGAAGTTGAAAAAGAACGATTAAAATTAAAAGCCAATGAATTTCTCAATTTGGATGCAATACTCGAGGGTGTAATGATGAGACTGGTTGTTCGCCCATTACGTGAACACGTTTATAAATTATTCGTTGAACATTATAATGCAACGGGATCATTGCATACACTAGCTGACAGTATTCAATATGCATACGGTAAACATATACAAGAATTGGGTGTTCGTCCAACAATAATTCCACCATCAGATACAAATCTTAATATTATATTGAAATATATTGAACGTTTACAAAAATCCGATTCACCATTGGATAAATTGGAAAATTTATTATCAGCAATTGCTGCAATTTTTAATTCTGTAAAACATGCCAATAGTGACAGACACGTAACATTGGGTGCTGATGATTTATTGCCATTACTAGTTTGGGTTTTGGTGCGTGGTAAAATTATTGATGCAGAAATTGAAGCTGAATTTATGTGGGGATTACTACATCCATCTTTGTTAACTGGTGAGGGTGGTTATTATTTAACGACACTCTCAAGCGCCGTTCATGTATTAAAAACATTCAAAAGTAGTCAAGGAACAATGTCAACATCTAATGGATGTGGTACACCAGACTGTTGTTCATCTGTATTACGAGTTTTAGTTCCAGATGAACTTCATGGATCGTTAAATACACGTACACTACCAGTTAGGCCTAATATGAATACAAGAGAAATTTGTCGTATTCTTGCGCATAAAATACGCTGTACCAATCCACAAGACTATGGATTATTCAAACTAGTACAAGGAGAAGGTACAATTTGATTTTTTTTTATTTCATCATTCACACTAATTTATCTATTTATATAATTTTGAATTTTTTTATTATTATATTTTACAGAGACACTGTTGGGCGATCATGAATGCCCACAAGAACTATCACACTGCCTATTTGCCTATAAAAGAATTGAGGCAAAAATTGCTTGGCCAAAAACAACCACTTAAATCATATATTACTCTGACATTTTTTTTTTTGTCAAAGCTCAAATTCGCAAATGTATTAATTTTTTGTAAAATCGAAAAAATCTACTATATTATACGCAGTAGACTCAACTCGTTCAATTTTTTCATCTATTTTCAATTGAATTTTCTACCCGATATATTTGATAATAATATAATCGATGAGGAATTTATGTAACAAAAATATACATGTTTATATTATATACTGCCATAAACGTAACTTCAGGGGTGAATTATAATAATGCAATGTAGTGCATAGAGTAAAACTCAATAATTGAAATTCACTTTTTTTGTTTTTGTTCTTGTTTTTGATGGCTGTTAATTTGGTTTCTCCATATAACATAACAAATCTTCAATTGTATATTTCGTCAATTCTAATAATTTTTTTTTTTTTTTTTTTTTTTTTTTCTTGTATTTTATTTGTTTTACATTTATTAATAATTCAATAGGACTGATATATGCATGAAATTTTCATTAAGTTTACTGACAATTTTTTTCTTTTTTATTCAAATTTAATAATTTATTTAATAAATAAGCAGCACGTAATTTATAATTATAATAATAATAATAATTATAATTATAATAATAATTGTATTTTCTGAGAGAATGACGAAATGTAAAATGAGTACTTTTGAAAAATTCATAGAATCTTCCATTATTAATTTTACAAAATGAACAAATTTTTCATCATGATACCTAAGTTTATAACTTTAGACACTATTTTAATTACTTTACAAAAAAAGAGAAAAAAAAAAAAGAAAAAAAAACTGTATGGATGACATTATATATCGTTATATAAGTGACGACATTTTTTTCACGTAAAGTAAACAATATTTATTGGAAGTTTGTAAAACATAAACACACTTATATATATATATATATATATATATATTTCTCTATACCAATTGTACAATTTTACGTGACGATAACAATTCTTATATTTATAATAATTAATCCACAAATTTATGTGGTAATAATTTAATTATGAATTTGTGATTTTACCGAATTATTTCATTTATATACATATATTGCTTTATGATCATCGATATTTTATTATTTGTATAATATTATTAATTTTAAACAGAACATAATTATTTTATTTGTATTCACATTGCTTTATATCAATTTTTTATTTTATTTAAAAATTTTTTTTTTTTCCTTTTTTGCTTTTAAAGTTGTATGCTAGTCAATTTGACGCGAATGAGAGTCATACGAAATAATTGTTTTTTTTTTTTTTTTTTTCATATTTTTTATAATTTCTCGTTGTAACGTTAAACGTTAATTATTTTATCGATGTCATCGTCACTATTATTATTACGATAATATGTAACAATGCTCAATAAACAATTTTCTACTACGACTTAATTAAAATTGATTATAACTTGAATATTCCAAAGTAATATACATTTTATTTATAAATAAAATTGAGACTGATGTGGAATTAATTGTGTATATTCCAGGAATCACTCGCCTATCCAAAAATAAATATCTGTTTTTTATCCCACGTCACTGTATATCCGTACAAAAAAAAGTGCACATTGATTGGGGGATAAAAAAAATAATTTAAAAAATCACTCCGAGCGGGAAATATTATTTAAAATTGTGAGCATGCGCATTTGTATATGATTAAATGCGCTGTAGAATTGTGCGCATATTTAACAGCTGTTATTATTCGATGGATTGTGTTCACAATTGAATTTCAATATTTGTGAAAATATCGTGAAGAAAAAAATTGCAGTAGAGCTTATATAATAATAAGGATTAAAATTTATTTTCAAGATGCTCGCTTCATTGGGCAAAATATGTGGTACACCTGTAAGTATTTTATTATTCTTGAAATTGTTTATCATTAAATAAAATTCACTTAACCTCATTTATCTTACATAATTCCAATAGTTTTAATTTATATTTGTTACAATTGTTTATATGACAGATATTGAGAAATGTTCGAAGTTTGCAAATATCAGCAAAAAAAGCGTCAGATCATCTTTTTATCGTGAGTATTGAATTGAATTTTCGATGAAATATAAAATGAAATGTCGATTTTAAATTTTAGCATAGAGATACGCCTGAAAACAATCCTGATATACCATTTGAGTTTAATGATGAAAATAAAAAACGAGTTGATGCAATCCTTGGAATTTATCCAGAGGGTCATAAACGTGGTGCAATGATACCACTATTGGATTTAGCACAGAGGCAACATGGCTGGTTACCACTTACAGCAATGCACAAAGTTGCAGAAATTCTAAATGTATCAAATATGCGTGTTTATGAAGTTGCAACATTCTATACTATGTTTAATAGACAACCAATGGGAAAATATCACGTACAAATTTGCACATGTACACCATGTTGGTTGAGAGATTCAGATTCAATTGTGAAAGCCGTTGAATCAGCGACTAATTGCAAACTTGGTAGTACATCTGATGATAAATTGTTCACTTTATCAGAAGTTGAGTGTCTTGGTGCATGTGCTAATGCGCCAATGCTTCAAGTTAACGATGATTATTATGTAAATATTTTTTCCATCAATATTTATTTATTTATTTATTTATTTTTTCTAATGGCTAATCAATGTATGAATAATTAAATTAATTTTATTCACATTTTTTTACTTTTTTATTTTTAGGAGGATTTAACAGTAGAAACGACAATGACAATAATAAATAAATTAAAAGCAGGCGAAAAACCACCACCTGGTCCACAAAATTCACCGCGTTTTGCAGCAGATCCAGCTGGTGGATTGACATCATTAACGCATCCACCTCCGGGTCCCGGTGATGGTGTTCGAAGTGATCTATAAATCACATTCGAATATCCGATAAATATAGTCGATAACAGCAATGAATTTCTAGACATCATACACGTATTTCATAGGTATATACACACAGATATATACATATATATATATATAATTTATAAATTATTATCATTATAATCAGTGATAGATATTTTATGATTTGCATTTATCCGTAACTGTCAATGACTTCCTTCTCCGCCAAATCTAAATCCTGTCACGCGATTTACATATAATTTTATCTTCAGATAGATTACACCTCATTATTTATATGTCCCAGATACACACATGGATAACGAGAAACGATCTATCGACAGACGCCATCTGTTAACGGGTCAGTGTACTCTAGGGGTCATATTAAACAACAAAGTTGTGTATATACACGAGATAAGCGAGATTAAAATTGCTAAAGAGAAATTACAAGTAAAATGAAATAAATAATAATAAAGACATTCAAATTCAATTATTCATAAGAGATAAAAGTAAGAGAAGCAAAGAAGATGTGAGGAAAAATAATAAATTTTTGAAACAAAAATTATGAGGTAACGAAAACTCTATGATTTATTATGACACGTGTATGATATCTCACAGCATCCCTGTGAAAGAAAATATCCTTCGTCCTCTCTCGCTTTCTCTCTCTTTCTCTCTCCTGAAAATGGCAATAAAGTCTCTACGTTTGGGTCATAAACGTCGTGGATTTATCTCACCCACGAACAATTTTCGCATGGATGTTCTATATATATTTGTCTGTCATATTTTCTAAATGGAAAAAATACTTATGCCAACAAAAATGTAAGCCAGAAAAGTAGCGGAACAAAAAAAAAATAATAAATAATAAGTAAATAAATAAATAAATAAATAAATAAAAATAAAAATAAATAAAGTAACAATATGAGGAATAGCGTGAACACGTGCACAGGACAAGAAATATTTGTCACTGTGGTGAATTCAAAAAACTGTAAAGACGATAGAGATAATAATAATAATAATAAAGAAAAGTAGAGATGAAATAACAACACGACTATATTCATTTGAAAGTGTTACAAACACATATCAGAATTTTTCCTCTATTTTCTTGCTCACTCATGAAACTGCTTTGCACTCGTGTTTTTTACCAGATGCTCTTATCACGTACATCTAAATATATATATATATATATATATATTCACGCATACCCAGTGAACTTGATCCTCCTGGATTTTATTGGGCGGGGTTGGGAGCAGCAAAATTTCCCGCGCTTGCGTCACTAAATGCAAACGGACCAGGAAGTAAACCAACATTTATTCGTGCGTGTATATGTCACAGGAGTTGTCCTTAAAATATTTCAATTCCTCGTTGACTTTATTCCAATAAGACTCAAATTACCAAGTGAAATTTGAATCATCGGATAATAATATCCGCAAAAAAAAAAAAATAATAATAATAATAATGATGATGATGATGATGAAATAGCATCAAATTGCTCATTTACCTCACATATTATTTTTTTTATTTTTATTATATATATATATATATTTCTTGTTTCATATATCATTAAAAATGAAAAACTGAAATAACGAGTGTGGCTCAAGTGAGCACCGAACCAGGAAAAAAAAAAAGGAATAAAAAAGTAGACAAAATGGATTTACCAATAATTATTCATTGTAGTGTAAAAAAAAATATGCAGAAAAATATGATATAGTTTTTTTCGGTTTTTTTTTTTTTTTTTTTCTAATTTTTTTGTCTTCTTCTATATTTTGTATGAGATAAAGAGAGTAAAAATGATGTAGAGATAGACGCAGGCGCGTTCTTCAACTTTTTCATTTTTCTCCCTTCCTCTATTTCTCACTGTCTCCGTTCCACTTATCTATTTTATTCACTGGTCTCTCTCTCTCTCTCTCTCTTTCAGTTCAAATTCTCCCTCTTTCACTATCATCTACAAATAATTCTCCCACCCATCTCTCTTTATCCATTGCGTTTTCTCTCGCTTTTCTCATTGCGTGCGAGAGATCCACCACTGGCTTTCAACCCCTTGCACATTGGGCGGACAGAATCCGTCGGGGATGCTATCAAGAGTTTAGTTCACGTTGCAACGTCCAACAGGATTCGTGTCAATCGCATTTGTGAATTCATCCATTCAACATCGCACATATAAATTCCACACCCTCTTTTAATTCCGTGGAATTTTTAATATAAAAATACCTCACATATATTTATTTATACATACACACACACACACATACTCATCTATTTTTTTTATAAAAAATAAATAAATAAATTCTAAAAATACCAGTGTCACGAAAACAAAAAAAAACAAAAAAACAAAAAAAATATAAAATATAAAAATTAAAAAAATTCTTTTTTTTTTTTTTTTAATATTTAAATTTGACTTATAAATAAAAGTACAAAATAAAAATAATAAAAATATAGAAAAATAATAAAAAGTGATAATGTGAAAAATAAAAAATAATTATAATATAAATAACAATTTAACAATTTAATTTATTGAATAAATTGAAAATATGGAATAAATTCTTAAATATTCATAGACATTGGGGTAATGTATAAATATTTATTTAATTGTTTATATTTATTATTAATATATATAGACTATACATAATATACATGAGAGACTTTAATATTATAAAACATAAAAAAAAAAAAAGAAGAAAAAAAAAAACCCCCACATTTGTATTTTTTTCCTTTATCATTTTTATTCACCTCGTATTTCTCCCGTTGTTACGATCTGTATTCGCACCGACAGTTAATCAAATAAAAATAAATAATTGTAATTTAGTTATTATGGATAGGGATAAAAAGGTCGTGCATGATTTCACGCTAATATTATTCCTCCCTCCACTATCATAATGGCAATATTGTTGGGTACATTTGTGTTTTATGGCGCGTGGTATTTGTTAGAAATACGCAAGATAGAATGAAAAGAAGAAAATTATATATGTATATAGATATGACAATGTATATTATATAGAGTGAGAGTGTGAGGAAAATTATGGGAGTAAACGACAGACGGAGAAAGAAAAAAAAAAAAAAAAAAAGAAAGAAAGAGAGAGAAAGCGCAATGGGCGTGTAAAAGCGATAAAACCTCTTGAAAAAATGAGAGAGAATGAGGTGGTCGTGGTAGCCCAACTATTTCCACTAAATGCTATACTTTATTAGGAGACTGAGCTTAAAAATCGAGGGAAAAAAAAAAAAAAAAGAAAAAAAAAAATGTGATATCTCAATTATCGACTTTATATATTTCATTTAACACCTAAATACACACATGTACATTTATTTAACCATGTGTCTTTGTTTTTTTTAAATTTTATTTCATTGTTTTCTTGTATTTATTTATTTGTTTTTAATTGACTGTATAAATACAAAAATCGAGAATGAGACCAGGAAAAAAAAAGAGAACAAAGGAACGAAAAAAAAAAATAATAATAATAAAAAAAAAATAAATATAATATAAATGAATAAATAAATAAATTATATATATATATAAATGCGTACATATACATTGAAATGCGCGACAGTTTTAACATGCAAATTGCTGTGGATTGATATTGGATTATAATTTATATTCATCAACCAACACCAAGTGAATATTGAGTGATAGGCGGAATGAGGAAAAAAAAAAAAAAATAATAAAATAAAATAAAATAAAAATGGTTAAAAAAAAAAAAAATTGTCAACTTTCATACCTCATACAAAAATATTTCATCTACATATTACAATGAGTAAAAATGAAAAAAAAAAAAAAAAACGAATATACATATATTTTTTTTTGTTCTTTTCTTCTATTGATATACAAAAACTATACACATCTTCGAAGATTAATTTTCCTGGAATATTATTGGTGGAGTGAAATTCTATCCTCACCTCTTTCTATTTGCTTTCTCTCTTGCTACCTACCCATTTTCACTGTTTCATCAGCTGACTCTTCATCTATCTGTATATAACTTGATATAGGATTTGCCTCATCGTATAGTCATGATTAATTACATGTTTAGTTTGGTAAATGCGAGCAATTGAATTATTTCTGTGCCCCCCTCGTCTTTCTCTTTCTCACTCTCTCTCTCTCAATCTATATATCTATCCATGTCTTTTTACTCCCTACTATTTGCAGTTTAATTAAACGGCCATATAGTTGGATGGATAATAATGAATTGAAGAGTTGGCAAAAATAAAGTATTATCATGTAAAATATAACAAATACTGAATACAGAATAAATGTAAAACATTTAAATAAATTATAATTAAATTATTAAATTATTTTCTGTTGCAGACTTAATTATTACCAGTTGATTAATTGTTTATTGAATAATATTATAATGATCTCACGTACAAGAAAATCAATAGTTGAAGCGATGATGGGGACAACGATAATGGTGATGGTGATGGTAGTAACAAGAGAAGATGCAATTTCAAAATTAATAATAAAACAACAACAACAACAACAACAACACCACGACGAGTATACAAATTAATAAACTCAAGACAAGAAAAGAATAATAACAAAATAATATATATTAAAGAAAAAAAAAAAAAAAAAAAAAAAACACAAATAAAAATAAAAAAATTTATAAAATGAGTATACTCGTGCTCTTGTTTTTTCTCAATGTCGCCATGCAAACGAGTAAGTGATTCAACTGCACTCTATCATATTATAATTATACTGGTGAAATAATATTTATTGCCTCACTACTTTATCTTCTTTCTCTTGATTTTTTTTTCTTTTTTTTTTCTTTTTTAATTTTACTCACTGTATTATCTATCACAATCGACAATTATTTATCCCTTTATCATAATTTATATATCTGATTATTATTCATGCGTTTTATTTATTTATTTATTTATTTATTTATTATTATTTCTTCATTTTTATCTTTTTATATAATTATTATTTTTTTCTTATTTAATTTTTATTAATTTATAATTTATTTATTTATTATTATTTCATGTTATTCATGTTCTTCATGTTCTTTTTCATCTTTTAAAAATTTTTTTTCATTGTATATGTAGACTATCCGTCGGCGGCTGTTACGGCTGAGATGTTGCAGCAACGCTCACCCGTCAATTCAGTAGATAAAAGTTCAACATCAACTGTAGCACCTGACGTTGATTTACCACCCACTTTACCAATGAATTTTGGTACGGGAAATTCGTCCATTATCTTTTCACAATCAGGATCAACTGGCCATTTACCATGCGTTGTACGTAATCTTGGCGATGGTACTGTAAGTAATTTTTCATTACATATATATATATATAATTTTTATAAAATTATAGTAATATATCAATATCATCATTATCATTATTTTTATTATCTTCATCAATAATCTTTTTTATATTATAATCACACAATTTAATTATTCGCGCAGTGTGTGCTACATACAAAATATTCGTGTTAAATTGTATAAAATTAAAAGTTGCAATATTGAATTTAATTTTAATAATACATATTACAAAATGCTGACAATCTTTTTTTTTTTTTTTTTTTGTTTCAAGGATATAAGAAAAAAAAGTAAAAAATAAATAAATAAATAAATAAATAAATGAATGAATAAATAATAATAAAATGTACAGTGAATATATAAATAGGAAATAAAAATAAAATTAACAATTTTACAAATTAAATTACAAATAATTTTTTTTTTTCTATATATATATTTTTAATTATTTATTATTACAATTAATTATTAAATTTTCATTAAATAATAATGGAATAATGTAAAGTTGAAAAGAAAAAAAAAAATATATATATATATATATATATATATGATAACAATTTTTTTTATTTATTTATTTATTTTCTTTTTTTGTATATATATTTCAGTGTGGACAATTTAATATTACAAATTAAACGTAAAGTCATTGATGAATGGCAGTATATAGAGTTTTTTTATTTTATTATATTATTATTATTATTTATTTTTTATTATTTTTTTTTTTTTTCCATTTTTTCCGGCAAAGTTATTTTTATATCTTTGAAATATTAATATTGAATTATGTATATGCCAGAGAATAGTTTGGAATAAATTACCGTAATAACTCCAGTTCTATGTATATATACTTTACACTTTGGTAAATTAAAAATTAAAAAAAAATTAACAATAATAATAATAAAGTGAAATAAAATAAGTTAATAGAGAAATTTGTGGAAGAAAAGTTTGAATGTTAGATTGTTGGCCAAGAGGAGTTGGAAACAGTCGCTGTAGTGCACACACGACAAAAATTGAGTTACTCGTTTATTACTCGTGTGTTTCACCATGGCAATAAACACAATCATCTTTTAACTAGTTTTATCTCTAAATCAATTAAATCAAGTAAAATAATAGTATTATTAAGTGTCACTTGAAAGCTTTTAGTACAATTTAATAAAATTAATATTGTGAATGATAAAAAGAAAAATATAAAAAAAAAAAATTCAATAAAATATTTTTTTTTTATAATAAATAAGTTATAATTAGATGAATGTATTTGTATATAAATAATAAATAATTTTTTCTGCTTTTTTTTTTTCCAGGTCAGTTGGATACGCCGTAAAGGCGTACAACAACTCTTGACAGTTGGCTTGACAACATATGCAAGTGATGGTCGCTTTCAGGCAATTCACTTTCATCATAGTGAAGATTGGACTCTACAAATAAAATATGTTCAGCCAAGAGATGCTGGAATGTATGAGTGCCAAGTGTCCACCCATCCACCCGCGAGTATATTTCTGTTTCTCGAGGTCGTTGGTAAGAATTTATTAATGGAATTATGTTCTCTCTGTTTTTTTCCCCCCCCCCCCCAAATATATTCACACACACACACACACACACAACAATTGTCATTTTATTCTATCCAGGATATATTTAAACGTATAAATAAAAAATTTATATATATTATGTATACATTGAATATTTTGATATTTAAAAAAAAAATTATTTTACAGAGGCACGAGCAGAAATTGATGGATCCGTGGAAAAATTCGTACGTCCCGGTAGTACACTTCAACTTCATTGTCAAGTTAAAAAATCTACAGAAACTCCATCATATCTATTTTGGTATCACAATTTTCGTATGATAAACTACGATGTTGATCAAGGAGTAAATGTTAGCACGGATCTTTTCAACCGTGAGAGTTGGCTTGAGGTGCCAAAAGCATCAGACAGACACTCCGGAAATTATACCTGTGAGGCAAGCAATGCACAGCCAGCACGTGTTTATGTTCATATATTTAATGGTGATAATCCTGCGGCGATGCAACACAGTTTAGCAACAGGAGGACGATCTACATTTTATGCAACTCTTGTTTGGCTCATTATTTCTACAATTCTCGAGTTTGCTATTGATTTTAGTCCATTACACATTTTTTAAATAATCAATAATCACATCAACATGATGCAACGACAAAAATAAGAAGTGAAACGTAAATTCTTGAAGAAATTTATTTTCTTTTTTCCTCTGGGTGTGTGTGTGTGTGTGTGTGTGTGTGTGTACGCGTGTGTCTGGATAAATTCTATTGTGAATGACAAATGTAAATATTCCATGTAAACTAAAAATTATCAATTATAAAATACCATATACTGATGCACGTAAAATCATTGATATAATTTTGTTTATTAAATTTTTATTAAATATAAAATTAATTTAATTTGATCCAATAGAATTTTTGAAGGTTTAATAATTGTACATAATTTTAATAATTCCTGGCCTGAAATTTTTGTCAATTTTTTTTTTTTTTTTTTTTCTTTAATTTCGGTATTCATAACACAACGTAACAATTCTTAAAATATAACAGCTCATATATGAGGTATGCATACCGAGAAAATAGTGAATACACTCTATGACAACTGGTCGCATTAATTTATTCAACTTCATCGCAAATAGCGTCGATGATTGTGACACTGGGACAAAGTGAAAAAACACATAACCGCAGAACTGATTCCTAATATCTTTCCGGATGGATATTAAATGCTACACCGAGATACATTGAAAATACTAATAAAGATGATTTACATCACGATGTGATACAAAATTTGATCATACATTCTCTCTATCCAGTATCCCTGACATTAATAAAATTATTAATTATTATCCCTGACATTAATAAAACGTACGGAAAAAATTTATCACAATTTAATCCTTGATATTTTTTGTAATTTAATTATTTTCAGATTACTCACGCTAACTGTACATAATCCAATGTGTATAGTTAGTACGAAAAGTGTTGGATCCAGTCAAATGTAAAAAGTATCCAGTAATAAATAAAATTAAAATGTCATTTATTATGTTGATTATCATTAGTATAATTCCACAGTAATTCCGTTGAACATTTTTTACCATCATTTTTTCCAGTTTAATTCAGAAAAAAATTAATAAATATATATATATATATATTTAATGGAAAAAGCAGATAGCAAATGAATATTTCAACGTCAATATCTTTCCATATCAATGATAATAAATTAAATTCGATGAGTTTCATTCTCAGTAAATTAATGATTCAATTGATAACTTTGATTAATTGATTTAACGAATCTCACGTATTGAGATTACAATGGATGAATATTACATGTTGAATATGATATTAGAGTTTATTTTGAGTAATCCTAATCTGATATACGTGTATTTCTACATTATATATACATTATGAGTGTATACATCCGTCGGATTATTATGATTTTATTTATTTATTTATTTTATTATTACTATCACTTTTTTTTTTTTTTTTTCCTGTTATATTCGTTTGTTAGCACAGGTACGATTAAGTTGACGTTAATCATCATACGCCTGTAGATAGTTACTCGATGCTTCAGTCTTGCAAAACCATTGTCGATTTGTATTCATTTAACACAATAATAATTTAATATAACACAAACAAATTATCTTCCTTTTTACACATAAAATATTTGAAAATTAAAACTTTTCTTTTTGTTTAGTATGAAGATACTTAATAATTTTGCAATCATATTTACAGTTGCTACGTGTGTGGATAAAATGTCGAATTTGAATATCATCACGTTCATACAGACAACAGGTAGTAATATATGTATATATGTAAACGAATATAAAAAAAAAATAAATAATGAGAATGATATATAAAGAGAATACGTTTTCATTTTAAATTAACATTTGTCGTGTTGAACTTGAATTGTACATTCATATTATTATTCGTTTGATTTATTTTAAATAATTAAAATTGAAAAAAATGTATCAAAAAATACAGTTGACTTGTTATATTACCGTTGTATTGATAATTATTTGTAATATACGGTAATAATTATATATATATATATTCAATTTTTTTTCATTGACAACAATTGTTATTTCGTAATATTTTCAAGATCGTGTCAAGCATCATCGAACCAATGCATATGTGGTGGCTTCATCGATTCTGATAATTTAAATGAACTAATTATACAGAGAGCTCTTCCATTTGATGTGCAATGCAATGAGATTGGTGCAGAAGATTGCCGAAATAAATGCAATACACTGGTAGATAATATTATACATAATTTAGCACATATAAATTAATTTCAATGAATTTTTGTAAATTAATTAAATGGTATTTTTAAAGACAAGATCAATACCCGAACATATAGCGAATAATCATTTGTGCCAACATCTGTATACAGGAAAAATTCCAAAAGTATAATTTTTTAAATTTTTTACTGGAAAAAATTCTTTTTCATTTAATATAATAATGATATAATTCGTTTGCAGATGAGTCTATATGCAAAAAATTGTGACACGGGCAGTTGGACATTTGCAAATTATAGAACATCAGAAGCTATTTGTTGTGATGAAGGTGTACCAGTGTCTTGTACCTCTGAATAATTATAAAAAATTATAATTTTCTCAGTTAGTATGAATGTATTTTGTAGCAGTAGTTCAATAACAGATGAATAATCTTTAAATTAAAAATGTTTAATAAAATTCATAATTACTCGGAATTTTTTACTTTTTCAAATTCTTCAACAATAATTTTCAATAAATTTTCAATACTCGATAAAATATTAATAATATCATCGTGTTCTTCAAGCTTTTCTTGCTTTACCTTTGTTACAACGGATTGAAGTGAAAGCTTGGCACTGCCCAACATTGATCGCTTTGCCGTAATGGAAACATTTTGTGTACAATTCAAGTAAGCATTGGCAAGTTGCTCGCACAATTGTAACATTATCCTCGTACTTTCAATATTTTTAAACCACTTGGGATTACTATTCGATGCACGATAAGCTCTTTGAAGATATTGCGCTGCTTTTTGATACTCCAATTCAGTTTTATTTAAAATAGTCAATTCAGCATACAATCGCCAAATATCAGCATCAGTTTGAATTATAGACGTTAATCGTCCAAATAATTCAAGAGCTTTTGGAAGCAATTTTCCCGCTAATTCTCCCTCACCATCTTGAATATTTTCACTTATAGCTTTGGTTAAAATTTTCAAAACTGATACATCCACGTGTTTACCTTTTAATTCTATAATTCGATGATAGCATCTGATAACTTCTGGAAAATATCCCAAGTCGATACAAACTATCATAAGATTGTCCCACACCTCCCATTTTTCATAATTACATTTAATTGCGTCGTGAAGTGCATGATAAGCTCGAAATTTATCACCCAATTTAATATAAGCCATTGCTAAATTATTCCACGCCTCGAAACACGATTGTTCCAATTCGCAATAATGCCTGTAAGATTTTGCTGCTAAATTCCAATTTTTAACTTGTAAACTGGCAAATCCTAAACGTATCCAAACGTTTTCTTGGATATTATTTAATTCTACAGATAAAATCAAGTGTGGTATTGCTTCAGTATATTGTTGTTTAAAGAAATAATGAAAACCCCAATGACGTTGAACACGACTACTCTTTTCATCAGATAATTTCCACGCAGTTTCATAGTATTCCGTATTTTCTTCTGCATCACCCAATAAACACCATAATTTTACCGTTGGCTTCTTTGAAATTTCTCGGCGAATAATTTCTGCTGCCTAAAATTAATAATAATAACAATAATAATAATAATATTTATTCCATTTATTTTGTGTTATTTTTCGGATTGAAAATTATACCTTGTGACGGAGCTCGAGAATTGTGTAGCAAACAATTACTTCCTCCCACATTTGAAGCTGCAAATAAAGATCTAAAGCACCTTTAATCATTCCTAAACTCAACATGGCATCTGCCAAGTTTTGTTTGAATGCCCAAATGGGTTTCATACCACTGGCAAAGAGTGCATGCATTTTATAAAAGTCACTTGGTACTGATTGGTTGTATTGTCCTATAAGGCTTTCAGACTGGGATAGAGCACGTTCTATACTACGCTTATCCTTGATCTCAAGTGTACTACGCTGGCGTAATGCCTCCATTTTCAATGGCCAATTTTTTGTACTTTCAATTATTGTCTGAAAAATATTGTAAATGCACAAATAACTATTTTTTTTTTTTTTTTTTTTTTTTTTTTTTCTTCTTTTTTATATCTATTTTCGTTATATGATAATTATTATTTGATTATTCAATTGGCTAACTTACATTTAAATATGGAATAATTTCTTCTACTGCTAAATTGTCTTTTGGCTGACTCATTTGAAGATAATGACTAAAAATAAATAATGAAATTTAATTAATCAATGCATAATGTGAAAAAAACGTGGCCAAATAATAATTATAAATATTTACTACGGTATTACCATTTTGCTAAAATAATTGTTTCATCGAATAAATTCAATTGCGGTCGTTCCACATTTTCAATAAATTCAATATGTTCTAAACGCACATCGTCATTCAAAGTTACCGACAATGGCAATGAATTGCAATCGAAAATTGGACAGGAAATTTCTGTTTCTTTTTTTATATTTAGATATAATTGTGCTTTTTCCTTCAATTGATATTTTGTACGCTTTCCCATGGCACCTTGAAGTTCCACTATTAAACCTGCTATTGATTGAGCTATTTCTAAATGTTTTTCTGATTCATTTATACGTTTGTACAGTAAATAAAATTGTGCTGCTTCCACGTGAAATAATACCTTCAAATATGGCAAAGCTTCACAATACCACTTGGTATTTTGATATATTTTTTTAATTAACGATTCACATTGTGTTAAAATAGTATGTGATGCTTCTTCTATGATCATTTGATGAATATAATTTACTCGTAAAAGCCACCACATTGTCGTCTCATACATTTCGAGAATTTTTTTATTGCTAAATATTATTTTAGCTAAATAAAATATTTCTAAATGCTTCACATTGTCGTTGTATTCAACTTCCATTTTCAATTCACGATATGCCTCCTCTCTTCTCTCAGTTAACCATTCTAATTTATATTCTGTTGTTTCGGGACCAGTCCAATTATTTTTTATAAAAAAATATAGAGCAGCGGTACCTAATTCTAACCATTTTCCACAATTTTCCGAATTATGCTCAATAATTTCATCAATTGCAACACGAAGATTATCATTTTTCAGAATATTTGATAATCCAAGTTTGCAAACCAAAGTGTCCAAAATTTTTTTGAAACAATTCTCATCATCTTCATGAACATCTAAAAATATAAATTAATGCAATTTATAATATATATAATATTTAATTATTTGTGCATACAAGAAAATAACCTACAATCAGGTAGTCGAAAGTCAATCAGATTTATATTCTCATAATCCATTGGAGTTAATGGCGGATTAACTGGATAAAAATATAATTTAGAAACTTTAGCGATAAAAAAGAAAAAAAAAATGTATAAATATATAAAATGACACTAATTTCAAATATACAACTGATTAATAAAAATTAATAATTAATTTAACCGCATTGGCACGTAAATATTTCCCTTATAAAATTCGAGTTAGTTCAAATTTGGTTATACGACGTCACTACCATCGCATAAATACGTTTCGCGGCAACACCATCAAATTCAATTATTGAATTCTGTTGAAATTACAATTTTTCGTAATGCAAAATATAATTAAAATGAGAATAAAAAAAAACAACTAATATTGTCCTATTCACTATTTGATATCATAGTTCTAAGAACAATAGAAAAATATTAACTTGTACGTGCCAACATAATTATTCAAATATCGACACACTGAAATAAAAAAAATAAATAATACCGGGTGTGATCCACTTTTCATCAATGTTCATAACAATATATATATATATATTTACAGGCCTGCAACATATTATTATTTGTTTAATTTTTCCTATTCTTCTCACGAGCTCAAGCGATCTGTCACGGAACGATCCCATGATAATAGGTAAAAATTACAAAATACCTGAGAAACTATGAGAGAGCTACGAGAGAGAGTTTGTGAAAAAGACTAATGGGACACCATGAGGGCTGAAAAAGAAGTAGGATATATAACGAGAAAGAAAGCATAATAATCGTAGCAATATGGAGGTCGGAAAAAAAAAAAAATAATAATAAATAAAAAATAATAGGAAGAAAAAAAAGAAATGAAAAAATGTGCAGAAGTGAAAAGACAAAGCAGTAATTGTACGTTGATTCTCTTCCTCCTTCAACTCACTTCGTACATACCTACATCTTACGTACATCCACATGCACAAAGTAAAGGGAGTATCTAGATATATATAATATACCAGGTATCACTAGTTCTCTTGACATAAAAAAAAAAAGGAAACGGCCCGCGTGAACGCCAACTAAAAGAATTGCGTAAGTGGGACAATCATCTCTCTTTTGTTGTATATTATATGTATACACATATATACCATTGTTTTCCATCCAAGACACAAAGAAAATCCAAACTCAAGAAACTAATTAAGACAACATCTCTTTCATGAATGTGTATATGTACAATTTCTCATAACATCTTCATGAAAAATTGATTATAACACACAATACAAGTTAATCTGCAAAATTCAAATACAAATATCCAATTAAAATGTATTTTTTTCCTTTTGTTCTTTTCTAATTCAAATTAATAAACACCGAGGTGGTGTACATACCTCCTACACGCACATAATTTCCGGTCCCTTTGTCTTTTCTCCTCATTCTCTCTGCTTCAACCAGTGAAAATTCCAAATAAGAACTTTATCACATCGCGAAGATGTCACACAAGCTTGATATTATATACCAAAGATTATATGGCTGATCGTTAACACACACACACACACACATATATATATATATATGTATTGTTACTAATATGTACTTGTTGATCGTACAAGTACCGCCTACGAGGACGCGTCCTTCTCACATGTCCCTGCACGAACGCAAACATAAACCAAACGGACAGTCATGCATTTCAGTAACACCCACATATGCGTTTGGTGCTGTTCCCTGAGGTGGTAACCAAAAGCCCACGCATTTCCACAGTCTCTTGTATATACATATAATTATTTAAATTCGCTCTCCATATTCACAGCTGATACAATACACACACATATATATATATATATGTATATCAACATCATATAAAAACCTATATGCATATGCATTATGTATTTTATCGTTTTGTACAGCTTCCGTTTATTCTTATGTGATTTAGTACCGTGACATGAAACAAATCAATGTCGAAACAACTAATTCATACTTTAGCTGAAACAAAAAATAAAAAATATATACAATCAGTCTTGACAATTACGAAACTATTTCCGCTATGTGTATATGTGTCGTATAGATCAAATGACCCACACACACATATTTATATACACAGAGTACTCAAATATTACTTGGCTTGCACGTTCTGCTTCATGTTTATGGGCACTTTATATATTTAGAATTGTATTGCGTGTCGAAAAAATATGTATAACAAAGTTAAAAATGCATTCTCAACTTATTATACTTGAAAAATATACACATGAATAAATAATATATATATATATAAAAAACCGAAAAAAAATTATCAAAACACAATTTTGACACGTAAAACATTGTCAAGACACAATATTATTCAATATATTTCCCATTTCAAATTAGCCAACATCAATTACAAAAGAATTTTCACTGAAAAATAAATAAAAAAGTTATTATATACATATAAAACAATAAAAATTATATATTAAACAAATAATATTTACCTCATATGTAATAAATTCAATACACAATTGATTTGTATTGACACGTGTTAAATTGTCAAATCGCACTGTGTAGTGTTAAATTTTACGTTTTGAATAGTATGAAAGTACTGTCTCTCTCTCTCTCTCTCTCTCTCTTTTGTTGTACACGTGCTCTTGTGACGTCACACATACACATTGTAAGACGCATGCGCACATATGAATGATTTCTATGTGTCTTTCTTCACGTGCATATACATATATGCAATGGTAACATTCTTTTAGAGGCGGCCGACTGTCGCACGAACACACATCGTAGCTTCATTCATATTTTTTCCCCTTTAGCTATACACCCTCTTTCTCTCTCTATCTCTCGCTCTATATACATCATTGACGTTGTGTTGTCGTAGCCCCGTCCATTCACGCGACTCAAACACAATTATGTGTACACACACAGTCGTATTAGGTCACTAACACAGCTGATTTCTTGCGCCACACACCTTATTATTCACCATCATCATCATCATCATCATCAATAATATTAAACTGTCTGAACAATCATCAATGTGACAGTATTTCATATGTATATAATAATAATAACTATTTTTGTAGTATAAGATAATGGACGTCATAGATAAATTCTGAAACAAAAAAAAAATATATATATATATATATATATAATTAGATTAATAGATTTTTTAAATGAATGAATATAAATATTGGGAATTGAATAATATATATATGTGTGTGTGTGTGTGTGTGTGTGTGTATACAAACTTGGGGAAAATTTTGTAGTACAAGTGGGAGAAAAATTATTGAGACATGGATAATGTGGGTGGATGAGTGGAAAAGAGAAAGAGGGAGAACGAGTGTGAAGGGAAGTGGCAAAAGCGAGAGACAATATGGAGGGTTATGTGATGAGAAGATAGCACAAATGTGCGTGAGTGAGTAAGTAGAGGAAGCGAATCATTGCGCCACCAGGAAGTGGGTTTGCTATACATATACAAATGTATATTATATCTGTATTATATATATATATATATTATTAATGTATATTTTAAAATATGAATTGTAACATAACCAAACAAATTACATTGACAAAAAATAATGTCTACGTGTGTGGAATAGAAGAAAAAAAATTACGTTACAATTTTTATTTTTAATGTTTTATAAATACAAAAACAAAAAAATTAATCTGATAGACTTGACACACGTAAATTTTTTTTTTTTTTTTTTAGTAAATGACGATAAAACAGTATGAAGATGGTAAAATGTAGCGGCATCACGACATTTTAGATCTGTGGGGTTGCAATTCAGCGCTACAGTACCTGTGTTCTCTTTCTCTTTTTTCATTTTTTCAGTATACATACACACACGTATATATATATATATATATATATATGTTGTTGTGTGAGAGAGAGAGTATGTTTTGGGTGTACATCTCTTTCGTGTATGTTATTGGCTACATTGGTTCAAACCACGCGAGAACACACGCGAGATGATGCTCTTGTGCCGGACACACTCCCCGGTAGTTGGCAGTAACGTAAATCTTCATTACATTTGCCCCACAAATCAAAAATTCTCGACATTTTTGAATTTCCGCGGTTCACACAAAACAATGGCCGATACATAGTAATAAAAAAAAAAAAAATAATAATAAAAGAAGTAATAATAATAGTACATTGTCTATGTATATACACTTTCGAATTTTTTTTTTTTTTCACATTCTTCCTGAATAATTGTATTATTAATTAATTATATACAGTATTACACTATTATTAATATAATTTTTTTATATTTATAAGTGAATTTATAATTTATATATGAAATTCAAATGGATGTAAATTAATATTTCACACGTATTTACATTAATACGTGTTATTATAATAAAATGATATGTAAATTTAATATTTATATTCACAAAATTTAATAATCACAATGAAAAAAAATTGGGAATATTCCAAAAGAAAAGAAAAAAAAAAAAAAAAAAAATTTTACGGTATCAAAATAATTCAATGTATTATATATATATATACAATGAAAACGGAAAAGTGGAAAAAAAAAATAAATGCGATGATACACAAGAGGCAACTTCGGCTCATTTATAATACACTATTTTGCTACAACAAAAGTTATATACATGTGTGAATACGTGTGATTAAGCCCCTCCCCTGCGCCAGCCCCATATTTGTGTGTGAACGCGCGCGCTCACTAGCGTCGTCATTTTAGTTATACGGCCCTGTTGAAAACCCATTCACAGAATGAACGTACCGCTTGCGTTCCGTCTTCATGTAGTCACTTAGTAGTGTCATGGAGGTAACATGGCCGAGGAGACGCGCCTAGTTCGCGTTGAAGAGAGATTAAAAATCAAAATCGGTACGAATTTATTATTATTACGCGTTAAAAATACAATATTGTCACGTGATATAAAGTGCTAATGTGTGTTTAATTGTGATTTAACGCTGTGAAATTGGCACACACAAAATTGTGAATGCGAGTTTCATTCGAATCTCTCTTTCTCTCTCTCTCTCTCTCTTTTTTTTTCTTTTTCTCCTTCTCCCTCTTTACCTCTAAATCTTTTTTTTCACTTTTTTTTTTTTTTTTTAAATCATTCTTTTTCACTTATTCCCTGTCTCTGTTCCTCTGTATCTATATTTTTTTCTCTTTCATTTTTTTTTCACTTTCTTTCTTTTTATTTATTTATTTATTTATTTTTTTTCATTTCTCTCACCCTGTCCACGATTTTTTTTTTCTCCCTCGTGAGTACACCGTGGACGATGGGCGGAAGACAAACAATTTTGGATTCATTATATTTCATCTTGTGGGACATGAAAAAATTCTAAATCATTTATACATCCAATCTTTTCGCCCTCACTCTCCCTATCTCTTTTCCTCTCATACTTTACCTCTTTTTTTTTTCTTTTCTCACACTTTCGCTCTCATATCCTCCCTTCTCACTCTTTCTCTAAATTCATGTTTTCTGTTGTGGGTTATAGCCTTTCTTCTTTGACATTATACGTGTATTTTGTCTATTTTTTTTTTTTTTCTTTTCAAGAGTTCATTGCATGTTTGGCAAACAACACCATTTTGCAAACCTAACCTAACCTAATAAAAAAAATAAAAAAAAAAATTCTAGTTAGTGAATGTGAGGGAAAGAGAAACAGCATAATTGAAAACAATTGATAATTAAGGAGAAAAAAAAATAAAATAAAAATAATAATAATAATAAAATAAAAGAATATTACATTGGTGGATAAAATGCGTAAACGTACACATTCTCTTGATGTTTCAACTCCCACGCGTTGTCGTGGATTGCACTTCACTTCCCTCTCACGTCTTTATACCTCGTATTCGACGTCAATTCGAAATACAAAGTTTCAATGCACGATGACACACATCCACATATTTAATCAACAATAAACTTCGTTAATTATTTTTAAAAATTCACCAGTGGAATGTGTAATGAATAAAAAAATATATAAAGTGCTATGATAAATTTATTCATCTATAAATGAAAGAAAAAAAAAAAAAAAAAAAAAAAAAGCAAAGAGCAAAAAAAAAAAAAAGTCGAGCACATGTATTCCATTTCTAATAATAGTTTGGAAGTTTGCAGAGGAAAGAGAGAAAAAAGAAAAAAAGAAAAAAAAACGTCTGGTTAAATACAACGTAGTCTTTCGTGGAAATAATTTTTCGAAGGAAGCACTAAAGTCATTGAAGTACAACCGCATATATAAGCACATCCTGCATGCTGTCTATCATATCCTTGTCACGTTTCTTCAATATTATTTTTTCTTCTTCTTCAATTATGTTAAATTAAATTGATAGTTGTAGAAGATTTTGTCATGAAACTCTTTTTATATATATACTGACAGTACTTAATTGATAAAATCATTATTGAACTGAAATTAATGATATCTTAAATAGCTGCCAGGTGTATATGCAGTAATAATGTAGATATTATTTCAACTTACAACGATGACTGAATGTATATCATTATAATTTCATTCATGAATGCACGGTTGATTATATGGTATATCTATAAATTATGTGTGTATATGCGTATGTGACTCATTGTCAAGTCAATGGCTTAATCAATGAAAAACTTAATTGAATTTTAAATTGAACGGAAAAATTCAGACAAATAAATTCTTGACATTACAATTAATTAAACAAAACAAAGAAAAATAATATAAATTTTTTTAAAGAATATTAATATTGTTTTGATTTTTTTTTTTTTTATTGTAATTTTTTAGGTGAGGTTAAAAATCTTCTTAGTCGTGGCCATGGATCACCTGGAACACGAGATGTCTACTGTGCATTGTCATTGGATCAAGAGGAAATATTTCGGACCACAACGATGGAGAGAACTCTCAAGTATGTAAATATATTTTTGTTTGTTTATTTATTTATTATCATCTAATAATGAATTTATATTGAAATATAATTACTGTTGTTGAGTATGTATATTTATAATTTAAAATTTTATTTTTTATATGCCAACAGTCCATTCTTTGGTGAGGAGTTTCAATTTGAAGTGCCGAGAAAGTTCCGCTACCTTGGGATTTACGTTTATGACCGTGACAGACACTTGAAGCAAGACAAAATCTTGGGAAAAGTGGCTATAAAACGTGAAGATTTAGCCACATATCACAATAAAGAACATTGGTTTCCATTAAGGCCTGTTGATGCTGACTCTGAAGTACAGGGAAAAGCACATTTGGAGCTTGCATTACAGCCACAAGTCGGTCATATACAGCCAAAATTAACAGTGCGTGTTATTGAGTGTAGCGAATTGACAATTAAAAATGGTGGATGTGACCCATTTGCAACTGTCACAGTTATTTACAGCAATGGCAAACAAATATCAAAGCGCACAAAGGTTAAAAAAAAGACTGTATCGCCATATTTCAATGAGACGTTTGTTTTCGAGCCAGAGCTAACTGAACCAAAGGACAAAGATGTTTCGCATTATTCAATTGATGGTGAAGTGGGTGAAGTTGTTGTTGGTTTATGGCATGCGTCACCTGGAATGGGTGAACAGCCGGCATTTCTTGGTGAAGTTCGCGTTACATTACGTGGCCTACAAAAACAACCAACAAGCACAACAACAGCGTGGTATTTTTTACAACCACGTGCGGCAAAAAACCGTCCAAGTAAAATAACAAATAATTCAACACCACCGGGAACATTGCCGGGTTTGGGATCGTTACGTTTAAAATTACATTATACCGCAGATCATGTTTTTCCATCAGAAATGTATGATAGATTACGTTGTTTATTATTACAAAGTGTTAATATACAGCCAATTACTTCGTCAGCAGTTTATATACTTGGTGAAATTGTTGCGAGTAAAATGGAGGCTGCACAACCATTAGTACGTGTACTGGTACATCATGGGCAACTTGTTTCTGTCATGAGGGCGTTGGCTAGTCATGAAATTTCCAAATTAACGGATCCTACCACAATATTCCGAGGCAATACATTGGTTAGTAAGATGATGGATGAAGGAATGCGATTAGCTGGTCTCCATTACCTTCATAGTACACTCAGGCCCGCAATGGAACAGGTTTTCTTGGAGAAAAAACCATGTGAAATTGATCCAACGCGAGTCAAAGATGCTAACACTATTCAAACTAATTTGGCAAATTTAATGGTATAATTTTTTTATTTTGTATAATATTTTTAGATAATAACATTAATTAATTTATATATTTACTCATATATATATATATATATTTTGTTTAGGAATATGTTGAACGTATTTTTACTGCTATTACTACATCAGGTGTACGATGTCCACCGTTAATGTGTGAAATGTTTTGGTGCTTACGTGAACTAGCTGCAACACATTTTCCAAAGAATAAAGAGGTGCGATATTCGGTTATCAGTGGATTTATATTTCTCAGATTTTTCGCTCCTGCAATATTAGGCCCAAGATTATTTGATATAACTAATGAACAAATTGTAAGTATTTATTTTCTACATTTTTTAGTTTTTTTTTTTTTGTTTTTTGTTTGTTTTAAATTAATAATAAAAATGTGTGTTGATCTGTTTGATTTAGGATTCACAAACCAATAGAACTTTGACACTTATTTCCAAAACAATTCAAAGTTTAGGAAATTTAGTTAGTTGTCGAGGTGGTGCTGGTAGTGTTTGCAAAGAAGA
Organism: Dinocampus coccinellae; assembly: GCA_963920625.1. Lineage (NCBI taxonomy): Eukaryota > Metazoa > Arthropoda > Insecta > Hymenoptera > Braconidae > Dinocampus > Dinocampus coccinellae. The sequence continues at coordinate 3,405,466 of OY987184.1, read as the reverse complement.
GTATATGGAAGGAGTATATAAAGAATTTTATACGGAAAAACATATTCAAGCAGTAAAACAATTTTTAGAATTAATTTCTACAAGTAGTAATAGTGGAATAGCACGACACCGACCAACAATTCTTCAAGAACATCCTGTAGTTTTGAAAGAAGGGTAAGTTAATCGATTCTCTTTATATAAAAATGATATTAGAATTTTTCAAATTTAAAAAACAATTGTATATTTATTGTTATATTTATACTAACTCCATTCTATAATAGATATTTTCTCTTTGCACACTCTGCGGATTGTGTCAAGAGGTTCGTAACTAAATAATTATTTATCGTAAATGTAAATGTAAATCTGATAAATAATAAATGTTTATTGAATAATTTATTGATGAATTAAATTGAATTTTTCAGAGTTATGATTAAAAGAGCACAAGGAAGAAAAAGATTTGGTCGAAAAAATTTTAAACAACGATACTTTAGACTGACTACTCAAGATCTGACCTATTCCAAAACAAAAGGTAAAAATTATCAAACAAAAAAAAATTTATCTATTTATTTATTTATTTATTATTATTATTTTTTTTTCCATCTATTATATTAATATAGTTAATATAATTTTGATTATTATTGTAGGAAAGGAACCTTTATGTAGAATACTTTTGGAAGAAATATTGGCTGTAGAGAGGCTACACGAGGATTCATTTAAAATGAAAAATATGTTTCAAATAGTACAACCACAGCGTGCATTATACGTACAAGCTGGTAATTGTGTTGAAGAAAAAGAGTGGATAGATATTTTAACAAAAATCTGTCACACAAATAGTAACAGATTGGAAAAATATCATCCAAGTGCTTTTATAAATGGCCATTGGTTGTGGTAAGATATTACACGATGAATTTCATTTAAAAAAAAAAAAAAAAATTAATAAATAAATAAAAATTATTCATTCAATAAATCCATAATGTTTTATTAAATTTTTTTTTGTTTTTTTTTTTCTAGCTGTCGAGCAATATCAGAAGTAGCACCAGGTTGTAGTGAAGTTTCTCCAGGCCTCGAAGCAGGATTAAGAATGGTTTTAGATCCCGATCGTGACCTACAACGCATTCATTCCCTAATATTCACTAATATGCCGCGTTTAGAAACATTACGTAGTGCTTGCGAGTGTCAAGCGGTTTATGGCGCGAGTGAAATGTGCGTTTTACCAGGCGGTGGACCACCTATTGAGGATGTACCATCGTGTTTCAAGACTTTGACTGCATTGAGAGATGCTGCATTTGCGCTGCAACACGAGCACAGGGCGTACTTTAGAAAATTAGCACGTGACACCAAGTATGGAAGCAAGTAAGTTGAATATATTTATTTATTTATTTATTTATTTACATATTTGATGTTATAATTAAAATTAATATTATGATAAATGTTTAATTATTTAAAATGATATTTATTATGAAATTATTTTAGACAAGCACCAATTGGTGATGATAACTACCTCCATTTAGCTGCGAGGGCCGGTTTCGATGGTCAAATTGCGAAACGCGCCTACACAGATTCTGATGGCCTCAATCAACGTTGTATAGAGGCGGGTTTTGGTTATGATGGCCTAACACGTCGCATTGAAGATCGTAGATACGACGAGACATCATCCATGCGTAAATGTTTAGACTCGGATTCAATAAATCGTAGGTACGAGAATGATAATAATACCATGAATCGTTACGATAGTAATACAGAAACAATTAGGAGTATTCAAAATGATCTCAATAAATTTGATCGTAGTTTGAATAATACATTAAGATCTGATAGAATGGTGGTAGTGGAAAAAAATGGAAATGAAAATATGGAGAATAATAGGAGAATTCAGGATGTTGGTAATTTATTATCGTGCGAGGGTGTGAGCTTGTCTGGTACATTGTCTAGAAAATTGAGCAATTACGACAATACGAGAAAAATGAACAATGAGGGAACGCTTACAAGAAGAATAAGGGACGATGCGTCTGATATATCCTCATGCTCGATGAGTGGTCGCGGAAATCATTGAAAACTCAATATTTTTTTGTTTTTTTCATGTGTACATTATTTAACAATTTAGATATTCATCATTTCAAAATCATTATCGTTATGTGAGATTGAAAAACAAACAAAAACGATCACACACACACACACACACGATTATTTTTTTAATTTCATTCAATATAAATATTGAGCAAATAATTTTTCATTGTAGAATTAAATTATTGATAACACATAATATGATGTTGCGTAATCAAATTAAAACAAGATATAATGTGTCACAATTGAATTCTATACTATTTATTTATTTATTTCGAAAAATCGTATTGAAGATTTTTGATTCACGTAATGATGTTTTCGTGATAATATACAGACAGAATTTTTTTTTTTTTTTTTTTTTATATGAGTAATCTCATTCAATCCGAGTTTAATATCTTAACTGATTACAATTATCATATTACGGTGCGCTTAATTACATAGCTAGTAATGAACGTTTTCATTCATTATTGATAAGAAATAAAGGTAGAATTATTATTTTATTTTTTATTTTTTATTATTATTATTATTAACCATTATCATTAATCGTATGACGGTTTTTGTTTTTTTGCTGCAATAAAAAAATTTACGGGAAAATTTAAAAAAGACAAAGAGCAATCAACGTGACGTGTTGAGTTATATATATATATATAGCTCCCCAAAGCTGAATTTATTTTATATGTGATATGGACATATAGTTGATTGGAAAAAAAAAAAAAAAAAAAAAAAAAAACAATTCATAAGGAAAAAATTCAAAATGAATCAAAGTAAAAATAGTATACAATTCAAAGTTACATTGAACTGAATTAGTATTTAGGTTCTGATATATTTTTTTATTACTCATTGCCTTTTTTTTTTTTTTTTTTCCTCTTTCACAGAGCACAAATGAAAAGCAATTCTAGGGTCTGATATTTTTTTTATTTTGTTTGAATTTTTCGTTTATTGAGCATTATTTTTTATTTATTAATTTTTTTTTTTTTTTTTTTTTTTTTTTTTGGTTCAACGATTATGTCATGATGTTAAAGTTATTGGTGTAAAATCCCTCCAATTTAAATAAGCCTAATGAATTTAAATTTATATATTTACTAGCTATATATTTATTGATATAGCTTTTAATGGTGAAAATTGTAAAATATCAATTGAAAAGCTGAAGAAATGAAATAGTATGAAGAATAATATGTACCAAGAAAAGTGTGGGACTGTACAGTTATCGTTATATTTCAAAATAATGTTATTATTAATTATTGAATAGTTGATCAAATTTTTAAGCTTGACTCAATGAATTGTACAGTGTACAGTAATTCTCATTTACATTTAATATTCAAGTTATATAGTATATACATTCAAAGAATTTCATTTCTTTCTCATTATCACTTCTTTTTTTTCCCTCCTTTTTCGTTTTTCTATTCATTTTATATATATATATATATAAAGTTTAAAGTTAATTATTAACAATTAAATTTTATTGTCAATTAGTGTAAAACTAGTAGGTGTACAGTTTGTTGTGCGATGTAGAAAAAAAAAAAAAATTTAATTATTAATTATCGATAATTTGGTGTTTAGAAATTGATAACTTTACTAATAAACTCTACATATCGATAAACAAATGTTTGTGGTCCAAGATATAGATTTTTTTTTTTTTTTTTTTTTTAAATTCTTTTTTAAATTTTGCTACTGCAATATTACAGATTGTCGCTGTCTCAATGAAAATATTAACTGTCGATAAATATCATAATTTGAATATACAACAATAAATGAAGAAAAAAATTTTTACCATAAATTTCTTTTCGATAATTCTACTTATGAACGGTATTATTTATATTAATTATATATACAATATAATACATGTATATGTATAATATTGATTATTTTTAAGTCTATATACATATGTATAATGTATTAATAATTTAGTAATGATTTTTTTTTTTTTTTTTTTTTTTTTTGGTATATCGAATCCCAATTTTTTCGTTGTGTTCATGGAAATAACTATTGTTATCTCGTAAATAAATTTTCTTATTATTATAGATTGTGCCTTAAGTAATGTCAACAATTCAAGAGTGAAACGATCATGAGAAACAATCTTTTGCAATTTCCAACATTAATAATTACATTTATTTATTTATTAAAAACAAAAAAAAAACAAAAAATAATAATAATAAAAAAATAAATATCTGAATGTTCGACCAGTGTACACAAATTAGAGTGTATCTTAATATTGTATATATAATTTTGTTTCTGCAATAAAAAAAAATAAAAAAATAAAAAAAAATTTTTCACGCTGTATATTTTATAAATGTTTAATGTAAAATTTTAATTTTTTCGCGCACTTATATTTATCATTTGTCGCGTTCACTAGTGAATCTCTATGAATAGGGACTTCGTGTTGCTGCTCCCAGTATATATTTTTCATTAAATGCGTTGGTAGTGCTCAACATTGTTCAGTAAGAGTCTCTAAAATCAAATTTTCCACGACAATATTTCGTACTTTGTTTCATACATTTAAATTATTATATTTTAATTTTTAATTTTTTTGTTCTTATTTTTTGTTTTGTTTTGTTTTTTTTTTTTTTATTTCCTTATCATTATTTTTCTCTGTATTATATAAATTATTTATTTATTGTCATAGTTTTTCAATTTAATTTATATTTAATTGTAATGTCTGGTGATGTGCAACCGAGAAAACGAAAAGAGAAACGACGTAAAAGAGGTACGAATCAATGGTAAACTTTCGTAACACATGTTCTCCGCGCCAAGATATTTTTAGGTATATCAGAAAATTTTTATTTTTGGCCTTTCAAAGAAACAATGAAAAAAAAAAAAAAAAAAAAAAAATGAAGTATGAAAGTTGTATTGCATGCCAGTCGTGATGAATTAATATTTATTATAAAATTTTATTGTAAATTAATTTTTTTCCATTTTTTTTTTTTTTTTTTTTTTTGAATAATTGTGTAAAAAAATTTTTATCCATCAAAAAAAATATTTCAATATATTAATATACTCATTGAAAAAAAAATAAATAAATAAATAAATAAAATATAAATAAGAAAATAATATTAAGTCTATAACAATTGTAATTTCTATAAATAATTTAAAATAATAACAATGTGAAGTTCACGCAACAGATGAGAGTATAAAGATAAAGTAAAATGAATTAAAACTGGCAGTGAAAATTTTTGAGAGAATATAATTAATTCTATGTGTATATGTACATTTATACAATTTTACCGGACTCAAATTTTCAGCTACGAAAATAGAATAAATTTTGTGTATGTATTACGTTAAAAATATTTATTTCAATATTATATTTTTATATTCACTGTCAACATTAATTCAAATAAAATCAATTAATATACAATTTAAAAAGATTTTTTTTTTTTTTTTGATTTTTATAGCTGAAGAGGAATACCATATACAAAGAATACGAAGATCAAGTCTTGGTATGATAAATTGTTAATCATCAAACGTCTAAATATCCACATTAAATTATTTGTTTATTGATTAATAAAAAAAAAAAAAAAAATTAGAAAAAAAATGTGTTTGTGAAAATTAATTCAAAATTATATTTTGATTGGTATGAAATATAGAAGATGATGATTCTGGAACTCCTCCGCCAATGCTAGTGAATCCTCTCGAACAAACAATGGAGAATGTAACATTACATGTGCACAAGGAGGGAGGTACAGGAGGACATTGGTGTGCCAGGATTATATTCTTTGCATTGTTCACAGTTCTCATTGGTCTTATTGGAGTAATAATATTTGAATATAGAGGAACAACTGATGGTACATATAAACAAAAAACAAATGAATAAAATTAAAAAAAATCAATTTATTCAATGTTTTGTTGATTAATGAATTTTTGATTTAATTGCAGTTGATACACCTGTAGCTTCTTCAAGATGGGCGTCGATTTTTGAAGGTTGGGTGGATGACATTCCACCAACACACGAAGAAAAATCTTACAATGAAGATCAACATGATGAAAATGAAGAAGAAGCTGATGACGATGATGATGATGATGATGATGATGATGATGAAGGAATAGGATCAGAAAATGAAGGGGATGAAGAAGATGAAAATAATAATGCAAATGGCATGAGTGAAGAAAATGAAGATAATTCTCCAGATAAAAGTCAAGCAGTTGATGATGGCAACGATGATGAGAATGAGGAAGAAGATGATGAAGATGAATCAGAGAATGATGAAGGATTCGAAGATGAAGATAATGGAGTTTTAGATGAGGTGGATGATGAAGATTTACTTGAAGTTGATGCTGATGATGACGAGAATGCAAAAGGAATAGAGGAAGAAGAAGAAGAAGAAGAAGAAGGAGAAGAAGAGGATGAAGAGTCTGAAGAGTCTGAAGAAAATAGTGATGGAAATATGTATAATTCAGTGCCAAATTTAGACATCAGTATTGAAGGAATTCATCAATCTCCAAAACAAGAGGAAGACGAAGAATTGGATTATGAATTTGTAGGAATTCCTGGTGTCAATGAAATTGATGATGACAGCGCGGAGCCACTAGAAGAAGTTCGTTAATAAATTAATAAACTTTACATATAAATTTTAATTTTTATTATTATCATGATATGTCCAATACATTGAAACTATATATAAATTTTTTATCGGTTTTAGATTGAGGAAGAAGAATCTGAAGATATAATAAATGAAATTGAATTTGAACCTGCAACAGAAGAAACACTGGAGGAAGAATCAACGAGTGGTGAGTCAGAATTTTTTTATCAATTGGAAAAATCACTTTTTAGGAATTATTATAAAAGGTCCTCCATGCTCTGAAAAAAAATTTTAATTTATATATAAATATAAACAACAAAAAATATGTAATTTATTTAATATCTAAGAATAATAAAACAATTGTTAATTAGTGTATAAATTAATAGAACGAGATAAAAAAAAAAAAAAAGAATAATAATAATACCATTTGATAATAATAATAATAATTATAATTATAGTTTTAGTGTAATTGTAATTATAAATAAAAATGCGGGAAACAAAATGTGGTGATTGCAGTGGCAGTTAAATTTGGAGTTGGTGTTGCACTAGTCGTTGCTGCGCATTTTATACTGGTTAGAAGGTGGAACAATGGTAAATTAAATTATTATTTATTTTCTTTTTTTTTTATTGTTTTCATTTATTTATTTATTTATTTATTTTTTTTTTTTTTTTTGACACGTTCATTTAATACAAATAGAAATGTTTGAATTATTAAATTTCACATAAACTCCTGTCGCTCTTAATTATTTTATTTTGTGCGTTTGGATAAATAATATATTTTACATTTATGTTAAATGTGTGTTGTCATGTTTTATATCATCATCATCATCATCATTTATTAATTAACTGATGAAGTAAGTATACATTCATTGAATAATATTATTTAATAAGAATTTTATAAATATATATAGATAATATATTTTATATTAATTTTTTTGTTTCACATAAGTTGATAGAATTATATGTTTTAGTTGATGCTGATCTCATTGCTTATACCGATGAAATTGTTGATTCAACAAGGATAAATACAATTGTAACGCCAATCAATATAAAACAAAATCAAACTCAAAGTGTTCATGAATTAAAAAATAAATATAAAAATTTTCAAAATGAAAATATACAATTGATCGCCAATCAAATTGGAACACAAAAAATTATTAAAAAAGGTAATGAAATATTTATTTGTGATATTTATTGTTTATTTGAAGATATGCAGGAAAAAATACTTGGAAATTTTAGAATCAAATGTGACGACAACCAGTCAATTAAAAAAAAATGAATCACAAGAAATCGCTACATCTGAGAGCGAAAGATTTTCAGGCACTGAAAATGAATCGGATTATGATTATGACGAGGATGAGTTGGATGATGAGGAAGAAGAAGAAGAAGAAGAAGAAGGTGACGAGATCGATGATCAAGGAGAACTAGATGACAATGAATTAATCGCCAAATTGGAAGCAAAATATGGAAAACTCCCGTCCCCAAGCATAAGCGAAGACGAAGATGAAAGTGAAGATGATGAGGAAGAAGAGGAAGATGATGAAGAGGAAGAAGAGGAGGACGATGTTGATGAGAGAAAAGAGGAAGGAATTGAAAACTGGAAACGTAAATAATATTAAAAATTAATTTTTAATAAATATCTCTATACACAAACAGTAATTGTAAATTATTTTTATTTATAAAAACTGAGCACGGAGGATCTTTCTATTATTAATTCTATTTTATTTAAATATACAAAAATTAATTTTGTTCAATTTTTATTTTTATTTTTATTTTCATTAGGATTAAATACTCCAAAAAGTGTGCATTCCGGTGGTGCTGATAAAACAAATAATAATAATAATAATAATAATAATAATGATCATAATAGAGCTAAGGAATCGTCAAAAATGCATGAAGGAATGACGTCTACACGACGTGGTGGTGGTGGTGGTCGTCAAGCTACTGATATTATTTATACAATAGATCACGATGAATTAAATTTTCAAGATGGAATAGAAAATTGGCTATCAGGGGTAAGATAAAAATTATATTAACAAATTAAATTATAAAATATAAATTCAAGATAATTTATCGAATATATAAATATATATATATATATATATATATATATATATACATATTTTGATTTTTTTATTTTTCATAGGATTTAGATAATTGATGTGGTAATTATATCATATGAATACCTCGTGTTTTGAATTCGTCAATTAATATGCTGAATCAACTTTATAATTTATAATATTTATTATATAGTCAATTATTATCTTGTATTGTAATTAATTGCTTACTTTGTTGCTTTTAGGATGATAATATTTACAATGTTTTTAATTATTAACAGTATTTTTTAAGGATATTACACATAAATGTGTGTTTATAAAACAAAAACAAAACAAACAAAAAAAAAGGATTATATTTGATTAAAATTAAGATTATATAAAATTGTTATGAATTCACTGTTTTTTTTTCCACATGTGGAGAGTTAATTATTAATGCACTTTGATGTAATCAGTGGTAAAAAAAAAGAAAGAAGTAAACATAAAAATTACTATATTCATTATGAAAATGGAATATATTTAATACAAAAAATTTAATTTAATGCGTTTTTTATTCCATTTAATTTTTACAATGATGAATAATAAAAATTCACAATACTATTGACATTATGAAGAGAAGAAAAAAAAAAAAGAAAAAAAAAAATTGTTTTTTTTTTTGTTACTTTATTTAATATAATGAAAAGAAGAAGAAAAATTGTGAGAAAAAATAAGATAATTATCATATCGCAGAACTATATACACGTTATACATATTCACGTAGTGTAACTCTTGTATATATTTTTTGTTTTTGTTTTTGTTTTTTTTTTTTTTTTTCTCGTAGATCAACATTCAACAATGAAAATAATTTTCTTGTTTGAAGAGATACACTAGGAATTAAATTTCCGACAGATTGAATAGAATTTTAATGTTTCGAGCTATCAAAAAAAAATTTTAACGTGAAGAAAAAGAGAGAGAGAAAAAGAAAAAGAAAAAAAAAAAAAAAAAAAAAAAAAGAAGAAGTACAAAGATATTTTTTTGTATCTTATTTAGAAAAAATTGTGTTTATCACCGTAATAAGAGAAGAAAAATTAATTGTACAGGAATTCAGAAGCAGAGATAAGACAATGGTAAAAAAAAAAAAGAACGCAATTTTTCACGTCCTGAAATATCATCACTTCATGTTTCAATATTTATGCTTGTGTCTGTGTTTTCTTAATGACGGTGAGGGCGGAGTATTGGCCCGATGTTTCACTGAACTACGCGGTGGTGGAGGTGGTGGTGGTGACATTGATGGTGAACGTGCTCGTCTTTTGCGATCACAGCGTTCACTGCCAGGTGATCGTCTTGATGCGCGCGATGTCGAAAATACGGGAGACGGTGTCGTACGTATTCGTGGTGGTGATGGAGTCATTGGTGCGCGTTTTTTATATGGCGATCGTGAACGCCGTTTAGATCTGGGTGATCTACTACGTGATCTGTAACGACTACAGTTTTTCGATGGTGAGGCCGGTGATCTTCTGCGATCTCGATAATGTAATGGAGAATCTGGTGATGTGCTACGTTTTTTTTCTCGTCGTTTTTCATCATCTCTGTCAACACTTCGTGAATCTTTTGAATCCCTTTCGCTTTGTAATGCATACTTGAAAAAAAAAAAAAAAAAAAAACATATTATTTTTATTTAAAATCATTTCTTTACTATTTAAAAATTAAATTGATATACTATAAAAAAATTTATTGAAATAAAAGACATTGCGCAATTACCTTTCGTATGAGTTTTTTTCTGTAATGTTCGACTTGAGTTAGAATTGTCATTCCGGGTTTCAAAGTTCGTCGTCCACTTTCCAATTCATCTTGATACTGCATCGTTTTAACTTCAATCTCACGGAGTCTTGTTCGCCTCTCCTCATTATAATCACGACCACTGTTATACGCAAATATCAAATAATTTGAAAAAAAAATAATAATAATAATAAATAAATAAATTATACAAAACATTGATCGCTTCTCGTTACCTGGAATCCATACTGGCGTCTTGGGAATTAGAATCTTCATTTTGTCCTAATTCTTCCCATTTACTTGTAGTCATTGCTTGCGCCTCTACCTGATCAGGATCAACAGTTTCCCATCTTGAAGGTACGAAACCCGCAGGCATTAATGGCTTTTTTTCATTTGTTTTATTTCTCGATGGTGTTCGATTTTCATCCATTGGTACGCCATCAATGTCATCATCCACTGAAACATTAAAAAAAAAAAAGAAATAAATAAATAAATTACAGTTGAAATATAAAATATTTTATCTTAATTCTTTTGATTTAGTTTTTTTTTTTACTTGGTATGCCATCGATATCATCATAATTGGTATTTGTTTGTGGGGTAAGTCCAAGTTTCATCGCGCCTTTGAGTAATGCAGCACCATCCAACGGTACACCATCCAAATCTTCACCAACATCTCCATCAACGTCTGACAATGGTGCGCCGTCGATATCCTCATCATTTTCCATCTCCGGTTCGTCGTTTGTCACCAAACCCAAAAATGCATTTTGCAATTTAAGCAAAAAATCTCTTGGGTAAACTGCCCATTCCTCCCATGCTCTAAAAATTCGCATTACACGAATTTTAAAACCTTCTGCTTTCAATCTACTGTCAAAATGTTTATATGCATGGTGAATTTCACTAAATGTATCGAGAAGTCGAGATTCAAAACTGTAAATATATAAGAAATTAATTGAAATTTTATTTAAATATATCACAGGATTTTCTTCATAATTATCAAATAAAAAAATTTACTCACGCTTTTCTGTAGATTGTAGCATTGGTCATTTTAACACCACAATTGTGTAAAATATCCGAAATAAGATATAGTCTAGCAATTTTTTTATTAACTGGCGTCTGAAGTATTGACAAAGATTCAGCAATACAATCGCAAATTTCTTCAGCAGCCTCTGCATGCTCAATACAAAATACCATAACTTCAGCGACTTTTAAACGCTCTGGAGATATGTTTCTCAATAAATCTTCTAATCTGTCTCGTTGACTATTTGATAAACTGCCTCTTCTAGGCTCTTGACGTTCCTCCATTTCAATTAATTCTTCGGGCATTCCTTGTGTCCACGGATTAATTGGTGGTGGTCGCCAAACACTTCCATTTTTGAACATCCTGAAATCATGCGTTCGCCATTCCTTTTGTCCATCCCCTTGTAGAATTGAATACAATTTCCAACGATAGTATGTGTGCGCTGGGGAATAATTTTCAAAGAGGAATCTGCAGAGTAAAGATAAAATAATAATTAATATTATATAAAATTACATATTAAAACTTGTAGATATTATATTTTTACCTAAACATTGGATTGTTTAATTCTCGATTCATAATCATTGCCTCAAACATTGGGCCTTCACGAATGACAAATTCCACCATTCTATGTATCAACATGACTAAGTTCCTACAACGCACAATTAAAATTGAAACAAATTGATCCAAATATATACATCAATATTTATGCAGAAAAATAATATTTAATAGAGAGAAAACATTTTTTTTTTTTTAATTTTTTTTTTTTCTATTAATTTTCCTTCACACGGTAGTTTCTTCTGTTTGGTTTTCACTCGTGTTCATAGAAGAAAAAAAAAAATGTGAATAGAAAAAAATAATGTATGATATACTTACAATAGAAATTGTTTAGTACATAACTAAAATCAAACAAATACCTTTCCGTAGGAATAACCACTTTGACAACAGCATTCTGCAAAATCTGTTTCATGTCCCAGTGAGATCACAGTGTGTACGAACAGATTGTGTGTGACAGTTTTGTTGATAGAGACAGAGAGATCACAGATGAATCGGCGGGTGGTTGTGTGCCAGCCCGTTTTTGCCAAAATGAGCCCCCAATCAACACGTACGCCGACAAGTCATTACAACAACAATTTGTAAACGTGGATTAGATTTATCATTTGTCGGGGTGAAATATGGTGATTCAAGAAATTTTTTGCTTAATCGCTTTTTTTTTTTTCAAGCTTTACATGATGATTGCACACTTTATACTTTCGCGCTTATTTATATTTAATTATATATTATCATCACTGAATCGAAATTAATCTTGATCTATATTCCGATTATACTCATTTCTATTTTATTTTCTCTTACACTTACCGACATTTTTAAACGCTACTGATGGATCTATATATCGGCATATTTTTTTTTTCTTTTTTTTTTTTTTTTTTGTTGTTATTTAATACCAATTCGATTGTATTATATAATCGAATCGAGAATACAATTATTATTAGCACAGAAGAAATTATATTTACTGATTTGTTGACAGAGGTTGATTAAAATTACGATAATATTTTGATTAACAAAGAAAAAATAATCATAGTCAAGCTTTGTTTCAAGTTTTTTTTTTTTTTTTTTTTTTTTTTCTTTGATTCTAGCAGAATTGAATAATTTTACCTTTTCAAAGCTTTCCTTTTCCTGGGGGTCCGCGCTCTGGAGGTTGCGGATACGTGGTATCTGAGATTACGTTTCAAAAAACATGGTTATACAATTCAAAAAAATTGCCATGAATAAAGGAATGTAATTTTTGAATTGATGAATAATATGTACGTATAAATATGTGTGTATGTATATTGGGTATTTGTTTGTTTGTTTGTTTTTTTTTTTTTTTATCACTCCTAATTGAAAAACCTTTGATGAATGATGAAGTAAAATTCGATATAAAAACTTCTCGCAATGGAAAATAAATCCATGGAAGTCCTGCAACAATACTACTATTTTTTTTTTCTTTTTTTTTTTTTCTCTTGATTTATTTTATATCCTAAGGATAACGCGAGATGAAAAAAAAAAAAATTTTTTTTTTTTCTAAATCTAGTAATTAATATAGAATATTTAATGTTCAAAATTAATTTAATGTCCTTCAATTGGTGATCAATAGGACACACACTGTCATTATATCTTTTAATTATGTAACAAAAAAAAAAAAATTATTAACGAGATTTATATATGTTAAGTAGTAGTAGAAAACTAAATTGATTAAAAACGTGATTGAGCATTTTTTTTTATAAATAATGCGCTTGGAGTACTTTGACTGGAGTACCTTATGTCTGTCACGACGATGTGGTTGTGCATTGAATGGTAAACCAGAAGGTGGTGGTGGCTGCGTTATCTCCATCAATGCCGGTGGAATGTATATTGGATACGGTGGTATTGGTACACTTTTGCCCCATCCTAACTTCATTTCATACTGCATTATATCTCGACCTGGTGAGAAAAAATAAAAAAAAAAAATAAAAAAATGGTGTCACGATTAAATAAATAAGAGTGAAATAAAAAAATGAAAATAAATATGTGTCCACATTTACCATTTAAATTTTTTAATGCTCTTTCACCGTCTTTTCGGCTCATAAATGCAACAAATCCACAATTTCTTTGTCTTGCTTTTTCCTCATCGCTACGCGGCCACATAATTTTAATGCTTGCGAGCGGTCCATATTTACCAAAAATTTCCATTAATTGTTGCTCCGTAATCTTTAATAAAAAAATAATATTTCATATAAAATATTTTTATATTTTTATTGTATTATATTAAAACTTACTTTTGGATTTAAATTTCCCAGATACAAATTCGTCGTGTTGGGATCGCCATTATCAAAAGAGCCATCTAAAAATATAATGAACAAAATATTTTTATAATATAATAATATTAAAAAAGTTTATTACAGGATAGAGTATGTGTAAGGTATTCACTCAGGAATTTAAGTGATAAATTACCCTTATAATTTTGTGATAGAGGAAATGGATCATCGATCATGTGACAGGAAGTGGAATTGAAAAATTCAATTGTACCTAACAACCGAGGTACATAAATTTTCTCAATACTCTGAATAAAAATATATTCTCAACATTTTATAAATTAAATTTACCTTCAACAGACTTTAAGGCCGCTACCATTGGATCCTCCGATTGTGATGTAATCGCAGTTTTCACTACGCCTTTGTATTTATGCCTCTCTTCTCTCTCTTCTTGTATCATTTTAAGTTCCTCTTTAAATAATTCTAAATTACTTTTTTTCTTTTCACCTTCTTTTTTTTTCTTTCCCAATCTATCAATTTTTCTTTCATTTGAACCGAGTAATTTGGCATATTCTTGTGCTTGTTCAGCAGAAGATCTGCTGTCAACTAATTCAGATAATTTTGATTGTGGTTTATAAAGTTTGCCTTTTTCTCTGGTATCTTCTTGTCTTTTTCCAGCATCATAAGTTCCGGCTTTAACCCAAACTTTACTTGTTGTTTTGTTTGGAGCATCTTGAAATGTTGCGACAAATTCTTCAAATGCCTTTTGGAGAAAAAGAAAAAAAGAAAAAAAAGAAAATGAATAAATAAATAAATAAACATTAATAAAATTTAATTTTGTTGATAATGAAGAAACAAAATCATACCTGAGCCGCAGCTTGTTCTTGTTCTTTTTTTCGTTGCTCCTCCAATTCTTTCTTACTGAGTGGCCGTTTACCCATTGTCCCAATGGAGAATGCTTTGAGTTTTTGCTCAGCAATTTGCTACAATTATAAATTCTAAATATTTCTTTACACCTCAAAATACACACTATAAATATTTATTTCTCTTTCTGAATAATTAAAACCAATATATTTATATGTATGTACCTTCATTATTGCTTTTTCCGCCATATCTTTTATTCTACCGCTGTGTGTAAAAGTTAACCTATAATTATATGCATCTTGATGTACTGTAAAATATTTAAAACATCACCTGACAAATTGGTTGCATTCTCAGGTCATACTTGAATTATATAAAAGTCAACAATACACATACAATTTTAAATAACTTTAAAAACGAGTTAATGAATAATCGTTGTAATTAATAAAATAAAAAATATCTTGTTAGGACAGAAATGTCCACTCAATGGCCACACTAAAGTTGCGCGATTCCCACTGAAGTTTGATAATAAGAACTACCAATCTGAAGACAAAGAATTTTTTTGTTTCATATATTGTTGAACATGAATAATCTAGTGTAAACTGTATCTAGTTATATTCCAACGATTTTAGAGATGGCGAATGTTTTGTTTGTGTAAAAAGATGGTTATACCGTTTGGTAATGTTTAGGGTAATATTAATGAGGATAAGCAAATTAGTAACGGTTAGACGTTATATCGTTCATGTGTTTGAAACACAATGAACGCAACGAGTCTTTATGTGTCGACATGTCGACTTGTACTTCAAGCCGACGCTGAGGATCCAAATTCATGGACAGATCTTTACAGGCTAGTACCGTATCTACGCCAGAGTCTCAGCTGTACGGTTTGTTCCAATTTATTAATTGAACCGCACACACCAACTGAAACAAATTGTCAACATCATGTGTGTCGCGGTTGTCGTGGCGGTAGAAAAAAACTCAAACCATCGTGTGGCTGGTGTAAAGACTATGAAAAATATATTGAAAATGTTCAATTACGAATATTATTGCAGTGTTATAAAAAGTTATGCGAGTATCTTACGAGCACAAATATTTATCGTAATCTCATTGTATCAGTGTCTTCCAATGCCACGAGCAATGGTGCAGCTTCAATTGGTGCAACAAGTCTTATGGAACTTATACAAGAAGGCACTGGATTTAAAGATGAATTTAAAAGTAATGCAGGATTATCAAAATCTGCATATAGTATTTTACCTTGTGTTTATACTAGTACAACATCAACACAAACTCATGCAAATACTGCCCAATCGTCCGTTGATCCATTGCCTCAAAGTGTACCTGGTATATTTTTTTTATTTTATTTATTTACAATAGATTCATTTCATAAATGAAATTGTTTATTTATTTAAAATCATTTACAGAATCTCCAGCAATACGTACAGTTTCGAATGGATCATCAATATATTCGGTAATGTACGCCGGTTCTGGTAATAAAATAACAATAAAAAGAAAAAATGCAGCTATTGAGGATACAGAAATAAATCAACAAGAGATTGATGGTACACCCAGAAGTGGCAATCTGAGTGGAGTAAAATGCATTCCCACATCTCAACTTTCATATGGAACTACATCTCAGAAAAAATCATCAAAAAGCAACAAAGTAATTTTATTTAATATTTCAATATTAAATTAATTATTGTAATACTGATAATTAATTGAATTTATATTTGATTTAGTCTTCGGCAAGTTTTAAAAAGCCACGATCTAGCTCGACAAGGAGCAAAAGGAAAGGATGTAGATGCGGTAATGCAACTGCAATACCAGGAAAATTAACGTGTTGTGGACAAAGGTGTCCGTGCTATGTCGAAAGTAAACCGTGTATAGAATGTAGATGTAGGGGATGTCGAAATCCTCACACTGCCGATGGATTGAAAGTAATTATATTAATATAATAATTTATATTAATTATTTTATTTCACAATATTTAATTGGAATTTTTTTTTTTTTTTTTTTTTTTTTTTTTTATTTATCTTTAGATCAGACCACACATACCAGAACTCCACAATTTACAATTACAATTGTCAACACCTCTTGATTGTGATGGTTTAAATACAGACACACTGAGTTCAGTGCAACAGTGTCTTTCAACATCACCTACAACTATTCAAGTACTAAATGTTTATTCAACGCCACGATTAGATATTGATAATGTTCCACAAAATTTACCAGCAGCTCTACTCGTGGGTGAAGATGCAATGGTAAGTACGGAAAGTGAAGCTGACGATAGTGATATACAAATTGATGTGTGACGACGTGATTAAAGACGCTCATAGAAAAATGAAAAAAAATAAATAAAATAAAATAAATAATAAAATCAAAGTTTAACTGAGCGTCATGTGTGCAACATCAAATAGATAAATATGATATGAAAAGTTCATAAATTAGAAATAATAAGTTTAATTATAGTGTAAAGGATACAGAGGTATGTGAAAAAGTTAATGGTGAATCAACGTGAATATATTATGTGAAATTGTAAAAAGTGTAATGTGAAACAGTGATTATGTGGTTATATAGTTTTTTATTAGTAGTTTTAACAATTTGTGAGATCTTTTTTTTTTTTTTTTTTTTTTCTATGTATATTGAAGTCAATTATGGGCACGATCTCCCGATTTTTTAACGTCAACCACAATTTTTTTTTTTTTGACAGCCTATAAAATGAAATAATAATTAATTATTAATGATAATTTTGGGATAAGCCTTTATTCATGTTCATTTAGTAGTATCCAGCGATTTCTCTCTCACTCTATTTTATTATTATTATTATTATTATTTTTTTTTTAATATTATTATTTGGTTTCATTTAGAATTCAATTGGAATAAATGTTGATTACTAGTATCTATTGATATGGAAAATTATAAAAAATTGCATTGGAATTTAAATAATGAGTGTTATTAATTTTGTAAAAGTTTTACGATCGTTTTATCTTCTATTTAAATACCGAAAATTTTATCACCAAAAAAAAATTCTACACAAAATTTTTTTGAATAGTAAAAAAAAAAAAAAAGAAAAAAAAAAAGTAAAAAAAATAAATGAATAAATAAATATATAATACAATAGAAATTGTATACTCATAAATCAATAATAAGACTTTATTATATACGTAAAGAGTATGACAAAGACATTAATTTTTATTAGACAA
Source organism: Dinocampus coccinellae (assembly GCA_963920625.1). NCBI lineage: Eukaryota > Metazoa > Arthropoda > Insecta > Hymenoptera > Braconidae > Dinocampus > Dinocampus coccinellae. The sequence goes on along the minus strand of OY987184.1, from coordinate 3,387,253 downwards.
ATATCGACAAAGATTAAAAAAAAATGAAGTATTTGATAACTGTTAATAGCTTTTTTTTTTTTTTTTTTTTTTTTTTTTTTTCTCACTCCTATCCAACAATTTTATCGAATCCATTCACCAAACAACAAACCACTAAATAGTAATACTAATAATAACAATGATAATAATCTCCATTATCAATATTAATATTAGTAATAATAATAGAATTATAATAATTATAATGTTGAATGAAAAACATTTTTGTAAATAATGTCATATGAATTATTGAAACGAAATTTGACAGTTTGTTTATGAATGCCGGTCGGTATTAATACCAACCTGTATCAAAGACTTTTAGATTATATTTTTTAGGATATAATTGTTAAAAATAATGAACAAAAAAAATAGAAAAAAAAAAAAAATAAAAATAATAGTAATAATAAGACAGAATTATGTCTTGTCCAATAGAGTTGATGAGGAAAAAGAAGAAAAAGGAGTGAAGAAACAAAAATAAATAAATAATTTTAAAAATGGAAAAAAAAAAAAAAAAAATTCAATTATAAAATCTAGTACAAAATTTATTATAAATAATTGGTGTGTAGGACATAATTATTATGAATTTCATCTCTATAAAAGCACACAATTGAATGGCCTTAATATCGTCATGAAAAAAAAGAAAAGGAAAAAAAAAAAAAAATTATAAAACACATTTTTTTAATCATTTAAAAAGTAAATATATTGCAATACAATTAATAATTTTGTCACTGAATTCAATAGTATATAATTGAAAAATGAAAAAAAAAAAAAAAAGAAAAGAAAAAACCAAACAAATAAAAATGACATTCTGTATAAAATAATATAAAATAAAAGAAGAAAACAAAAAAAAAAATATATATATATATATATATTATACAGGACGAATTCATGTAATGTGATTAATAACATTGAATATAAATATGACTTTTTAATCGCCTTTTCTTGATAAAAGAAAAAAAAAAATATGAATATAAAAAAGGGGATTGAAAAAAATATCCTTTTGTAGATACTTGCGTAACGTCATGACATATATATAAAATATATAAAGAATAAAAAATATTTTTACTTACTCATTTTATTTATCATTTATATGCGAATTTTATGTTGCCATTGATCACTATTAGCAAAAACAAAAGAAAAAAATTATTTAATGTGCAAAGAAATATTTTATTCATGATTCTTTTTGTTTTATGAATAATTCAATATCAAACATATTCAATATTCACTTGAATCAGTCAGTCGATAAAAACAAATACAATTTTATACACAAACTTTTTTTTTAATCAGGAAAATGAAATTGTTTGTGATGCGTTATTTTTTTTCTTTTATTCCCTACACGATCCCGACAGATGTAATAATTAATATAAGCAGCATACAGTAATGATGAGTGATAGTGTTGAGAAAAAAAAAAAAGAAAAAAAAAGCATGACGTGCATAAAGAAATGGAAAAGTTAATACAATTCATAGAGGGACCGTGCAGTTTATGTCATATAATGTCATCCATAGTATTATAAATATATATTTTGTCGAAAGTATAAATTTTCCTCGAAACACAGTAAACAATAATTGCCATATACTTCTTCTTATACCATCGCAAAAAACGAGGAAAGAAAAAAGAAATTAATAATTATAATAATTAATTAATTGCAAAATTCTTATAAAATCTGAATTTAATTTGAGCTTATTTCATATTGATCGATCGGGGCTATATATATATTTTTTTTTTTTTTTATAATTTGCCAATCTGCACTGCATTCACAGTAGTTTGCAAAATATTATTCATAAAATTAGGACTTTAGAATGGCCTGTATGCTTTAGGATATCGTGCCGGTATGCTCATTGTTATGTGACGTGCCCAATAATTCCATCCAATTGTTTTTGTAATATCCACGAATTTTTCATCAATATCTCTCACCGGTTTTTCCTCATAATAACGATTCAATAATTTTAAATAGCGACCATAATGTTTATTGATGTGCGCATGCCACAGCGACAGAATCAAAACCTGTGCATGAAATGAAGAAGAAAAAAAAAAAAAAAAAAAAAACAGTAATTAAATATTTGATGATATTTTTTTTTGTCAATTATTATTATTGATAATTAATTGTAATTAAAAATTAATTACCTTACTATCCGTTGCTTCTGCATATTTTTGCACATCATTATAAATTTGTGTGACAGTTGACAAATGCATGGCAGCTTCGGTTTCACCACGTTTTCTAGCATGAATATAAAGTCGCGCATACGCACAGCCTTTTTTAACAAATGCTTCAATTAAAAATCCCTTTTGTTTATCCATTTGTGATTTTATTTTAGCTGCATCGGGTCGTTGATCGTGTTTCATGCCATAAAAAGCTAATAATTTTTCTTGATCAATTGCTGCAATAATTTTGTCTGCAACATCAATTAATTGATCGGCAAAATTTATTGCACTCTCAGTGAGATCATCGTGTGGAAGAAGCCGACGTGCTTCTGGTGAATCCAATGACGTCAACATGGCAGTATGAACGGGTAAATAATCTGGGTATGATGTTCTAAGTTCATTATACAACGTCGTGGCGTGTTCTGTTGCTTCTGTTTATTATTAAAAAAAAATAATAATTGTTTAATTGAAAAATTTATATTAAACATTTTTGAATATATGAAAAAAAAAAAAAAATAATAAAAATTAATTGATACATAAAAATAGGAAATTTTGCAATCAATAAAAAAAAAAAAAATTAATAAATAAGGATTAGATTTCACAAATTGCTCATAAATAGGATCACACGCTCTCAACATATAAACTTACTTATAGATGGTGCTATATAAAAGAAAAAAAAAGCCATATTAAAATTAATAAGCAGAGAGAAATTAAATAAAAAAAATAAAAAAAATTTTTTTTTTTTCATTATTATCAATGATATATCTAAATATTTTTCACTCACCAAGTTTAGCCAGCCAAGTACACTTGACATCTCGCAAAGTATCTTGATACTCGTCCCACTTGCTGACCTTTTCATCATCCGATTTGGCTACTTGAGGCGTTTTTTTTGTTGCCTCTGAGAGCACATACTTAAACGGATAACAATCAACTTTTTTTCGAGCTTCGTCTTTGCAAAATGTCACAGCGCCTTGAAGATAAGTACCTAGTGTGGCGCCTTTGGATATTCTTTTGGGATAATTTGATAGAAACAAAAAAAAAAAAAAAACAAACAAACAAACAAATTATTAAAAATATATAAAATTTAGATTGATTCTCTGTGAAGTAGTATATGAAATAAAACAAAATAAATAATAAAAAATTTTTTAAAAAGCGCGATGATAATTAAACGAAGCCATGCGACGCTGTATATCAAAAAATTTTGGTCAATTCCAACAACAGAAGCATGAATTTTCAATGCAGTGTACATGAAAACCAAACATTTTCATAGACTCACTCAATTTCATTGCTGCGTTGTCATAGAAAAATAAAAAAAAAAATAAAATGAAAAAAAAATAATAATAGAAACAAATTTAATTATACAACTGATAAATAATCGCAATAATGCCCAAGTATATAATAATAATTAAATATTTACTAATTGTTATAAAATGTTATAAAATCATTTACTCACTTATTTTCATTGTTCATTGGTGCTACATAAATCGGAAGAATATGCCCGGGTGGGACAGTTGCTGCTACCATTTTTTTTCCACCAACAATTGCTTGCGAATGATTAGCATAAACATCAATATTCACTGGTGAACTGAGTTTTTGACTGAGCAACACCGCCATATCCGTTAATCTTTCCAACAAATCTTTTTTTTCATGGCGAACGTGCATTTTCAATGTGTAATCTCCTTTTTCCAATTTTTTCACTGAATACTAAAAATAAAAAATGAAATTTAATTAAATTAACGAGTATATTTTATATATTGAAATTAAATAAATTTGTTTACTCACCTTCCATGGGAAAGCATCACCACAGTAAATGAGATGTTTATTGCAATCATATAACATCCACAATTGACTTTCATATTCACTTTCATAAAGCAAATCACTTAAATATGATGCATTTGGTGTTACTTCAGTTGCTTTAGAAATGTGGAATGTATAAGTCAATTGTAATTCATAAATTTGTCGTGCAGGGGGAATAATATCACGTGAACCAAGTGGTGAAATTTTCGAATCACTTGGTCTTAATACTTGTACAATTGATTTTAATACAATACTCGGTACGATTTCTTCATTTCTCAAGGAACTACGTAATTCCATACGATGAATGCCATCACCCGATTGCATTGTTAAATTTCCATTAACTACATGTATACCATGAAATTCAATGCTGTAATCAACACAAATTTCACCAAGATTTGCCCAATATTTAGCTACAACAATCTCAAGAATTAATCCACCTTGAACAGCAAACCCTTGGACGGTTTCTGATTGCGACGTAATATTAATCATTTTATTAACTTGCAACGTACGACAAGCGAGTCGTGGCTTTAATTGCACAGTTTGAACAGCAAATCTACCAGTTTTTTCTTTATCTGTACTTTTTATTCTCAATATACCCCATGTCGCGTCTTCAGGCACGAGAATAAAATGTCTTACAATTGTATTTGGTTTGAAAATAACGTGTTTATAATGAAATTCTGGAAGATTTGATGTTTTTGGTATTGTCATTGGTTGAACAATAGTTATAGGTACTGTAAATACTGGACCTTTTTCCACATTATCAACATCATAAGCACGAATATTCGTTGTGTGAACACCTTCGGGTAATTTAACACCATCAATTCGTATGGTAAAAGCACGTGGCATATGCATTAATTTAAAATGTGATGGAAATTGTACCCACGATGCGTCACACACAAGCGATAAACGTAAATTAAAATCAATTTTTCGCGATGCATCAACATTTTCACTGTCAAGAAATATTGGTTCAATAGTGATGGCACAATCCTTTGGTCTATCAATCACCGATGATCGTAAATGAATACCTTTAGAATTATTTACACCACAGCTGACTGAAAATCGCACATCACGTTCAATTGCATTACAATTGGCAACAAGATTTTCAAATGCTTTCTCAACTTGTAATAATCCTGCACCTTGAGCAAATGAATCTAAATTTTCAATGAACAGTGCACTATTTTCCAATGCACGTTTGATACTGTATGGCGAGTACGGACATTTTTTGTCATGTAGACCAGAAATGAGAAGTGCCACGGCACCAGCAACATGTGGACTAGCCATGCTCGTACCATTCATCAATTGACTTTTTCTCAATGTAAAATTCGGTACACTAGTTATTGCACCGCCAGGTGCACATACAGTTACACCAGTACCACCATCTATCATTGGACCACGAGATGACCATGTGTATGGCATACCTGGCATTTTTTCTCTCAACGAATATTCAGCTAACATCATATCGGGTGAAACGTAAGCACCGACGCTCACAATATTCGCTGAACTGATATCCGGTGGAGTTCCAATCGAGCATAAAGCCGGTCCAAAATTGCCTGCAGCTGCTACCCACGTTACTCCATATTTATCAATAACTTCATTCATCAATTCGCCAATACGTCCACTGTTTGACCAATGTGTTTCTTCTCCATAACTCATATTGATCACGTGTACTTTAAAATTATTTTGCATTATCCATATCATTGCACGTACCAATGCCGTACCAGTTTCCATAGGATCAATACGATTGTCTCCTATTGTTAGTGAAATAATTTGCGCCCCTGGTGCAACGCCGTTCAATTCTTTATTATCAGGAAAATTTGCCGCAGCTATTGATGCCACATGCGTTCCATGACTTGCTAAAATTCACAATTAAAATTTTCACATTTATTTCAATTATTCAATAAATAATATTTCATTAGATTTATTATTAGTTTAATTACCACACAATCCGACGATTTCTAAAATATTTCCGTCCTCATGAATATTCACAGAAATATTTAATTGATCTTGTGGAGTTAGTGGTGTATATTCGTGTGTTACAGAATATTCTCCCAATTGAATTCCTTGCTCCAAATTTCCTTCCTCCGTCGTATCAATGCAAACTCTTTATCAAATTAAAAATTAATCAATTTTACATTTTAAATAATAATAATTAATAATTATCAATAGATATCTAACCTCCATATTTGTCCATCGTGATAAACAACACAATCATAAGTTGGTCCAACATCGTGATATTTTTTTTCGCCATTTTGCAATACATCAACTCGTGCTTCAAGCTCTTCCTTTGTCAATTTGTCCTGAACACTTGTTGGATTTGGATTTTTCAATTCAAATTCCTGAAATTATTATAATTAATAATATAATTGTCTGACATTGTTAAATTATATTTTGCAATTCTATCCATTGCAAATTCTACATTGACTAAATAACGAATGACATTTCTTTCATCAATCGTAGCTAGTTCATTGCACAATAGTGTACACAGGCATGTGGCTATTTATCAAACTGCCAATTATAAATATAGCATTGATGTATTGTAATACGAATGATAAAAATACTTTTGGCCTAATTAAATTACAAGTGGTTCAACGTACTCGCAACAACATCACTATCTTTGGATGACTTGGTTTTAAATTCTATTTATTCATTGTCTTCTTTTGCATTTGTGTCTCTGGATGACATTCAGAAATGAAAAAATGCGTACACAATTGTCTAATGATTGTGAAAGAAATAATCATATAAATAATCATAAATTATATTACCTGTAATTTTCTAGTAGCTTCAGCAAGAGATGCTTTATGACCATCGTCCCAATATTTTTTTTTTCTTTCAGCCACAATTTTTTCCTTCAATTTTGTTGGATATAAAGAATAAGCGTCTCTTACTCCAATATGATAGTTACCAGTAGGATTCACCCAATCAAAAGGAATCTAGATAATATAAAAAAATTAATTATTATTTTCATAAAAAATATAAACAAAAAAAGAGCCAATTAAAAAATTATATAAATAATTAATTAATTACCTTTAGTTTGCGACCAGTTAATCCGGTAATGTAACCTTCCTCTGATTGTACCACTGTACTGGTATCAACATCACCATCGCCACTGCAATCGAAACGTGCAATGATTTTTGGTTTACCATCGCTTGTCACCTACAATGATTTTTTTTTGTTTTTTTTTTTTTTAATTGAAAAACAAAAAAATTGTCAATTTTACAATTTACACAGTTGCAGATAAATAATAAAATTACCAATAGGATAATGTCAACAATAATTATTTCAATGGAAGTAAAAAAAAAAAAAAATGTTGAAAGTAATAAATAAAAAAAAAGGTAGATTGATTCCAAAATGGAGAAAACGATGATTTGTCGAAAATGATTGGAATTTTACCTGAAGACCTGGTGCACCAGGATCAATTCCAGAATCAAATATGGCAATCACGGTACCTCTACCGTCATATTCAGGATATTTGATGAGGAACTGATTGACACCGGTTTCTTTTTTCGGCAGGAGACCCCATACAGGAAAATTACAGTCGACGACGTCCCCCATGTTTCGAGAACCTCTGCCACTATGACGGTAGAAAAAATCGTTATAAACGCTTTCGTAGCACTATCTCAGTCTTTATATATATTCATGCAAGGCTGTCTGAGGACGGCTAAGTACTTTTATATATGAAAGAATGAGAGATACTCACGAAAGTATGAAGAGAGAAAGGATGTAATTATTGTTTCAGTGAATGAGTTGTAATCAGACACAATAGAGGCGCTCCAAACTACATTTGAAAACGTACACACAATAAAATATCAAGTGTCATATATTTCTTGTGCATTTTTAAATGCAATCTTTCTTATCGATTGTGTGTTTACAAAACATTTTTATCGACGTCAACATTTTCAAGTATTTTTGGCGCGAAAATATTTATAATCTCGAATCCACCAATAGTAAATAATTAAATGGACATTTTATTAGATTTTGATAAAGTTGATTTATTTATCTTACCATGGCATTGATAATTTCGCCTGTAATATTTTTTTTTTTATATTCATCTATACTGTTATCTATTTTGATATTTGAATCTTGCGCACGCGTATTAAACACAGTTTTTTTTTTGTTTTTTTGTTTTTATAAATTTACCAGTATTTTTCTCATCCCACTGTTTTTCCAGTGTTGTTATGATAAGGTTATGTCACTTTTTTTATTCTTCGAGTGTTTAAACAGAATTGTACCTGATCAGATGGAGAGGAAGGAAAATTTAAAATTAATCATGCATAATTAATTACTAGCAAAAAATATTTAATGTTAAGAAAGAGGCTCATTGAGCCACGTATATTATAGCCAGATGGTTGTCAATCATAGGAGAATGAGAATAATTGGATTTATATTTTTTTTAGGAATGGTTGGTAAGTTTAAAAAATTTGTATTGATTGTCATTATTATTTTTCGAATTTTTTTTGTTTTTGTTGAATAATTTAACCAATCGCTCTACTTTATTGATTATGTAATATTCATTGCAGTGCTGGCATTTTATGAATCATTCGTTTATACTCAAATTGTACAATTGAATTCTATATCATCTAAATATAATAGTCTATCAAATAATGATGTGGAATTATCAAAGGACGAGAGAAAAAATCACAATGATGATAACACTATTGATAATACAATAAGTGATCTCGCAGATGCGAAAAATCGTATTCGAGAATTGGAGCAAAAACTTCATGAACTCGAAACAATCGTACAAAGTCGTATAGCAAAAAAATTTCCTACTGTAAAGTTTTTAAATTATAAAAATCGTCGTCGAATATTAATAACTGGTGGTGCAGGATTTGTTGGATCACATCTCGTTGATCGTTTCATGCTTGAAGGTCACGAAGTTATTGTACTTGACAATTATTTTACTGGGAGAAAACGAAATGTTGAACATTGGATTGGCCACCAAAATTTTGAACTTGTACATCATGATATTGTGAGGCCAGTATATTTAGAAGTTGATGAAATTTATCATTTAGCAAGTCCAGCTAGTCCCCCACATTATATGCATAATCCAGTAAAAACGCTCAAGACCAACACAATTGGAACAATTAATATGCTCGGTACTTATCATAAATCAATTATTGTCAACATTACTCATCGTAATTCGCAATGTTTATTATTTTTATTAATTTTTTTTTTTTTTTTAGGCCTTGCAAAACGAGTTGGTGCTAAAGTTTTAATTGCCAGCACATCAGAAGTTTATGGTGATCCAAAAGTTCATCCCCAACATGAGACATATTGGGGTCATGTCAATCCAATAGGTAATGTTGTGTAATTTATAATAATAGATAAAACAAAAAGAAATAAAATAACAATAATAATAATAATAATAATAAACAAAAAATTGAAACTATAGTGTAATGTGACGGTGTAATAAAAAAATTTTTAGATTTATGATACATGACCCACTTTTAGGTCCCAGAGCATGCTATGACGAGGGAAAACGAGTAGCGGAAACATTAAGTTATGCTTATATGCGTCAAGAAGGAGTTGAGGTTAGAGTAGCACGAATATTTAATACGTATGGACCACGAATGCATATGAATGATGGTAGAGTCGTTTCAAATTTCATCCTACAAGCATTGCAGAATGATTCAATAACGATTTATGGTAATGGTGAACAAACGCGCTCGTTCCAGTACGTTTCGGATTTAGTTGACGGGCTTGTTGCATTAATGGCTTCTAATTATACACAGCCAATAAATATTGGTAATCCAGAGGAGCATACAATTGAAGGTATGTTAAATAATAATAATAAATAATTACGTGTATTATATGAAATAAAATACATATTAAATATAATTTTTAGAATTTGCTGTGATAATTAATAATTTAGTTGGCGGTACGAGTAAATTAATTAAACTTGCTGCTGTGGAGGACGATCCACAACGACGTAAACCTGATATAAGTCGTGCAAAAATGTATCTAAATTGGGAGCCGAAAGTAACATTAATCGATGGTTTGAAAAAAACAGTTTTATATTTTTCTAAAGAATTGCAACGGACAAGACATTCACAAAAATCCACACCACGAATACCATATATCAATGATCACGATATCGTTGATCAACTATAAATTTTTTTGCAACAAAAATAAACAAAAAAAAATATAGATAAAAAATTATAAATGATATTTAATGTAAATATTTATAACATCGTCAAATAGTGACAATAAATGTAAATTGGATATTTAATATCTTTATGCAATATCAGTGTCACGATGAACAAAAAAAAACAAATACATTCTAGTTATTTCTTTCATTTCATTTTATTTCTTCTTTTTTATAATATTAAATATTTTTTTGTTTAATAATTATTATTCATGATTAAATATAATTGTCTATTGAAAATGTGACGGAGTAGTATTGCGCCAACGTGTACAGGACAACAATAATGACAACAAAAAAATACCCAAGGCCCTGAGTGTAATAATGGAGGCGGGTCTAATAACGCAACGTCAGCTTTATATGATGATTGTCATGGATATAATGAAAAAAAATATATGTATAAACGATCGGCTGGATAGTCGTTGAAGGAGTCGTCTAAAGAGTCGATTAACAGTATAATGGGTGATGGTGTGTGGGCTTTTTGATAGGGCGCGTGGTCGTTTTGCAAAAGGGTAATACATTCCATCCGGGATTTATATTGTGTCGTTTTCGTCTCAGTAAATTATAAACATAATTTGATATATATTCAAATATACATATATAAATTGATGCGGAAAACAGATATACTTTGTCTGGTCCACAAAAATTCTTTATATCTCGATTGTCAATGATCCTACGCAACACAGTTCACTTGATTGACGGCATTCCCTGTATACCTGAGCTGAATGTGGTATATATACACACACACACATACACATATAATTTACTCATAAATATAAATATATACATGTGTAACTTGATCTAAGGAATTGCAAGATGAGACATGTGTACGTTCAATACACTTGTCTGTCAGTTGTTAACTATTCAACCATAAGTCCTGCTTAATTTCACCTTTTTTTTTTTTTAATTTAATTATTAAAATTCCACCGATTTAATTCTCGTGATTTCAAGGTGTCGGACAGTATTATAATATAATCTTGAATATTTTTTTGAAGAAGTCATCAGCAAAAAAAATTATATACATATATAAATATACAGTAATTATGTCTTTCGTTGCGGGAATCCTATTTTCATTCTTCACTTCCCCATCGTCTTGTCTTCTTGAACAAGTAGATGAGTCACTTATAATGTTCGCGGAAATGTCAACAAGAGTCTGGAGTTCTCAAATATCTGCTAAAGAGAAAATAAAGTAATGGAAAAATAAAGAAGAACGAGAAAAAAAAAAAAAAAAGATAATAAATAAAGTAAAAAGAAAGAAGAAATGGGGGATAAAAACGATACATCAATCGCGATTGACTTGAGACAAAGTCGTTCCCACGGAAAGGAAGAGAACTATAGAACTTGATGAAGAGAAGAAATATATATATATAATGCTGGATGCTGCTAACTTTCACAAGAGCGTATCTTCCAACGCATACGTCTGCATTATGCATGACACGAGCAGAGTTCAGGAGCCTCTCTTGGTCATCGTGGTGGTCGTGTCCATGAAGTCCGTGGCAACGTAAGAGATGAAAAGTGGAAGAAGAGAATAACGAATAGAAGGAGGTGGACATTAAGGCGGTGGTGGAGGAGGCCAAACCGCTTGACATAGTTGCTCGTACGCGGATGCGAGAACACGCCTGCACCTTCTCTATTATATTTTATATATATGTATGTCTTCCAACATTCGTGTTTATATATACATATATATATAATGTATGCACATCCTTAGGAAGAACCTTCATTTTTATTATATTTATTTCTCATTCCTTAAATATTTTTTTCGCCATTCTTGAATATTCTCAGGCTCTTTTTGAACTCTTGATCGTATGGCATTTTACTATTTACTATAATTGACACGACATTCTCCACAGGTCAATTGTCAATTAAACACTTCATCATATTAATATATTGATTTCAAATGCATCAATAAAATTGCATTTGATAAACAAATCTATTTATTATTTTTTTTATTATTTTTTTTTTTTATTTCAACTTTATGAAGATAAATTTTTTATTCACTCATAGTATAAAATGGTATTGTATGAGAAGATAAATTCATGATATTTATTTTAACGATCATAAAAATTATTGATTTTTCTTGTTTTTTTTTTTTTTTTTTTTTTTTTTTTTCTTCTCGTGGCTCATTTTCTTTCCGTGAGATTCATGAGAAAAGTTTTGAATCCAAATTCTTATAGTTAAACTGTTAAAGTTTTGATAGGGTTTTTGAGTGTACGAACGTAGTGGGATGCACTTGTGTGCATCTTTATTGTCCCAAGAAGAAATAGAAGTGAAACTTTTTTTTATTTTTTTTTTAAATCTCATTTGAAGTAAATACTTCAGTGTCGTTAAAGTAAAATCTGCAAATAAGAAAGAAGAAATAAAATAATTATTGAAATATAAAAAAAAAAATTTTTTTTATATATTTTCTTCTCTCATCAAAAATAAAATGAATATAAAAAAAAAAAAATTCTATAAATATATATATATATATATTTTTTTTTCTTTTCTTCCTTGATTATTTGTCGACACATCTATCTATATATCATTATTATTCTAAACAATACAATCACTCATTCACAAATTTGAAAAGAAAAAAATAATAATAATAAAATAAATCTCTTTTGATACAGATAATAATGTACAGCATAATGTCTTTTCAATTTTGTTGAAATTTTCTATAAGCGAATAAGGATATATATATATATATATATATATATACATATTTTTCCCTTTGAAATTTCTATTTCACACAATACAGATTTATTTGTCGCTTATATAGTAATAGGTGTTTACCTACTGCTGTGACGAGGTGACGCGAAAATTTGAGCAGCTGTTTCAATCCAGTTCACAGTGTTTGTGTATTTGTGTATATATATATATACATTTCTATATAATGATGAAGTGAGAGATGAGTAGGAGGGAAGAGAGAAGAAAGAGTGAGAGACTTTCGTATCTCCCTCATTGTGTATAGAAATTCAGTTCAGTTTTGTCGCGGCCGTCGACGTGGTCGCTTCGTAGGTTTGGCTTGGAAAATAATAAACGCCAAACTGAGGCGACTACACACGCTTGTTACACGTGCCAATTGTTACTAGTGTACTTTGTGCTATTACACATTTTTTCATACACATATTATTATTATTATTATTATTATATTTTTTCTTCCTCTTTATTCGTCTTTTAATTTGTTATTTTTTTTCTTCTTTTTTCCCTTTTTTTTTTTTGTGTTCTTCTCTTTTCAAAAGAAAATATATCACTCTCGTAACACTATAATTAAATCATTCTCATACACAGTGTCAATCCTTTGTATTATTATTCTTCCCTGTTGAATAAAGAAAAATATTAATAGACATTAATAAATTAACTGAAGAAAAGAAAAAAATATTTATATATATATATATATATTTTTTTTTTTCCTACTCTATATACAGTCAAGCTAATAAATTAATATATATATATATATTAATTAAAAAATCTGTTTATCATTCAAATGTAACATTTGAATATCCTGTGATACAATATCGTGAGTAGTAAATGATAAAAAAAAAATTTTTTTTTTATTTTTTTTTTCAAAATATAAAAATTAATTGCTAAGTAAAAAAATTCAATCAGTGAATGTGTTTAGTTTTTTTTTCTTGTTTTTTTTTTTTTTTTTTTTTTTTTTTTTTTTGTGATATATAATATAACAATCGGAGTTTGAGAGAAGAAAAAAAAAAATAATATATTCAGAAAATCATAAATAAAAAAAAAGACACAGTGTGAGATGTGTTAATTTATTTCATCACACTATTCGAATATTCATCTATTACGTATTGAAGATAAGAAAAAAAAGAAACAAAAACCGTGAAAAAAAAAAAAAAAACATCGAGAAAGAGAGAGAAAATACTTTTGTTCCTGAAAAACAAACAAAAAAAAAATATATATATATTTAGTGAGTATATAGCATTTATTATTATTATATATACATGTATTTATAAGTAATAATAGACTATTATATTAAATCTCATCACAGATTGTACATGATAAAAAAATCGAGAGGGAATGAAAAAAAAAAAAAAATAAATAAACGACGGACTTATCGTATCTAAAAATGTTATTTTGAAAACGGGAGATTTCGTGATAGGTATATAGAATTGGGTCATTCTGAGCCAGCATTGCATGCACAGTCAATTGGCCATGAAAATGATATATAGTAATAATACCAATATCAAAATAAAAACTCTATCATCAAATATAATATTAAAAAATATATATAAATCTATCTGTGTAAATAACATATGTATATATACATACCTGTACTCTCATGTATAATCATGATAATTTTATATTTGCATAGTATATATATATATATATGTGTGTGTATGTGTGTATAAATCCTTGAAGCAAAGCCCTCTTAACAGTAAATACACCAGAATAAAAAAACACACATGAAATTTTAATCATCAAGATAGTATATCGAAATGTCTATTGCGTTTGCAGGAGTAGTTTGAAATAATCGATATTTTTGATGCGGATCGCAGACCTTTTCCGGTTACCACTCTGTAACAAATAGAATTTCATATTGTGAGGAGAATGAGCGCGGGGTGCTGGAAACGGTTGAATAACCTATGAATCTGCGCTACATTGACTTCAAACCACACATCCAGTCAATATATATATATATGAATAAGAGTGAGAGAGATGGCAATAGATATACCTACTTACCAGGACTCGTCGCATTGATTTTCGTTTGCCCTCACACTGTATTTTCTTTCTCTCTTTTTATATATATATATATGTATATATATATTCTCTTACCAAATCAACTTGGGTACATAAGTCAACCGTTTTTCTCATCCTAACACTCCTAACCCCCAAACTGAAAACAGACACAGCCATTGGTGTACTCAAATTTTTTTAATTTTATTTCTTTACATATATATTTTTTTCCTTCTTGCTGTTGGTGATTATCCTGTTTGATGATCAAGTCTGCAATGCGACGTATTTTTGATAGAGTATAATAATTTTTTTTTTTTTTTTTTCTTTTTTATTTATTTATTTATATTTCAGGCACGTTTTCTTTTGAAATATTTCTTCTTTGTATATTCCAGTGTATGCAAAGAAGAAATATTTGTTTAAATTCACCGTTATACGTTTGAATATTGTATATAATATACAATATTGGATTACATATCACCTTAATGTTTAATAATCATTGGTTGTATATGTACATATGAAACATGAATTGAATAATTATTTTCAAACAATACATGAAGTTAGCGTTAATATATAGTGCGTCTTTACGATACGGCCATTTGCAGATATCGATTGTTTAATCGACTTTGAATGAATTTACATCTCGATATATGCTCAATATAATATTATATACATATATATTTTTTCTTTCTCTTTTTTTTAAATTTTTTTTTCAAATTGCCAGTGTGAAATTTGTGTTTAATACAATGTTCAATTCTTCATTTACAATATCAGGAAAAAAGAGATAAAAAGAAAAGGCGCGGAGGGGAGGACAAAAAAAAAAGGGAGTTTATTTCTTACAAATATATAAAAGCAAATATGTATAATACTCTTCATCATCAAGTTGCAATTGAATAAAAACAAGTACGAAAATATATGGCGCGTGGAATGCCGCTCGGATGATTGTAAAATTCTCATTCTCTTTCTATTTTTTTTTTTTTTTTTTTTTTTTTTTTTTTCCCCACTCACCCGCCTGTTCTCTTTCTCTTATATACTCTCTCAGGCCCTCTTTCACTCTCGTTTATTATTATTATTATTATTTTTTGTTTTTTTTGTTTTTGTTTCCTCTTATTTCTCTACATATCCTCTCTTGACCAACCGACCGGTTCGTACACACACACCTTTGGAATCCTGTAAGTACTTAACATCCTTATACATATATATACTTTGTCGTTATCGTCATCTTTTTCGTCAGCGTCAACGTCATCGTCGTCGTCGTTGTCAATGATCTCTTACACCCCCAGATTGTAACTGATTCATCCCTTTCTACGTAATTGTAATTTGATTTTTAACAAGATTCATCATTACATAATACAATTCAATCAAATAAATTGTATTTATTATTATTATTATTATTATTATTATTATTATTATTGAAATACATAGGTATGTATTATTATACAATTAATAAGAGGATAGAAAAAAAAAAGAAAAATTTATTTGTTAAAATATATATTTTGGTAATTTTTTTTTTTTTACAGATTTATCAAGAAGATAATGTGAGAAGTAAATAATAATTGGACATTGTGGGTTTATGCAAGGAGAATGCGAGTATTGCTTCAGACTATGGAGCAGCTAGGGCTTGTATTGATGATGATGATGGTGATGATGATGATGATGATGATGATGAATGATGTGGTGATAGTGGTTGCTGGTGGATCTAATGCAAGACGTGATGAAATTTCCAATGAGGATGTATTTGGTAATCAACGTAATCGTGGAAATTTAAATTCAAATTATAATAATCAGCAACAAATGAATTTGGCATTTTTACCGGGTTATCAATCGTCACGTGAGAAAAAACCAAATATTGTGCTGATACTTACGGATGATCAAGACATTGAACTTGGTATGATAAATAAAGATATTAATAATGTAAATAATTAAATATAATTATTGATATATTAATATAATTATATGAATGATGATTTTTATTTAAAATTGTCAGGTTCATTGAATTTTATGCCAAATACACTGCGAAGAATACGAGATGAGGGTGCAGAATTACGACATGCATATGTCACAACGCCAATGTGCTGTCCAAGCAGAAGTTCACTTTTGACTGGTCGATATGTTCATAATCACGAAGTCTTTACTAACAATGATAATTGTAGTAGTCCCCAATGGCAACGTGACCATGAGCCACATTCATTTGCAACATATATGAGCAATGCTGGATATCGTACAGGTTTTTATATCATTTCTATTAGACAAATCGATATTTTTTCATTTTGTTTTTGCGAATATAAATTATATTTAGTATAATGAAATAGGCGTGAATGATTTGTAAATTGTACGGTCAATTTATATTCGTTATATTTTATTAATTTTTTTGTTTAATAAATTTAAACAAAAGATGAAAAGTGGCGCCAGTATTGAAATACGAGTCAAAAGTCGCGTCTGGAGTAGTTAAAGCGAGACAAATTGACAAAGAACAAGAACTGGCGAAGGTTAAATTGGCCGTAGGGGTAAGCCAACGATAATGAAAAGACGGGGAGAGAGAGAGAGAGAGAGAGAGAGAGTGAGAGCAGGCGTGATAAAAATCCTCTTGACAAAAGGGGAAAGAGAAAAGAGTGTGAGTAAGAAAAAAATAAAATGTAAAAAGAATACAAGAACACTTGGGTTGTGCAACTCGTTATGAAGAACGAGTCTCTCGTTACGTGTGGCCTTTGTCGTTCTCTCTTTTACACTCCCCATTTTCTCACTGTATTTATCCCTATTATTTTTATTTCAAACTAAAACTGTCTCTGCAAACACGTCGATAAAAGAGAGAAGAAAATAAAAATAAAAATAAAAATCCTGTCCACATAATATCGTATTGTAGAGAAAGTAAAGGAAGAAAAGAAGATTTTTTTTTTTCATCTTTAATACAATTATATATATATATATACATTTATTGTAGTTTGTATAAATATATGTCTGAATGTGTAAATACATTTATTTTTCCATTGTTTTCAGGATACTTTGGTAAATATCTGAACAAATACAATGGATCGTACATTCCTCCGGGCTGGCGTGAATGGGGTGGTCTCATAATGAACTCGAGATATTACAACTACAGTGTGAACATGAACGGAAAGAAGATAAAGCACGGTTTTGAATACAGTAAGGACTATTATCCCGACCTGATAGCAAATGACAGCGTTGCATTTTTGCGTCAGAGCAAGCATAATTTTGCTCGTAAACCGGTGATGCTTGTGGCAAGTTTCCCGGCGCCCCATGGACCAGAGGACTCTGCGCCCCAGTTCTCCAATCTCTTTTTCAACGTCACTACTCATCAGTGAGTGTGAATTTCTTATGTATATATATATATATATATGAATATTTCCCTTAACAATCAACAAATGTTCCATGTGTACAAGTGTATATGTGCGTGTGTATGTCAACTATTACCAGGCGTTAAGAGGAAATATAAAAGATAAAAGAATGAAATTGAATGAGAGCACCTACGCAACACCGACACACACAAACACACTTATATATATATACACATACAGACACATACAAATATGTAGACAAAGAACGTCGTGATGTGACTGTACACGAGATCTGTCACGATGTTAGTCTGGCAGCGTGAGATGGAGGACCCTCATGAGAAAACCACCCGTGAAAAACATTCATTTAAAACTTGGATATCAGTCTAGACTGGATGTCACATCGCTCTCTTGCTTATTTATCTTCATGTTGGCTTATAATTTTACACTTGACATTTAAACAATAAGTAATAGAATATAATAATTATTGTAATAATTAAACAATTGAATATTTCAGTACTCCAGCCTATGATTATGCACCAAATCCTGATAAACAATGGATACTCCAAGTTACACAAAAGATGTTACCAATTCATAAAGAATTTACCAATTTACTCATGACTAAACGACTTCAAACACTACAAAGTGTTGATACCGCTGTTGAGAGGGTTTGTTTTTCCATTAAGAAAAGTTTTTTTTTTTAATATTATCATAAATATTATTATCACGTGTGATTAAATATTTCTCAACAGCGTAACGCGTCACTCTCACACAGATTTATCAAGAGCTCAAGGACCTTGGTGAACTCGACAACACTTATATTATCTATACATCGGATCATGGATATCATCTTGGACAATTTGGATTGATTAAAGGCAAAAGTTTTCCGTTTGAGTTTGATGTCAGAGTACCATGTCTTATTCGCGGTCCTGGCATTGCCCCCGGATCTGTGTGAGTTAATTTATTATATTTTTTTATTATTATTTTTTTCTCAATATTCATATATTTTTTAAGTGTTTACAATTAAATATTAAGTATTTATTATACGTATTTATTTGCAGATTGCAATTTTTGTGTACAACAAAATTTATCTTATCTTTCTTTGATCGTGTGAATGCATTGGCTTTAATGTACGTTTGCTTCCTCAATAGGTTTGGCAGTTAAATTTAGCCAAATTAATTTGCCAGCTGTTCAAAGTACCAGAGTGAAACTAACGTATGCGGCGAACTCTTCTCGTTGAAAATCAACGAGGCAGTTTGTGCTATCTATAATTTCTCTCTTTCTCTTTATCCACTCTATTCGGATTCACACGTTTTTTTTTTTTTTTTTTCTTTCATTCCTGTTTCTTTAATATCCACCGGTCAAATTCTATGTCCCCTACACTTATTTATAAAATTATTTTATAGTTGAAAAATTTAATTTATTTTTTACTAATTAATAAAATATTACATTCATTATTTTATTATTATTTTATTATTTATTTATTCATTTATTCATTTATTTTTTTCAACTTATATTAAAAATTTATATTTCTCATTACTTTGATATTACACGTTAATTAATTCCCTTTTACTTTGACTTTGAAATAATGAAATATGAAATAGTTTTTTTTTTTTTGCTTTTTTTTTTTTTCTCAAATATTCTGTAGATTGCGGTTAAAATTCAGTATAATTATTATATAGACAGAATATGAAATGAAAATCTTCATGAATGTGGATATATGTAAAAGGAAACCGTCTAAATAATTTTCAATGTACAAAGTTAATCCAACACAAAATTTAATACGTATATAAACTAATATTTCCTGAATTGAATTGACGAGAAAAAAAAAAAAATAAATAAATAAATAAATAAATAATAATAATAATAATAATAATAATAAAATTGTAAAAAAGTTGGCAGACAAATTTTATGCTCTCCATTTTATCCAACTTTTGCAAAATACATCTTTGTATTGCTGTACTAACTACCATTATCCATCCTCTACTTTCGTTTATCTTTTATCCCTGGCAAAGTGCCTCAACATGAAGCCTTCAATATTATCTCGAAAATGCGAATAAAAATATAACGATGTGAAGTGGCTTCATTTTTATTTATTTATTTATTATTATTTTTTTTTTCTTTACTGAATTTTTTTTTTTCACATCACGAAAGCAAAATCATATTTGGATATTAATATTCAAATAAAATTTAATTTGTCAATGTAATAAAAATATAAGAAATGATAAATATGAAAAGTTATTAAAAATAAAAAAATAAAAAAAAAAATATATATATATATATATATATATATATATATTCATTATATTTAGAATATAAAGTATTTTTTTTATATTGAATTATGTTTCAGTGTGGATGAAATAGTTTTGAATATCGATATGGCGCCAACATTTCTTGATATTGCGGGCGTCGAGACACCACCCCAAATGGATGGTAGATCATTTAAAAAACTTTTTCTCACGTTAGTACATACAAATTAATCTGAAAAAAAAAAAAAAAAAAAACAAAAAAAAACAAAAATAAATAAGTAGAATAAAATTTTTTTTTATATGCATATTAATATTGAGATGTATGAGAAAAAAAAAAAAAAACAACAAATGTCAATTATTTTACAGTAACAAACACGGAAGGAGGACAAAGTTCAAGTGGCCAGATACATTTTTAATAGAGTCATCTGGTCGACGAGAAACGCCCGAGTCAATAGCAGAGGCAAAAGCACGTGAAGCCCGACGTCAAAACGCCACACTGGCGCGACAATTATTTGATACAAATCATGACGATGGTATAATCGATTCCGATACTGAACTTGATACGGATCATTTATTAGACAATGACACTGGCAGCGATCAAGATATATCTGATGATGATGAGTTTGATGAGTCTATAACAATTGACACCAGTACGGATTTTTTTTTCTCTTATTATTTTTTATTTAAATCATTATATTTATATATAATATATATCATTGTAAAACGAATTAATATTTGTGAGGGAAATTTTGCAAATCAGCAATAGTCACACATCAGTATACGTCCGGTCTCATTTCGTTTGAGCGTAACAGATGCTGTCCGTCATGTTGCGTGATATGCGTCGCGGGGTCTGTCACGCCAGATGTTACGTATCGGAGAGAAAAACTGTATCAGTCTATTCTAAATATTCTCTCAATAAATTCATATTTTTTCTGTAATTTAATCAATTAATAATGAAGGAATAATTAATGTATATTTATTTATTATGATTTTTTTTTTTTTTTCAGATAGTGATATGCATTTGGATAATGGTGTCAATCCTCTGATGTCGAGTTTAAATTCAAAGCATGAACGTTTAGCTGCAGAGTGCTCGAGTCCTGATGCACAAACAAATTGTTTGCCAGGTCAAAAGTGGCGATGCGAAAGAGAAGGACACCGTTGGCGACGTCACAAATGTAAATACATACCACCACCACCACCACCACCACCTGTAATTTCCAATAAATCAACAAAAAAATGCGCTTGCTTCACTCCGGATGGAGTTGTTTACAAAAGGCTTGAATCTAATGATTTTCCTCGTGACAATCGAGCTGGACTTTATGACGATGTAAATGGATTTTTTCATAAAAGAGGAAAACGCAGTATTAATTTGATAGATGAATTGAATTTAGATTGGAGTGATATAGATGATTTACGTGATCGTCGTGCAATTGATGAGGAGGATGATGATAATTTTTTCGATGAATTAATTTTTTTACACAAAGATTATTCACGTGAATCTACATCGCGAAATTTTTTGAATGACTGGCAGTCGAGTATGAAGCCAAAACATTATTACAAAAATAGAATTAACGACTCGGCAATGGCGGTCGAGAATACGAATGAAATGAGAAATCATAATGATGCAGTGCTAGTCGATTATAATTTCAATAATTTTGACCAAAGTCTTAATAATATAGTGAAAGGACATTTAAATATTGACGATGTAATTAAACGACATCACAGAGTACGACGTAGTGTCACGAAAAAAGATACAATTGAACATGTGACAAAAATTATGGAAAGTATTGAGGAAGAATTGGATGATTTGAAACAAACACAAGTTCAACAATCAAATAGATCAAAAGTTATTTCACCAAAATGTTTAGTTATGCCTAAAGGTGGAGTGAATTGTACGATGGCAGTTTATCAAGATCCCAATGAGTGGAAAATCTCACGACGCCAAATAGAAAAACAAATAAGAGAAATGCGAGCACAATTGGAGGGTCTCAAGGAAATCCGTCGTCATTTGATGGATAAACGTCCGCATTTCGTTACCGATGCAGATGAAGATTATGATGAGAGTAATTTTAATCATACTCAATTACACCATCAACACCATCATCACCATCACAATCATCGTCATTATGTTAAAAATCATGCCGGTCATCATCACAAAAAACATGAAAATCCAATTACTACCACTCCAATTTCTTCGATGACTTTTGAGCAAAATTCACCGTCAATTAATACTGGAATGATTGAGGAAACATCAGTTTCCGAAGGATTCAATCGATTATCATATGAATCAGCAACTCAAGGCAAATCATCAACGATTGAAATGGAAAAAACCACACTACTACCAATATCAAAAGTGAGAAAAGGTTCTCGGAGGCAAAAAATAAATAAAGAAGCAATGGATAATCATCAACAGGAGGAAGATAATCGTCCGCGACGTAGAAAAATTCATCATCACAAATTAAAAAATAATACTTTATTAACTAACAGTATTAATAATGATATTTCAAATATTAATTTGACAACGCCTGATAGTTATAATTGGTCATATGCAACAATTAATAATATTGATGAACGAGGATTGACAATGGAAACATCGACAGTGAATCAATCAAAAATTTCAACTACCCCAAGTACTCGAACAGAAATTGTCTATACATCAATGACAGCTGCAACAACATCGATGTCAACAACAACAACAACAACAACAACAGAAGCAAGTACAACAACTACTACAACTATGATGACCACTCCAAAAACTTTTACACAGCCATTAATTACGAGAAAATCTTCAAAACCATTGAGAAATCGAACTGGACTTGGGCCAGCACGTATCGACGTTACAATATTAGAAACACCCGATCGTAAACACAAACAAAATGTTCAAATATCATCAACGAGTAATAATGGACGTTTCACTCCTGTGCTGAATAATCCGTTGGATGCGCGTTATAAATGCTATTGTGAGCCGGACAATCAGCCAAAGAAAGACGAGAAGGAAATTGCCAAAGAGGAGAAACGAAGACTGAAGGAGGAGCGTATGAAAAAGAAAGAACGTAAATTGAAGAAAAAAGCAAAATTAGAGAAGGAATGTCTTACGGAAAAAATGAATTGTTTTGAACATGATAATGATCATTGGCGCACTGCTCCAATGTGGAACGCTGGACCGTTCTGCTTTTGCATGAATGCAAATAATAATACATTTTCTTGTATACGTACTATTAATGTAACACATAATTTTTTATATTGTGAATTTACTACGGGTTTTTCAACGTTTTATAATTTAAGAATTGATCCATTTGAACAACGAAATCGTTTATCATCACTCACTAATGCCGAACGTTCTTATCTTCATGAACAATTGGAACATTTGAAGGGATGTAAGGGAACACGTGATTGCACCGTTGGAAATGCAAGAGAATCTGTTGTTATACCACAAATTCAGCAGCACCAACGTTCTGCATCAAAAAGAAGATACAGCAATTCATTTGGTATGTTTTATTTATTAATTATTTCATTTAATTCGTCATTGTTTTATTGTAATAAAATTTTTTTTCTTGTTTTTAATTTAAATAGAGGATATGTTTGTGCCATCGGCATTGCAAATAATTCGCGAGAGTGAAGTAGGAAATTCAAATAGAAGACGAAAAAAATTATCCAAGTGAGTTTAATTAATATTAATAAATAAATTTAAAAAAAAAAAAATTATAAATATATATATATATATATATATATATAAATAGAATTAAATAATTATCACTTGAATATTATTATTTGTAGTTCTTGGAATCGACGGAACAGAAGTTGGCAAAGCAATTGGCGACCGACTATTGATAAAATAAATCCACGACGTCATCGACACCAATTTTAATTTTTTTATTTTAATTTTTTTTTTTTATATTATGTATGCAGTTCCAGGGTCCAAGCACCGAATAATGATTCAGGATTTTGTTTTTCTTGGGGTTTTTTATTTTTTATTTTTTTTTATTATTTTTGTCACAATTTTTATACTGCTTTAATATTATTATTATTTTTTAAATATTTTTTTATCTCATCATTTGTTATTTTAATGTATCAAGGAAAGCAAAACAAAAATCAGAAGCTATGGCTAAAATACAAATTATTATTTCAGTGGATGAATTTTTACACACAAAATAATAAAAAAAAAAAAAAAAATTCATTGGAGCCTGAACGAACAACGAATTTATGTGAATATAAAAAAAAAACAACAAATTAATTTATCAGTAAATTAAATTTACAAGGCAGTTATTTGTAACGCTACATTGGCCTGCCATATTAATATTCTTTTAGATTCAGAATTTATAGTAAAGTAGAAATGATGAAAAAAAAAAAGTTAATAATAATTGATAAATAATAATAATAATCGTAATAATAATAATAATGAATAAGATGAAAATTCTTCTGCTATAAACAATTTTTACTAACAATTATTGATAATATTCTGTTGACTGGAACATAAAGTTATTGAGAAATGACGTGCTATTATAGTTGAAAAATTATTTTACTTGGTTCCGAATTAAAGAATTATGAAGAAATTTCAAATAACTTCATAAAAAAAAAATTTTAGAAATTGTAAATAATTAAATTTCATTTATGATTATACACTTGATGATCAAGTTCTGCTGATGAAGAAGAAGAAAAATTTAAGGTGCACATTTTTGCTACCAATAAAAATTTTTTCAATTAATATAATTAATTAAAAATATTCTAATTTTGTGATATATTAATTTATTCAAGTGTGAAATTGAATTGTGTGTGTATGTGTGTTTTTTTTTTATTTTGTTTTAAACAAATTTCGTATTATTAATTGCAGAAAGATGAAATTGTATAATGTGCTTGTATTCAAATTATATTGAAATGATAATTTTTATTTTCTCTCTCTCTCTCTCTCTTTCTCTTTCGCTTTCTCCCTGTACTTTTATTTATACTTCTGTGAAACAAGAATATATGTAATTAATAAAAAATATTATCTATAAATGTTTTAGTTGATCTAACTTCAATTGATACATGTAATTATCATACATGTAATATATATATATCAGGTGAATATTTCAAATTGAACCTATTGAAGCGCACTCTATGGTGAATATAGTTTGGTTGATGTCACAAAATGCCACGCTCGTTCGTGGTGGACATGTTTCATCTTTTTTCATAAACCATTGGAGGTAGTTAGTTTAACGTTTTCTTAACTCATAAATTTCATTGGATAATTTGTAGTAGTAAGTATTAAAATTACGAAAAATTTATAATTACCGTGTGTACTTTATTTATTTATTTTTTACCCGTGAAAAAATATAATTTCATTAGGTATTGAATGTGTGACGGTGCCGGCCGGTTTTGTGTACGTGTCGTTTTGAACATTTTTTCCAGTAGTGAAGATAATTTATATTATTCACATTTGTACCATACACCAATCCAAGTGACAAATAATTTGAATAAAAAATTGTATTAAATAATGGTTTTATAAAAATATAATGTTGATTACAAGGAAAATTGGGCGATTATATATTTTAGAAGAATAACCTCAATATCTGTGAAAAATTATATCTGAGGTTATTCAACTTGACACTTGTATATAATGATTATTTTTATTTTATTATTATTATTTTTTAAATTTTCACAGATATATAAGTAAAAAAAAAAATAAATAAATAAAAAAGATGGTGTCACTTATAAAAATAAAAGGACTTCGTATGTCATCACAAAAACAGGAAACCCTTTTGAAATTGACAATTTTGTCATTAGCTGGTGTTTTATGTGAGTATAAACAAATATTATTGTATTGAATAAAAAAAAAAAAAAAGGATTCATGCCAAGTTTATCTTTTATTTTTCAGCTTTTGCTACTCGATTATTCTCCGTTTTGAGATATGAAAGTGTTATTCACGAATTTGATCCATACTTTAATTATAGAACAACTAAATTTCTTGCCGAGGAGGGATTTTACAATTTTCATAATTGGTTTGATGATCGAGTGTGGTATCCACTTGGACGAATTATCGGAGGTGATTATAAAAATTTAAATATTAAATTTTTGATAAAAATTCAATTATTTGATATAATATAATTGGTACAATAAAATTTTATAATTATAGGGACAATTTATCCAGGATTAATGATAACATCAGCGACACTTTACCGCTTAGCACAAATGTTAAACATTCCAATAGATATACGAAACGTTTGCGTATTTCTCGCACCATTGTTCTCCAGTTTCACAACAATCGTAACTTATTTACTAACTAAAGAATTGAAGGACTCAGCATCCGGGCTTGTTGCAGCATGCATGATTGCCATTGTACCCGGATATATATCTCGTTCCGTAGCAGGATCTTACGACAACGAGGGAATAGCGATATTTTGTATGCTATTTACATACTATATGTGGATTAAAGCTGTTAAAACCGGTGCTATATTCTGGTCAACGTGTGCGGCTGTTGCGTATTTCTACATGGTTTCATCATGGGGTGGATATGTATTTCTTATAAATTTAATTCCACTACATGTATTGACATTAATGATCACTGGACGATTTACGCACAGAATTTATATTGCTTACAGTATTTTATATTGTGTTGGAACTATTTTATCAATGCAAATTGCTTTTGTTGGTTTTCAACCAGTACAAAGTTCAGAACACATGCTCGTAAGTTATTTTTTATACATTTAATTATTAAAATTTTCATAGAAATATATATATATCTATATACAATTTTTTTTTTTTTTTTTTTTGAAAAATTTTCATTTTAGGCTTTAGGCGTATTTGGATTGTGTCAAATACACGCATTAGTTGATTATCTTCGTAGTAAATTATCTGAAACCGATTTTGAACTTTTATTCCGTGGATTAATTGCAACAATGTTGACAATTTCATGTATTGTCGGTGGAATTTTAACAATCACTGGCAAAATATCACCGTGGACTGGAAGATTTTATTCACTATTAGATCCATCATATGCTAAAAATCATATTCCAATAATTGC
The DNA here is from genome assembly GCA_963920625.1 of Dinocampus coccinellae. Classification (NCBI taxonomy): domain Eukaryota; kingdom Metazoa; phylum Arthropoda; class Insecta; order Hymenoptera; family Braconidae; genus Dinocampus; species Dinocampus coccinellae. The sequence continues at coordinate 3,359,940 of OY987184.1, read as the reverse complement.
ATCAGTGTCGGAACATCAACCAACGTCATGGAGTTCATTTTATTTTGATTTACAAATTCTTGTTTTTCTATTTCCCGCTGGTTTATATTTTTGCTTCTCAAAATTAACGGATTCAAATATTTTCCTCATTCTTTATGGCGTTACCAGTTTATATTTTGCTGGTGTTATGGTGCGTTTAATGTTGGTGTTAGCTCCAGTTATGTGTATACTTGGTGGTATTGGTGCATCATCATTATTACTCACGTACATGAAACAAATTGAGAGTAATAAAGTTGTGGATAAAAAATCACGTAAATTTGAAAATAATTACGTATTGAAAAGTGAAATTGCAATGTTATTTATTGCTATAATGTGTATGTTATTTTTCTCATATACTTTACACTGTACATGGGTCACGGCTGAGGCATACAGTTCACCAAGTATTGTTCTATCAGCGCGATCACCCGATGGCGGTAGAATGATTTTTGATGACTTTAGAGAAGCTTATTATTGGTTAAAAATGAATACACCAGAGGATGCTAAAGTTATGTCATGGTGGGATTATGGTTATCAAATAACTGCAATGGCAAATCGAACAATTTTAGTCGACAATAATACGTGGAATAATACTCATATTTCACGGGTTGGACAAGCCATGGCGAGCTCAGAAGAAAAAGCTTATGAAATAATGCGTGAATTGGATGTTAGTTATGTACTTGTTATTTTTGGTGGTTTGACGGGATATTCGTCAGACGGTGAGTTATTGCATATTTACTATAAAGACTACATATATATATATTTATTTCCTTTTTTTTTTTTCCACTATTGCCTTTTACTTTATATTTATTTGTTTTAGACATTAATAAATTTTTATGGATGGTAAGAATTGGTGGAAGTACTGAAGAAGGAAAATCCATCAATGAATGGGATTATTATAATCCATCCGGAGAATTTAGAGTTGATAAAGATGGATCACCAATATTGCTCAATTGTTTAATGTACAAGATGTGTTATTACCGGTTTGGCCATGTCTTCACTGAAGGCGGTGAGTTAATAATAATATTTACGTGATTTAATAATAAAATATTTTTTTTACAATGTATATTCACAATAATAATCTTTTTTTTTTTTTTTTTTTTTTTATTTATTATAAATCAATTATAGGTAAACCATCGGGTTATGACAGAGTAAGAAATATGGAAATTGGAAATAAAGATTTTGAATTGGAGACATTGGAGGAAGCATATACAACTGAACATTGGCTTGTTCGCATTTATAAAGTAAAAGACTTACAAAATCGAGGTAATTAAAATATTTCTTTTACAAATTATTACATACACAAAATTCGCTCGCGATTTTTTTTTTTTCTCTTTACGCCAGAGAATTTATAAGAATGGCTTCCACTGATGGCCTCCAATCAATTCATAAAATTTATACAATTAATAAATATCACTCACATCTATTTTCCATACATGAATTCAATTCTAAATGGAAATAACTTATTACTAATATTATTATTATTATTATTATTATTAATATTATTATTTTAAATTGTCATGCCTAAAGGCCTCAGGAATTTGTCACTCAATTCATTTGTCAAATAATGTATCAGAAAGGAGTACAATTATAATGTACTATTGTATTTTCTTCGATTTCTGTGTAACACTATAACAGTGAATTTTTTATAAAATTTGTTAAAATGAAACGAAAAAGAAGAGAATAAGAAGAAAAAAAAAAAAATATATATATATATATATATATATATATGATATGTGAATAGAATTCAAGTGCACAAATACAAAGCGTCGTTTATATCTATTATTTGAAACAAATAAAAATAGGATAAACAATTGAATAATAATTTACAGAGACAAAAATGCGGTGGCATAAAAAATATGAGTATTTATGTGGTATATATCAACAATATACAATTTGTATAGGTACAAGATAACGGAGACAATAACGTTTTCTTTTTCTCATTCTCTTATTCGTTATTTTTTTTTTTTTTTTCTTTTTCTTTTTCTTTTTCTCTTAATGTTAGTCCCACTCTCCGATAAACATCGCACGTGGCTGTGGTGGAATAACACCTCTCGTTGGAATTGGTAATCGTCCATAAATATGATTATAGGGTGAGTCTATTCGATCATCAGAGTCTTCAGAATTAAAGGAAGAAAAGAAAAAAAAAAAAATCATGAGTCAACGAACTGCCAAATGTTTTTGAAGACTATACAAAAATAAAAATGACTACTAACTACGTACCGAGTCCACTCTCAAAACTTCTTGCATGATACATAATAGGTGGCCGTTTGTGTGGCGCGTGACTCGCATAAATTTGTGACGATTGACTATTGGTATAAACTCCCGCACCAGCATAGGACTGTGGTGGTGGTTGTGGTGCGTGTGGTGCTTGTGGTCTTATAGAACCATATGTTGATGGTATTTTTCCTTGACTATTTTTTGCCATTTTCACAAAATTTGGCACACGCGCACGTAATCCACAATAATAAGGATCATCATATTTTTTACTATCATTTTTTTTACTTTTTTTCTCTTCGGTAACTGGCGCTCGTAATTTAGGAGCGTAATCATCTTCAATATCATCATAATCCGGCTATGGAAATAAACAGAAAAAAGGTATAATGATTAATTAAATAGTGTTAATTAATTATTTATTTTATTTTAGACGAATTATTCAAGTAAAAAAAAAAAAAAAAAAAGAGAGAATTGAGTGAAATTTTTTTTTTTTTCACCTACTTTTGGAATGTCATGGCCATAGAGATTCTCTCGTGGTGGGAGTTTAGGTGGATGTTCTGCGCGTCGATGATAATTCGTAGAATGTCCATAAATTGATTCTTGTCTCGTATCTCTACCACTCTCTCTAATGTCACTTGGTCCCGATGATGACGCGACACCAGCAATGCTATACGGATCCTCATCGGGTATTGGAATTCTCGGTCGATTTTTAATATCAACCGGCCTTTGTAATGCAAGTACTGGTGGTAATTTAGATTTGAGCATGTCTAAACCAACAACATTTACAATGAGAACCCAAACCGGACACTGGAGAAGATCCGCTTCAGTTCTAACAAAGACAATTGCGCTCAAACATTGTTTCTCCAATCGTCTTCTGTCTGGATATGCACGTCTCGTTTCTCTCGATAAATTTGTTTGATATTTATTCATATCAAAAAGCTAATTAATTAAATAAATAAATAAATAATATGAATTAAATATTTATTCATTGTATTATTTTTATTTAATTTTACTTACCTTTCCAGGCTTTTCATGTTCCAATGCTCCCTGTGAATTTCTAAGTATTTCTGCACCAACTGCATTATCCTCAGTGTGTGTAGTCTTTATATAAACATTACTTTTACATAGTCTTTTAATAAGTATATTTCCTTGGTCATCCATTTTTATTTTCACACCTTGATTAATATGTCTTTTAGCTTCTTCTGTTTTTGGATCCCTCATGGGATTATCAAATCCACATAATCCTATTCTAAAAAATTTAATTTTATTCAATTTAATTTAACACAATATTATTATTTTTATAAATAAATAATTGATAATACTGTGTTTGGGATAAAAATTTTATTTCACACTTTCAATTTAATTCCCATCACGTGTTTAAACATTTCAATATATACGTGACTTGTGTATTGTTTCAATTGCTATTGAATAATTATTACAAATTGGGTCACATACAAAAGCACAAGTGGATTTTTAAAACCAATGAAATTTTTTTTTTTCTTCTTTCTTCTTTCTTGTTTGGGTTACGCATTATATATATTTCAAATTGTCATACGTGCCTTTTATTATATGTAAATATAAAATAACTAAATGGAATTTATATGTGTATTGTCTCTTACCTAAAACCATCGAAGCCATCATTAGATCCGTTGACCGTGAGAACAGGCGCTCTCGCGTATGCTTTTGCCACACGTCTATTTCTTTCAAAAACAATTACCTTCGCCCATATCTCATCGTCTATCTGATTCCATTTATCCAAAACCTCTTGTATATGATCCTTAAAATTTTATTTTACACAATAATAAAATAATACTAAAAAATTAATCAATAATATATATAAAAAAGAAATAAACATACGAATAAATAATAAAATAAAATATTTTATGATTGTAACGAGTGATATAAAAATTTTTTTTTTTTTCTTTTTTTTGTGATAGTGTGAAACTCACCTTGTACAACTTATCTAAATTATACCAAACGTCCTCCTCTTCCTGATCCTCGTATTGCGAATCGGCGAGGTTGTCCCTCGAACGAGAGAGAATTTTTCGCCTCGACACCATCTCTCCACCAAACACACACACGCACACGCGCCTGTTGGGCCCAACGTCGAAGCTGCGAATCATTGAGAAGAACTGGTCAGTTTGGATGCCCCTAATATTTTTATTTTTCATCTATACGTGTATATATATATATATATATATATTCAATGTTTTATTTTTATTTTTTATCATATTTATTTTTCTGCAACTCTGCAACGGACGTTTATTTATTTATTTTTCTTTTCTTTCTTCTCAGAGAACGTGAGTGGGAAGTTTTGTGAGAGGTGTGTGTATATATATATGCATTCCTGAGTGCAGTACGTTGAATTTTTAATGTGTATTTATATAGCTATCGAAGAAGCAGAATAAGAAAAAAAAAAAAAATATCTATTAACAATTTTAAGAGAAAAAAAAAAAAAAAAAAAAAAATTTTTTTACAAGACTAAATTTTATGTAGATATAAATAATTAATTGATAATAAAAATATATGGAGGGAAAAAAAAAAAAAAAAAAAAAAAAAAAAACGGTGAAAGAAGAAAGAAAGAAATCATCAATGATAATATTTATAAATGGACAATTTTCATATGTACAAGATAAATTTATATAATTTCATAATATTTATTCCCCTTCCTTCCTCACATTTTCTTAACAAATATATTTATTTCTTCACCGGATGATTAGACCGGATGTTTCTCGCAGTATTTACCATCGTATATGGCATATGTGTTGGCGCGTATGAATCCAACGTCACTGTATGACCTTTATTTTCAAATAAATATATTCAGATACGATTGGATCGTATATATATATATATATTTTTGATGGTATATACAATCTGGATAGAGAGAAGAGAGTGGGATAAATGAATAAAAAGATGAAAAAGATGAAAAAAAAGGAGAGAGAAGAGACAACGAATTCTTTGGTTGCGTTGGTATGCCCTTGGCGGGAAACTGGAATCGAGTCTCGACTGCGAAAGTACAACCTCGGAACTCACAACCGCAACATGCAATCCACATTTATTCCACTATGTCTTATTACAATGTGATACATACATAAAATTAATTAATCAAATTTTTTCTATAAATATATATAAATAATTATTGAATAATATTATAATTGTAACAATCACAAATTTATTATCATAAATAAAATAATATGAAGATATGTAAAATAATTAAATTCGATAATGTTATACAAAATTAAAAATAATAGTACAACAATAGGGATGATGAGTGGGGATGATAGGATATAACAAGATGAAGATGAAGAAGAAAAAGAAGAAGAGGAATGAGAAGAAGAAGGAGGAGGAGGAGGAGGAAGAGGTGAATGTGTATCGATAATAAATTTGTTCATAGTTTATTCTGTCTTGTAGTATAACGCGCTACGGGATATATTTAATGGTTAGTCTGTGCACCTAAAATGTCGACTTTCACTCGTAATAAAATGCGAAGGCCTGAACACACCAAGTGACGGTGTGGTGTGGTATATAAAAAGGTGGAGGAGAGAGGAGAGGAGTATTGTTAAATTAAACTTGGCGCGAGAGAGTAAGTGAGAAACATGGAGGGAGGTAAAAAGAAAGAGAATCATAAGACAAGAGAATTTCCTTGGGCAATGTAGTTGCTGCGCAAGAATTGTATATATACGTGGCGCATGCAGTCAGTTACTACTTGAGGTAATAAAAAAAAAAAAAAAAAAGAAAAAGAAAAAAAAAATACAAACGTTGGACTTTACGTTGGCACAGTTGGCACACACTTCAACTAAATGGCGACGTTTGAGCGCGCGCACAAATACGATTGGTGGATTCGCTGTGGTTGGTAGAAAGGAAGAGTGAGGGGATTGGCTATACATACAGAGATACCAACACACGCGGGAATTCACCTTTTTTTCTTGTTTTCTCTCTTTTGCGCTCTCACACTCTCTTGTTTCTTTCAAGAGCTGTTTTGTATGTGCCAAGCCATCGCGATAGTGGCAGTGGCAGGCAACAACAGCGCAACACTCTCTCGCGATCTCTTCTCTCTTTCTCTCGCGTATTATATATATATATATATATATATATATCTCACGAGAAATTACGCCTTGTGTTAACGTAACCTACGCTCCTTGTTTCTTCTCTCCAGCAGAGTCAACAGCGGTTCTCAATATTTCATTTCAATTATATATATGTATATAAATGTGCACGTATATGCATTTATGTATTTTTATATATATTTCTTCCTGCTTACATAAACAAATTATTTATGGATAAGTATGTAAATAATTATGCAATTATGAATCGTCGATTAACGGCACTTTAAACATGATTGATTCACAGAATAAAAAAATTAATAAAATATAAATAAAAAAGTGAAGAGGAAAAAAAAAAAAAATAATAAAAAAATACAAATGAAGAGGAGTTTATATGTACACAGAGAAAAAAAAAAAAAAGAAGAAGAAGAAGAATGAGGAAGAAAAAAAAAAGGAGTATGGTGCATTTAATTTTCAACACGTGCATCATTATATTGTCTTGCGGCATTTAACGGCGCCCGCTGTGAAGGCGGACACACACACACACACACATATATACACATACACACATATATATATATATATATTGATATACAAGATGGATATAAAGAAACGATTCAAAAGTACCGCTATTCGTCGCGTCAATAGTTATACATATACTATGTGATATACATTCCTATATGATATTCATGTTTCTCAAATGAATTAATAATAAAAATGTAGCTCCTGCATTTTTATAAACATCTATATTTGTACAGGTATGTAATATATATATATATATATATATATATATATATATATATATATAATGCATGAAGAATATATAATAGCATGTGGTAAATGTAGGTTATGATCTGCAATAACTCATTTAGATTTTCTTCTTTCTTCTTTCTTCATTTTGTTTTTTTTTTTGTTTTGTTTATTATTGTATTTTAGAAATCGTTTAATGTCAATATGAAATATTGAAATTACCACAATCTTACATTTACAAACAGAAAAAAAAAAGAACAAAAAAAAAAAATGAATAATAAAATATTTGGTATGCAAATATACACATATAGTTTTATTTATTTATTTATTTATTTATTTCTTGATAGGATTGTAAATATAGAGCAGTAGATAAATGAAAATTTAACTCTCCCGGACATAAATAAAAATTAAAAAAAAAAATAAATAATAATAATAATAATATATATGTATATTTTCTTGAATGAATGATGGATATATAATAAATGGAGATCGGTGCGATCAGTGAAGCATGAAAGTCAAACTTTCTAGTTTAAAACGTAACGATCGAAAGAATTTCTCATTGGTCACGCCCGTAGTGCTCCGGAGCACATATATATAGAATTTATATATCTACATAAGTACATTTACCTATACATATACCAGATCAAGCATAGTGTTCCTATTTTTCATTTTTTTTTTGTTTATATATATATATATATATAATTTTTTTATTATTCCCCTCTCTTCAGTATCTTATGTTCTATCATGAACGCCCTACGCTTTTTATCACACTATTTTATTTTTTTTTTTATTTTATATTATTCAGTATCTTGTACTGTATATATTTACGATTATATTCGTGTCGATATACCTTCCAATTTATTAACCAACACAAGATGTGACAATATAAAATACAATAATATTCTATTGACTATTAATATTTTATTCTTGTTTATTTTATTAACGAAATAATATTTTTATGTTTCAGAATGGTAGAGTCACATCTCTTTGAAGTTGGTAATAAAAGGTAACTCATATACACACACACACATATATATATATATATATATATATATTTGTTTCAATACACAACTGATGTTAGGCCTTGCATAATTAGTCTCAAGAAAGGAATTACCGGTTGCTACACTTTTCCTTGTAAGTATCAAGTATATATATTTTTATCTTTTCTCGTTTGTTTTTTTTTTTTTTTTTTTTTTTTTTTTTCTTCGTATCTATCTCTCTTATTTTATATATACACACACGCCGCTATTATTTTTTTCACTCTTATTTTCTATCGCTCACAAGTTCCATTGTTTACCAATATACAGTATTTAAATTTTTAGAATTCAATTGAAAGTAGAAGAAGAAGAAGAAAAAGAAGAAATGTATTGAATGACATTAATGAAATTCATGATAGAATAATTTCATCATTGGTATTTTATATTATAATCACACATTCTCACATTATATACAGGTATATATAAATAATTTTGTTTGTCAATTGACCTTTTATATTGCAATAGAAACATCATCATCATCGTCATCGTCATCATCATCTTCTTCAACACACACATATATATAGTTATAGATATTTGAGTTGGGGATAACACGTTTGCAAAAGTGTGTCGGGAAAGAGTTCGCCGAGCGTGGCATTCCACGAAGGCCGCGAAGTTTATATAGCAAATGAGGGCTGGTCATTACGCCGCACGCATTTATTATCTTTAGAGAGTGGAAAAGTTGTTCGACTCACGTTATATACATTACTATATATAGATAATTATTTTCCCGTTATATAGATATGTATTATATACATTTCACTATTGCCCGATATTTTCTCCATTTCGTTATAGATATAATCGCACTGATACTCGGAGAATTTACAAAAAAAAAAAAAAAAAAAAAAAAAAATTTTTTTTTTAAATATATACCATTGACATATTGACATTCAAATAATTACACGTAAAATTTAATTATACTGATATATGTAAATATTAATTAATTATGATTAATTTTATACTAAATTAAAATATAATTTATTATTTTTATAATTAAAATTTTACAATAAATAAAATAATTGTATGTGATCCCATCAAGAAATGAGAAAAAAAATATAAATAAATAAATAAAAAAATTTGAAACAAAAAAAAAAAAATAAAAAAATTACAGGAAAATAAAAATAACAAAAAAAAAAATATTAAATATAAAATACTGCAGAGAAAAGAGAGACGGATAGATACGCGAGACTCTCAACATGACTTTTTATATAACTCTCGCCAATTTCGTAATATAACAGGGCAAACAGAGTGGGGAAAAATTGTGAACGAAGAAAGATACGGGAATGTAATCGTATATATATATAGTTTGTCATTCTGAGAGACATAACGAAGAAAAGAGGATTTTATATTATAGAAAAAAAAAAAAGAAATAATAATAATAATAATAAGTAAAAAGAAACGTATAAAATACGCTATCCAGTTGTCGTGACAACCTGTAAAAGGCACGCGGATGCAAAATGCCATTGCCGAAAAAAAAAAAATCCTCTGAAATTCTCAGACATTATCATTATATTCCGTGGATGACTCGCTATGTATAACTATATATACATATACACGTCCCTATATCCAGTTTCTTCATCATTAATGGATTATATATTCACACACATACACACAGAGATACATAAAGACAACACTTTATATATATTTTTCATTATATACATACACGAAAATATACACAAGATAACAAGAAGTATTTAGAGGTTAACAAACAAAAAAAAAAAAAAAAAGAAAAAGTGAAAAATTATATAGTGAATAATAAAATGTATAATTGCGCATAAAAATGATTGGACATTTTCTCACGATAATATTTATGTTTATTTATATTTATGTATATATATATATATATAAATATATAAGTATATGTAGAAGTGAGAATGGTAAAGACAAAACAGACGGTGCATAATCCTCTCACTCTTTCATATATTTCTCTTATAGACTCTCCCTTGGGATTATGTGCTTTCACTTGCACAAAGAATGCGAAGGCTGTTGTGAGGACGAGACACAAACAGCCTCTTCTTCAGAGAACTAAGTAAGAAGAAATCACTTTGTATGTTAAAATTATGCCACGTACCGTACAATTGTCTAATTAATACAATAAAAATTTTTTTTTTGTTTATTTATCATCATCATCATCATCATCATCATTACTTTTTTTTTTTTTCAGTTCTATATAATTAAGAACAGCTGTGTGTGTATATTCATATAAATGATGATGTCCAAAAGTATAAATATTTTAATTAATATTGAATTCTTTATATTTATGTACAAAGTGATATTTGATGATTCTTCACTTGTGTTGTAGGAGGAGAAAAAAAAAAAAAAAAAAGTGAAAGAGAAAAAAAAAAAGAAGAAGAAGAAGAAGACGACGATTTGGTTGAATTTCCATGGGGGGGCTTTCACTTGAGTCGCGCACGAGTTTGCCAATGCAGAAAAAAAAAAAAAAAAAAAAATATTTACACACACTACATACGTTGATAATCGTCCCCTCTCTCATCCTCACTCTCTTCTACACACAAACGTCGCGTGTAGAGAAGAATTTCACGCGTTACCTTTCAAAGACGATTGTATATATAATATATAGTGCATAAGCAATCAGTGAATAGCAAATATAAATACATATGTTTTATATATATGTACATATACGTATAAAAAGACACTTTATCGTGTTGTTTTTTTTTTTTCTTTTGTATACGCTATATCCTGGTGATTTTAACGAGCAGAAAGAACTGGTTAGTCAACCCACCTGTGGGTCGACAAACTTTTATCAGGATTTTTTTGATATATATATATATATATATATGTATTTTTTTTTTGTTTAATAAAATCTAAAATTGTACATCTATCATTTTTTTTCTTCCAACTTCCTCTTTCCATTCGTTTTTTTTTTTTTTTTTTTATTATAAATCGTTTTTGGTATAGTAGAAAGAAAAAAAAAAATTCGTGTATGTGCAGTTATAATTTAAATAATTTATTTGACGTATGTAGATTATATATATATATATATTTTTTTTTCAATGAACCGTTAATCAGAATTGAAAACACCTGATAGAATAGAGGTATATATAATACACACACGCATGGGGACACATACCAATTGAATGACAGTCGTTTTTAGGCAGTTGCTATTGCCGCCCCAACTTCAATATGGTCTGGATTGAACGTCACAATTGTTGATGATACCAATTACCAATTATATTTAATATCACCTCCATAATCCAACATAATATCAATACACTGGTATTAATAAAGTCTATCACTAATTTTTTTATTTTTTTTTATTTTTTATTTTTTTCTTGTTTTATATATTAAATTTATTATTTTTAATTTTCACATTTAAAAAATTACTCGTGTCATGAGAATATTATTTTTAATTTATATTGAAATAAACTCGCGTGAAAAAAAAAAGAAAAATTAAATAAAATATATATCACTTTTTGATTATTAGATTTTTTTATCTGTGCCACCATCTAAAAAATTTAAATTTAATAAATGGCGCGAAATTTATTTTTTAGTTATTTTTTAAATTGATATTGATGTGGTGTGTGATTGGGGACGATTTAAAATTCACATACACTAGTGGGAAAAAATAATAAAATATAAAAAAATGACAGATGGATAATATCACGAAAGAATTAAATGATATTTATAAGAGATATACGGATTGCTTGCTCGTATCCAACTGTGTCGTTGCGCGAATTGTCTTGTATTGTAAGTGAGAGTAGTGCGCGCGTGAAAGACATTCACCATCTTGGCATGATAATGCGCATGCGCAGATTATTTTTCCTTCCCCACCATCATGACACCATAACCAATACTACCATCGTGCCTATATACCACCATTACTATTTATATATTGCGACTGCCCACCGGGCACTACACAATATATATACACACACCATACATACATACATACACAATGACACCAACATTTTGTGACGTCAGAAATAGGACAAGGCGCTGATGGCCTTTGGCCGAGCAATGAGAGGGAGAGGGCCACTGAACTGTCTTTGCCTTTGGTATAAGTATCGCACACACTATCCCTACGTATTTTATTCCTGTCTTCCTCCCTCTCTCTCTCTCACCCTCGCTACTCTGTGTCTTCCTTCTTTTTATTTTGTTTTTGTTTTTTTTTTTGTTTTTTCTTCCTCTTGTCTCTCTTTGGCATATACACACATATACGAAGGTGGTCACATACTACCAGGACTCGTTTGATTTCTTCTGCAACTTATATATCCGTTTCTCCATTGCTTGTTGCCCCTCTTTGTCCAATCGCATCGCGGTTCTGAATCCGTTTGAGTTGTCAAGTATAATCTATAAATAAATTCAAATAATATTTATTATAATTATATATCTATATATTTATATGTATGTTTATTAATTTTACTTAATATTTTTTAGGTTATGTATGAAGAAAGAAAATAAAATTGATTTTTTGTCTATATGAAATTTAATTACTATTCTGTGATATGTATGGAAAAAAAAACCAAAAAAAAAAAAAAAAAAAGAAATGGTAGTTATCCTTGAGAAATTGGATAATGGCACATTATTATAGCGTAGATTTTAGATGAGATGAAAACGCACTTTCAAAATTCAATATATATATATATATATATATATATAATGAAAGAATGGACCAACAGATGTGAGATAGAGAATGAGTTCATGGAGCCATCAAAGTAAATCGACGATTGACTCTTTAAAATATATTATGAACATAAAAAAAAAATTACTTATAAATATATACATATATATGAACATTTTATTTTTTTATTATATTTACAGGTAAATTGATTAATTTAAAAGAAGAAATATTAATAAAATTTGTGTGGGGGACATTTGACCTATATATATCCCAGAGGATAAATATATAAAAAAAATTGGCAACAATCCAATATTGTACATGCTCACAATGCCGCTTTGAATCGCGTGCAGATTCTTACTGATGTCTGTATAATACAGTTGAGCTGGTTAGCTTTTACTCGTAATAGCTAAATCCCCGTCTGTGCAATCGCGCATCACACACGGGTTAATATAATGGCGGGACTCGACACGCGGATTTACTCATCTTCTTCATCTAACATTATATTTTTTCATCACTTGTATACGTATTAACTCGTCACTTGGAATTTTTTTTTTTTTTTTTTTTTTATCTTATGTAGTGCAGTGAGAGAGAAAATTTAAAAGAAAGGAAAAAAAAAAAAGAAATTAAAACGAAAAAGAAGAAGCAGAAGAAAAAAATGTAAAATACCAACATCGTAAAATTCATAATCGTTTTGGTGGTATAATAAAGTGTGGTAAATTTATTCATTTATTTATTTATTTATTTATTTATTTTCTTTTTTCCTTGTCTTTTTCTGTATTATTTTAAGACACTGTATCTGTGTGCAAATTGCATCTTTACATGAATTTTTCACATGACAATCAATTTGATGAGTGTATATTCATTTTATCATTTTATTCGTGTTTTATTATTATCTCGTTAATAAGAGTGAAAAATTTTTTAAATAAAAAAATTTTTGTGAATAAAATTAAATACATTGTAAAATTTATATATATAAAATCAAGTAAAACATCATGACCAAGCAACAGCAAGAAGATATATCAAGATTACATAATCAGCCGGGTCTGCTCTCATTTATTATTTCTCTTTAATCCAATGAAATTGAATGTTTGGATAAAAAAAAAAAAAAATTTTATTGTTATTAATTAACAATCAAATATATTGATTTTCAATTATTATTGATATTATTATGACAAATATAAAATGTATATGGAAGTAAATATACATATGGTAAATAGTATATTTAATATATTTGACATGATTTTGATTGACATCAATGATTTATGATGATATTAATAATAAATATATATTTTTATCTCCACAGATTTGATATCTGAATGATATTGCGGATGGATAATTGAAATTGAGGAAGAAGAGGAGAAAGAAGAAGAAAAAAAAAAGGTGCAAGTGTATAAAAAAAAAAGAAAATATATTTCATATGACTCAAAGCGGATATACGTGAATGATCCGCCCATGTACGCGCGTGTACGAAATGTCGCTATGATAGATCTAAAGATAGATTGCTTGGGCGAGATGTACGCCACACAGCGTATATAATATAGAGAATATATTTATATGTATTATAAAATTCATGAGTTATCCTAGAGTCGTAAAAAGTCAATGAGTGATGTGAGGGCGTATTACATATTATTGTTGTTGTAAATTAAATAATTTAACATTCGTCAGAATAATTCTGACATAAAGTAAGGAGAAGAAGAAGAAATAGAAATATATATATATATATATATGATAAAAAATTAATAATTATGCATCACACATTTGGTTCGGTCAAGGGCGATTCACTGTGTCCCCTTGGCTTTCATCCGCAAGTGCGATGGCCCACACGTTGCAAACGTTGTTTCAGGTAATTTTAATTAAATATTTTAAAAAAAGTATTTTCATCTGAATCTCTTTGTCGATAAAAAAAAAATATATATATATATATCTATTTACAATTATTTATTAATTTATTTCATCTTATATATATATATATATTTTGAATTTTTAGAGACTACAAAGATCATTCTGGGAAAAGGGGAAGCCTCAAGACAGATATTACTTCATCTTCACCGAGTTTATCTCGATGGGAACCATCACCAAGCAGGTAAGTTGTGTACATATATATATATATATATTTCTCCATTCTCCTTCAATTATCAAATTATGAATAATAAAATTATAAATAGAGATATTTTATTGGATAATAACTGATTTCAAATAAGATCGAGTGAGAGTCCAGAAACGAAGAGAACATGGGCATCAACATCAAATCTTGCCAAAGATGAAAATCAATTGAAGATAAATAATAATAATATGAATACGGCTTCAGTTGAGTGGAGTAATTCTGCAATGGATATTCCTAGTTTGGTGGAAACATCAACGAATACATGGCAATCTGATACTTTAACGAGACCTAAAAGTTACGTTGGATCCCAATCAGATTCATATACATTTAGACGTCATTCAGTTGATGAAACTGCTTTGCACACATTGAGTGGTAGTGAACAACGTCCACCTAAATTAAAAATTAAACAGGTCATTGACAAGAGTTCAGACAGTTCTGATAATAATGTTGAATTTATTATTCAGGTAAAAAATATAATGATAAATATATTTATTTAAGGTTATAATTTATTGTAATAGTGATTTTTTTTTTTTTTTTTTGTATTTTAGGTAAGAAAGACAAAGGATCCTTCTACTGATGATGACGTTGATAATAATGGTGGGAAAAAAGAAATTGAAAGGCTCAAGGTCCAGTTGAGTGAGATGAAGACACGATGCGAGAGGGTAGAGAGGGAAAAAAGTGAAATACTTTTACGTAGATTGACTACTATGGATTCGGTCTCGGCAAAAACATCAAAGAGTACAGAAGTTACGAGACTTCAGAAGTCATTGAGAGAACTCCAGTCTAAATATGAAGGTTTGGCTGATGGTTTAAAATATTTGACATGCGTGAAGAATGGGGGTTGAAGAAGTCAAATTGTTTGTTGTAACTTTGGATTATTTATTTATGGATTTATTTATTTATTTTTTTTTTTTTTTTTCTTTGGTATTATGTTGTTGTAGCCTTGAGTGAGGAGAGGACTGAGTTGGTTATGCGACTAAAGAGTTTGGAGAAGGAGAGTGGTACGCGGGGTAATGTGAAGAATGAACGAGAAAGGGCGAGCGAAGAGCTCAAGTCGAAGCTCAAGGCCGCGGAGACGCTTTGCGAGAGTCTCATGGATGAAAATGAGGACATGAAGAAGGAGATACGAGAGTTGGAAGAAGAAATTTACGAGATGCAGGATAATTTCAGGTTATATTTTTATGTCTCTTCGTTTAATATTTTTTTTTTTGTTTTTTTTTTTCTTTTGTACTTCAGTAAATAACTTTTATTCTTTTATAAATATCTCATGTTTAAGATTTATTGACATATATTTCATATTTTTAGAGAGGAGCAAGCAGATGAATATACTGGTTTGAGAAAAAGTTTGGAACAATCAAATAAAAATTGTCGAATTTTATCATTTAAATTACGAAAACTTGAACGTAAAACCGAACAATTGGAAAATGATAAAACTGAATTAGAAAATAAATATGGTGAGGTAAAAAAATTAGAGGAAGTATTAAAAAAATTGACAAATGATTTTAAAAATCGTGGATTAAATAAAGGAACGGAGAATACAACGAAAATGCAAATGAAAAAATTTTTAGATGAAATTGAAAAAGAATTGGGTAAAAAATAATTATAAAAATAATAAGATAAATATCAAAACATATATATATATATATAATTTTCATTATACCCATTTTTAGGTGAAGTTTATGGAATATTTGATAATATTATCAATGCCAGTTTCGATTCAACAAATTTAAAGGCACAAGATACAAATTTTAAATCGGATAAGCTCATAAAAGAAAATGAATTATTACAACAAAAATTGGATAGTGCGATGCGAGAATTGGCAAAAGAAAAAGAAATAAATAAATCCATGAATGATTCTCCAGTAAAAAATGATTTACAAAATTGTAAATTATATATTTTATAATATTAAAAAATAAAATTATTTAATTTAATTTAAATTAATATTGATAAAATATTTCAGTAAGAAAAAAATTAAATGAAGCAACAGCTGCAAGAGAATATGATAAAAAAATTTGGGATTCGGAAAAATTAAAATTACAAGATGAAAAGGAAAAGCTTAAATCAAAATTATTATCATTATCCGCTGAAAAGTTAAAAGTATACAATGAAGTTTTACAATTGAAAAAAGATCTTGAGGTGGCAACGTCTACAGAAAAAAAAAATGCAACGATGGAGGCGACTGTAAATGAGCTGCGAAAAGAATTGAATGCTGAACGAGAGCGATGCAAAAAATTGCAGGATGATTTATCAACGTCAACCGAAAGGGAGAGTCGAATGTCAAAGACCTTGGCCGGGGTAAAGAATTATTTACACGCATAATAATTTGTTCCAATTCTCCCTTTTTATTTTTACATTCATTATTATTATATTATATTATATATATATTTTTTTTTTTTTCAGATTGAACAAACAAAAATATTTGTTGAAGGTGAATTGAAACGATTAAAATCCGAATTGGAAAATACAAAATCATCGTCGTCAATGAAAGTGGCAAAAATAACAGCAGAATTGGCAGAAGTAAAAAAGGAACGTGACAAAATAAAAGCACAGGTTGACGAAGAAAAATTATCAAAAGACAATGAAATTAGTAATTTGAAAAAAAAAATTTCCACACTGGAAAAATCTGGTGTCAATCCTAAGAAAATAAGTGAATTGAAGCAAACATACACGGAAAAAATAACAAGTTGGTAACTTTTTAATATTTTATCTGACACTAATGAAAAAAAAAAAAAAAAATACAAAAAAAAACCCTGTCATATCCGTTTAATTTATAATTAATCATTTGATATTTACGCACACACACGCAGTTCTTGAGGAGGAGATGAAGAAGGGTCAAGAACGTTTTGATGACTTGCACACAAAGCACGCGGCATTGCAAGACACAAAACGAATAGTGGAGAACGAGGTAGAGACATTAAACAGGTGATACATCGTTGTTATATTTAGAATCTTAGAGTGTTGATTATTTATTATTATTACTATTATTATTTTTTTTTTTTTTCTTTCTTTTCTTGAAACTCATAAAAATTTATTGGTAATTGTAGTAAATTGATGGATTATAAAAATAAATATGAGACGATAGAAAAACGTCTTATTTTACTTGAAGAAACTCATAAATCAAAAGAAAGTACGTGGTTGAGAGAAAAATCTGGATTTGAGGTTGTAATTTGAGTAAAATTTCATGAATATAATTTATAAATTAGTATTATAAATTACATGAATAATTTAATTTTAGGATATATTACGTGAACGTGAAAAATTAAATACATCAAATCATCAATACGAAGCGTCAAAAGACCAAATGAATCGTTTGACAAAAGAAAATGAATCATTAAAAATTCAATTAAATGACATAAAAAAAATGGTAAATATAAATTATAAAAATTAATTGTATTAATTAAAATTTTTTAATTGTATATTAAAAAATTAATTTATATCTTACATTATGTTTAGAATGATGACTTGTCGAGTAAATTAAATGACTACAATGCAGTCACCAAGGTCCAACGTAATTTGTCGGCGGACACGTCAGCCCTGGAATTAGAATTACGAAAGACAAAGTGTGCATTGGCAGACGTTGAAAAAGCAAGGAAATCCGATGTTGCTCAATGCAAGATGCGTTACGAACACAGAATAAAAGCAATAAATGATGAGATACAGTCAATACAAAATCAACTGTCACGTTACAAGCGCGAGCGTGACACGTACAAGCATATGCTCGAGGGCGCTCAACGAACCATTGCCGAGCTGAAGGTCACTCGCCAACGACGACAGTCAACAACATCCACGGGAAAATCCGATGAGGTTATTTTCCTTTATGTCACATCACTCTCTCCACCTACTTTTTTTCTTTATTTTATTTATTTATTTATTTATTTATTTTTTGTTTAATATACATTTTTATTCATATAAAATATGAATGTACTCAAAAATTTTTTCGCAGTTAAAATATTATTTATGGTTATGGTGTTCGACAGGACGACGAGTCGACTGGTACAAACGTATCCACGTTGGAGCGACAAATCAGTATGATGGAGGATGAACTATCTGAGAGTAAACTGGAGTCTTCCAAGCTAAAGACTGAACTCGTGTCTGAGAGATCAGGATGGCAGATTAAACTGTCAGAATTGCAGTCGAGAATAAATGAGGTAAAATAATTCACATGACGGCGGGGGTGCTGTATATATCTACATATACATATTATTTATTTTTACATTTATTTATTCATCATCATTGTTTTCACCTAATAATTATTATAATATGGATAAATATATATATATAATTGGAAATTAATTAAAGTTGGAGGAAGAACGTATACTGGCAAGTGGTAGAACGAAGATACCGGGATTGAGGGCGCGGATTGAGCTCGCATGGCAAAAAGAACGAGAAGAACAGCAAAGATTATTGCAAGAGACCGCAACTTTAGCGAGAGATTTGCGCCAGACATTGTACGAGGTAGGTCACGTGCCAATTATAAAAATAACTCCAATACAATTGTGATGAAAAAAAAAAAAAAAAAAAAAAAAAAAAAATCATTTAAAAATTTTCTTTATTTATTCACATATTTATATTTGATATTTGTGATATGCGTATATATTTATTGAGTTTTATTCTATGTGAGGAATAAATATGCTCGCCTACATGTGGGCGTGCATTTATCAACTCGTTTGAGCTGGTGTTTTTTTCTTTAAAGGTCGAAAGGGAGCGTGACAAGGAGCGTCTCGAGAACAAACGTCGGCAGGAACAAATGAAGAAGATATTCGATGAAGAGAAGGAGGAAAACAAAAAAAAATTGATAGAGGTAAGTATGAAAATTTTATTATTATTATTATTATTATATTTTTTTTTTATTGTTTTTTTTTTGTGTGTATACATTCTGTATGTATATGAATTGATTTATTATAGTATTTATAATTGGTATATGCACTTTATGTATTTGTAAAGAATTTATATATAATATGATATTTAATGTTGTGTATAGTTGCAATGTGATCTTCTTGAATTGAGAGACGCCCATGCAAAGTTGAGGACGAGCAATGAGAAAATGCGAAGAGAAAAGGAAAGACATGAACGTGAACGTGAAGAATTAAAAGATTTAATTGCAAGTAAAAGACGAACAGAATATACAGAAGCAAAAAATATGAATATTTTATTGAGACAAGTTGATGATTTGCTCAAGTTATTCCCGGAATTGAGTAGTCCAACCAGTAATGGTAATAAAGTACCAGATAATTATACACCAACACCCCCAAGACGAACTAGAGGACCAAAATCACGAGAGTCATCGCCAATGCTTGAATCAAAAGATGATATTAGAGGTTTGAAATTATAAAAATAAATACAAAGAAAATTTTTTTGTTATTCCAATTGGTATATTATTTATTAAATGTAATATTATTTTTTATTTTTTAGATACGGGCAATAATTTCAGTGGAAAAATGGAAAAACTTGAGTTTACAATTAAAAAATTGATGGAAGTTGCTAAAGAATTGCAGGAATCAAAGAAAATATTATCTGGAAATAATTTGGATAAGAAAAAATTGTCGAAACGGTATTTAAATTTATTTTCTGTATTGAAAAATGTGATGATATATTTTTTTTTTGTTCGTTTGTAAAATGAAAAATTATTTATGTATAAATTCCTGATTCAGGTCTAGTTCAATTGATGATGACAGCGGTCGGGGTTCATCGTCCAGTCGTTCTAAGTCAAGTTTAAAACGTAAGAGCTTATCATTAGAACAAACATCCGGGAAAAATGATCAATTAATATGGGGAACGGACAGTAATGTTTCTAGTATGCAGTCGTTGGATTCTGAGATGGATCCACGTCACTACAGTTTACCACGAGATTCCAGTGTTGACAGGTTACAAATTCATTTGCCAACATTGTTACACCGACATTTTATACTTGGAATAAAATTAATGATTTATTTATTATACATTTATATTATTTTTTACAGTCGTTTATCTGGTGGTTCAACTAAGAGCGAGATGATTCATCGTGACAAGAAATATAATAAAAATATTATTCGAAAGATAACAACAAAATTGACAAAATCAGCCAGTGTTGATGATCCAAATAGTTCATACGATTTTTCTATCCAGGTTAATAATAATAATTATATTATTTTTTTCCTTTGTCCAATTATTATTTAATAATATTATTTTTATAATTTTATTTTTTATTTTTTAGACATCAGGATCTGAGGCAAGTGTTGTTGATGATCCGAAGGTTGAGAAGAAAAATTTGAAGAAAAAATTGAGTGATATGTTTAAACGAGGCTCGAAGAGCAACGGGTAAAAATTTTACATTTAAATACATTAGCATTTACTTATCATGAATAAAAATCTTTATTTTTTTACGATTATTTCAGGTTGGATAAAAAATCTAGCTCAGATGACACCAGTAGACCTGCATCACGTGCATCCAATATATCCAAGAGATAATTAAAAATAATGAATAAATAAAAATTTTATAACACGAGTTTTTGGGTGCAGGACCTTTTACACTCTCTCCCAAAAATATATTGCAGTGAAAGCAATGGTATGGCCAATAAAATTCACCATGAAAATCATTCCAACACCATTAAGTGGAATGCAGTCCACGTGTACGCACATAACAATTATAAAAAGTTACAACAATAATAAAATATATTGCAGCTGTTATACTCTATGGTTGTACGTCACTTCTGGATATTTAATATCGTACAACAAGTCAACGATATCTGCGCCACATATTAGATTGGAAAGCAAATGGAAAATAAAAAGAAAAAAAAAAAAAAAAAGAAATATGGTTAACAATACTTTCTAATTTTTTTTTTTTTTTTTTGTTTACGCTTGTATGACTAAATACCCTCATGATCATTCTTTCGCTTTATATTTTTCCAAATGCTTTTTAATATTATTATTTTGTTTTTTTTTTTTCTTTTTAAAAACGTTCACATGAAGATTATGTTTATTCCTAATGGGATGTTCATCAAAATCAGGAAGCGCCACATCCGTGTGAGTTAATTGTCATAACACAAGTGACTACATTAATAAATTTGAAAATGAAAGAGAAAGAGAGAGAGAGAGAGAAAGAGAAAAAAAAATCTTTTGGGCAAGACACAAAATAATTTATCACTCAAAGATTACGACACACAGAAATAATGTCAAAGGTAAACCGGATTCTTCTTTTATTTTTAACAGCCGAAAAAAATTGTTAGCATTGACGAGAAACATTTCGAAAACATTTAAATGCACACGAAAAAAAAAAAATAAATAAATAAATAAAATAAAATAAAATAAATAAATAATCATTGCCATATACCTCTCACAAGAAAATTAATTAATATTTATTAATTTTATTTCTTTATTCTTGTGATTAAATACTGCTTCTGATGTATCGTCGACGTCTTGTCATATCAGAATCTTCGAAATTCCATGGATCCAATACTTGTAGAGAATCCATTTGTGGAATATTATTACTCGATGTTGAATTTATATTTACATCTATAATAATCCCACTATATTTTTTTTTGTAGACTTTCACGCAACATTCAATAGCGAGAGTCAGACAAGCGATAAGTACACCCGAACCGAGGACAAGAAACATGCCTTGGGTATCATCTAACGCGAGTTTTCTATCCTCTATCACAGCCTTTTTTTTTTTATAATCTTGTGAAATCTAAAATGAAAATTATGAATTTAATTATTATTACATTAAATATATAAATATATATATTGTATTATTACCGGTAGTAATTGACCAGTTGTTGATCTTTGAATGTCCCATTCAACATCACGAATAATTTTATCAGTTAAACCGGATTGCCGAGCACGATGAATTACCGAATTAAATGGCTCTGTATAAATTGAATTTTTTGATAGAACAAATGTAACACCAAAATTAACAAAACACTCGTCGCTAACGTGCATCGTTGATCGCATATTTAACCAACTGTAATTATCATAAATATACAATATTTAATATGATTGATTGATTAATAATAAAATATAAAAAATTAATTTTTAATCTACTTGGGTGTAAATTCTTCTTGAATGACATATTCAAGAGCAATTCTAGATCCAAGAAATGCATAAGGCCAAAAGAATGCGTGACTTGCATTCCTCACACCCTCTTCAATTGTTGAAACGTATTCAATTGATTTCAATAATTTTGCTGCAATTGGATCTTCTGTTGTTGTCCAATTGAACCATTTTTCCCATCCATCGTGATCTGTTTGTTTATAAATAAAGAGTTGAAGGATAAATTATGTCAGTAGAGTATTGAGAAAAAAATAAGAAAATAATAATAATGAAAAATTTTTTTTTTTAACTCAATGTTCCGATGTTGTAACCTTCATCCAATAATTTTTCTGCGCTGTCAATGGGTTCAGGAAATACAGGCACAGTAATAAAAGCCATAATAGATCCCGTATAACATGATGTAATAATTATTGTGAAAACCCAATAAATACCTATAATCCAATTAATATTTATTGTAGGATAAATAAAATATTGGATAATATTTATTTTTGTACCAATAAGAATTGATGTTGAATTCGTAGCGAGTCCCGTGCTCAACAGCGGATCTTTTACGACAAAACTGTTGGTGAAAGTACTGAAGACATACCAGAACATATCGAGAAATCTACTGGGATGAATAATCAAAGACCATAGCGTATAATTAGTGTTCATTGTGAGTGGTATAATTACTATGAAATAAGTGATGCAAATTAAAATCCAAACTGCAGGTTTAAATGGACCCATTACTGCACGATACTTTGGTAATGCCAGTGATGACAATGATATAAATGCAGCGCAATCTTCCACGTGTGAAAAAGTCGTATCCAATCTCAATGTTATATTTGTTGTTCGATAAATTCCACCAGCTGCAGCTGATGCATCTCCACTGAGAACATCAGATGTTACAGCATAAATTGGACTGTAAGTTGAAATATATATAATATTGTAAATAAATTTTTTTCTTTTTCTTTTTCTTTTCATCTGTAAATATAAATATAATTATAAGTATATTTATACCTATTAGAAGCTATTGGATCACGAAAATCCACAGTGAAATTCAAGATTTTACTCAATAATCGAATCATTCGTATATCAATTCCATCCCACTCAATGCTATGACGCAAAGTTGAAATTCTAAAATTGAAATTAAATAATATTTCTGTATTATAACCAAGACTAGAATTAATACGTAGTTAATAATTAATTTTTCAGTTACTTTCTAATGGTAAATGGTGGACTGTGGGCAATTGCTATTATCAATCGGTGACCCTTGAATCCACCGTGGATTTTTTCTGGAAAGAGATCGATATTGGCATGTGTCATTCGATCATTAATCCATGATGTTAGGAGTACTGGTAAACTTGCACCACTACCATCAATATAAAGTTCATGTGTGTAAAGTAAATATGATCCTTCCTGTATAAATATTAATTATAAAAATTTATATATTCATTTAATCAAAAATTTTCGTTTAATTAATTTATATTTTTATATATTTTTTTTTTTGTCTACAGACAATGAATTACCTGAGTACGTTGGCTCATACTGTGAGTTATCACTAATAAATTTATATATGATTTTGATGAAAAACTTTTTAAATATTCTTTAACAATCCAAGGTGTTGATTTACACACGATTAATACTTTATTAAACGTTTCTCTTTCAATTATTTTATTAAGTGTATAAATATTGTCAAGAAAAATTATATAATTTCCAAGAAATTTAACTGGACGCTCTGTTTTACCATCATACCAATATTTTTGAATAAAAGTAATCACAGGTGAATCTTGGAATAAACCACAAAGTAATCCAGGATACTCCATCAATAAAGTATTATCGTGAATAATTAATACACCACTGCCATAAAAGTATTTATTAATAATAAAACGAAGTAGACGTGTTAAACTATTTGTGCGAGCTATTGTTGTAGAATCCACTACTTTGTCTTCGATATTTTTCATGTTTCTTGTTGTATTTTTTGCCAAAACAATTGTACACAATAATGTCATGATGAAATAGAACTTCATAGTCGATTTCATTGATGACAAAATGGCGATTGAGGTAACAATGTAGAGGAAAAAAATTATTACAATCGTATTTATATACACAAAACAATGATGACATCATATAATATTTATTGGTTATTACTAACGAACAATGTCAAGCAATCATAAATATAATAGTGATGGTATTATTGAAAGGATCGATTGTTTGTGATTGAGAAAAAAAAAAAAAAAAAAAAAAAAAAAAAGTAATAAGAATAAAAAAATAAAAAAATGAGAATTCACTCTATTTCATTATTAAAGTTGACGGTTACCCGATTTCTTAAAAAATAATGAATTAATTACAATACGAATAGTTCAATAGTAATTACAAAATATTCGACAATTTCGATTTGTATATATATATATACATAATTGTGTCCAATTAATTTTCAGAATAAATAATAAAAGAAATAATTGATAATTTAATAATCTGTATCAGAATCAGTGTCCTGCTCATAAGGATTTGGTGGTCGCACAGGCGATGTAGTACCTTCGATTTCTTCTTCACTTTCCGGTTGTTTTCTATCTTTATTGATTAATGCATAACGCCTCCAGGGATATCTAATCATCATTAAAAATCAATTAGTGTACTGTAGGTAATAATTATATTGATAGATTAAATACCAACCTTTTTTTGTGGTCATAGCATTCTTCAATAAAAATATGTGATACAATATTTGTATGTCCCATCAATTGTTGAAATTTCGGTGTATTTTTAAAAGCGCAAATTAAAAATTTACATTTATTATTTGTTGTATTTGGATCGGTAATGTATTTGGCTCCCATTTTTAAAGCTTTTTTTCGAATTTCATCACGTTGAGGATTTACATAACCACTCAAAGAGAATGTAACATCATTGAACAATTGAGAAAATTCTTTTTTAGGTTTAGCAATGACTTTGGGTTTTTTTTCCGGTGGTGAATTTTTTGTAACAATTGGTTTCGATAATTTTTTACAAATTTTACATATTTCATCTCCTGTATTTTTTTTGCACACAGTGCATTTGGAATTACTCGGAGATATTTTATCACTTATACTATCACTATCGCCATCATCACTTGATTTTCGTTTTAGCTTTGTCACAGCTTTTTTATCAATTATATTTTTATTATTCAAATTATTTTTCGGACCATGATTTTCATTATCATCACCATTATCATTAATATTTTTTTTACTTTGTGGTGTTGGTTTTTTTTTCACATCTGACGAATGAATGACATCACCGAATGGTGTTCGTACGACGTCATCTAATTTTCCATTATTAATTGAAGTATTTGTAGTATCTGATGAATTATCTTTCATAGTTTTTTTTCCAAATACTTCATCACTTTTTCCACTCTCTAATTTTTCCAATAGCGGACGTTTTTTGGGTGTACGTTCTTCCTCTTGACGTTTATTAAATTTATTTACCGCTGCTTCTTTCATTTTCTTCATTAAATCTTCCTTGAATGATTTTTGTTTTTCCGGAAATAATCGTAAATATTTATCTTTAAAATCTAACTTAGTTTTTTCTGCATTGTCATTTTTTAATTTAAATCGACCAAATATATCGATTCCCATATCAATAACAACTTCGGTTCGAACAATAAAAAAACTCAAACCAAATAATTCTTTGAGATTTGCAGATTGCATACATGTAACTTTAATACGATCAAATTTTATTTTTAATATATCAGTATTGAGTTCATTTTTAGTAAACAGTTCAACTTGATCTTTAAATTTATTATTTAATGCCTCATCGTGTGTCATAAATTGATGATTTACTATTGGTATCCAATTATCTGGATCAGCAGATGTTGATGCTGTAACAACAACAATACACGAATGAAAATTTCCTATATCCAAACCAATAATACAAGTAGGTTCTGGCAACTCGAAGATAACTGTGGCAAGCAGTTCGCCGGGTTTAGCACATTTCCACGGTCCTTTCGGTGGATTATGCAATAAATTGGATACTGGAAAATTTGGATGCTCAGACGAACAATTTATAATTTTTTGCAGTTTCACAATCATTATGAAAAATAAAAATAATAAAACAATATTTTCTATTTCCTTAATTTTTTTTTGCTCATAATAAAACTATCAGAAATCACAAACATAACCTCAATCCAAACATCAGGTGTGTAATTGTTGAGGTGGGAAATTTTTCCATTCAAATTCTGCGCAGTGTCCCATCGGTGCCCGCGCAATTGCGCAATTTTAAAAAAAATTAATGTCACCACTCTCTCATTGGTGGAAAAAAAGAAAAAAAAATTTCATTATCCTTCAAATATATCATAGTAAAAATTTTTATTAAAAATCATAATTGATGTTACAAAAATACAAATTACACCTTTAATTGTATAAATATTAAAAAAAAAAAAAAATCTGTGATACAATCTACTTATCGACAGTGCATATAATAGATACACGGTGTATCCCACCTCATCTGTTGTGGTGCGCCACCATTGTCATCAGTAAAAAACACTTTATTTTTTGTGTATACGGCGTATACGCGCGGGGGTGAAAAGCGGTTATACCACGAGAAGGTGGGAGCAGGAGGTCGCCCGCACGGGCCGATCCAAAAGCAATATGGCGAAGTGTGTCACGAGCACGGTTGGACGTAGTGGCCGTTTGCGAGGATGAAAGGCCGCGTTATGGATTGATAATAATGCGTCGTAAGAATGAATATGTGATTGACGAGACAGAGTGTACAATTTGCATTAATATATTTTTATTGTGATTTATTGATGAAAAATTTTGTGCGCGTAACTGGGGTTGTTTTATTTGTGTGAATCATGGCCACGGATAAAATAAAAGTTGCCGTTCGGGTCAGGCCGTTTAATCGTCGAGGTAAGACACACAACACACACATACACACACACATGCACACATATTCTGACACTCGTCAAAAAAAATATTACATATACAAACAAATTGTTGTATATAAAATTTTCAATATAATTTAATTGACCATGTATATTAATTTTTCCTTTCTTTTTTTTTTTTTTTTTCTTCTTTCTCTCTCTCTTCTTATCTCGTTTCATTGTCATGAAAGTAGATGATACACTCAATTCTTGGCAAACATGAGTGTATCAATTTTTCTTCTCTTTTTTATTTCTTTACTTAATATTTTTTTTTTTTTTTTTTGTCTGATAAAAAACTATCAATGATATTTTTTTCACTTTGGACTTGGGATTGAATTGCATAGCAGCTGTATCATTTTGACAGTGCAATATAAAATGACACTTTCACCTTGTGTTGATTACATTATAAACAATCTATTTTTATTTATTTATTTATTTATTTATTATTATTGTTTTATTATTGTTTTATTTAATTTAATTTAATTTAATTTAATTTTTTTTTTCTTCCCTGTAAATTTCACCGATTTATATATAATATTTATACACCGTCTGAATAATTATATATATGTACGTATATTATTTTATTGCAATACGTTGCTCGATCTTATATAATAAAAAGTGAGTAAATGAGAGTGAGAGAGAGAAAGAGGAGGGAAAGAAAAAAAAAAAAAAGAAAAAAAAGTTGAGTAATTGAACACAGTGTGAGCGTGTAATAGATCAGGTTCGTTTTCTTTTTTATGATTTTTATTCTTTCAATTTATTTTCTTTTTATGTGTACACTTGGAAAAATTTCTGCTTTCGTCGTGTTATTACTCGTTGGGGGTGATGATGATGATGATGATGATGATCATCATCATCATCATCATCATGATAGTGGTGGTGGTGCTCTTATTTGCCTCTCTATTGCATATATTTCCACGGTGATTTTTCGTTTGACTTGTAATCCGCCATTCGTGTGATTTTCTTTTTTATTTTTTTTTATTTTTTTTGCTTCTTTTCTTTTTTATTTCTATTTCTTTAATCAATTTTCTTCAATTCACTCCTTTCATTCTGTCATATTTCCATCCATTTTTTTTTGTGTTTAATTAAATTGAGGAAAAAAAAAAAAGAAAATAATAAAAAAATAAAAAACAGTAGTAATTAATGAATATACGTGTATTATATGATTGTGTGTAAATATAAAATTTTATTAAGATCTTGTATTTAATTTTTGTATTTCATTCACTCAATGGTCACGAACAGACAAGTAACTAACAGAGAACAATTAGCATTTGTTACTTTGTCACTTTGACATTTGCGATGTCATAAAAAAACTTGTGACAAAAGATTCGAAATTTTGTTTTTTTTGTTTTTTTTTTTTCTTTATTTATTTATAGATATACTTATAATTATTGTATATACGTGTTGTGTACAGTGTACAGTGAATATTAAAAACATACACGTATAGTAAAAATAATTTGGTTTTGTGATATTTCTTTGAATGTATAAAACTCTTTCACTCCAAAATAAATGACAGTTTGTCTGTCTGAATACACTTAACTCTATACAATTTTATACTACATAGATATACATATATATATATATATATTTTGATTATTTTTCAAATAATAATATACATTTGTGTATGAGAATTTTATAATGTTGTTAAATTTATTTTTAATTCTATGAATACATGAATTTTTCAAACATTTTTTTTTTTATTTTTTTTTTTTACCCCATTTTAAAAGTACAAAAATTTATTAATATTATTTAAAATTATTTTTTGTATTTGTAAAAAATAATACTCAATTATTTTTTGCATTATTTCTTTTTTTCCATTAATTTTTTTATTCCTGTATTATTTATTTATCATTTTTTTCACTCATTTCTTATCAATTCTTTCAGTTTCTTTTTTTTTTTTATTTTTATTTTTTATCAATTTTACTTTTGCTTTTATGTCTAAATTAAATTACTCGTGTATTCACAATTATGTATTTATATATTTATAAAATAAAAACGTGAATTAAATATAATACGTTAATATTTAATTTCTCTCTCTCTCTCTCTCTTGTTTTTTTTTTTTCTTCCATTTTAATCTCTTTAAACATGCATGTATACATATATATATATGTGTATGCGTGTGTGAGTCATCGTCGTTATTTTCTTATGAGCTTGCGTGTCATCAACTCGTCATTAACCAGTGAATCTAACGTTAGAATAAACGAAAAAATAATTATTTATATATACGCATGGTTTTTTTATTACCGTGAAACAAGAAAATTTTACGTACACACAATTTAAATGTAATAACAATAATTGTAAATAAATATATATAAATAAATAAAATAATAAAATTAATATTCGAAAAAATCGGGGATTAATGACAATGAAAGTGAGGAAAAAAGAAAAAAATGTAACTTTATTTTGATAATTTTTTTTTTTTCTTCACTCTGTTGTAACATGAGATATATTAAAATTGCATTTTATATTGTGTAGGAATATTTGATATGTGCGTTGATAATTTCAACTGTTTATCTGTGTAGTCAATTATGTATGAGTTGAATAAAGTAAAAAAAAAAAAAAAAAAAAAAAAAATCATACGTCATTTATCGTTACTGGTTGTGATAATTGTCCAGTGAAATCATTATTTGAAAAAAAATAAAAATAATAATAAATAATAATAATAATTTTTTTTCTTTTTTTTTATGTGTGCGTGGGTGAGTGTGTTCATTTAATTAGTGGATTAGAATTAAATATTTCCCTGATGACGCGGTTAAGAAAAAAAAAAAAAAAACCTTATGTGAAAGTGAAAGGATGAGAGATAGTAGAGGATTGAGAGAGAAAAAAAAAAAAAAAAATTGAAAAATATAATATATTAAAAATAATTCAATGTTGTATGAAGGGAGTGTTGGGAGTGCAAGTGTTCCCTGGAGCGTTTGAACACTTTTTCTTTCGACAGAATCACTAGACCGAAATCATTTCCATTTCAC
>OY987184.1:2954328-3324328 GCA_963920625.1 Dinocampus coccinellae | reverse complement strand
TTTTTTATCCTTTACAGTGGAAGTCAATAAAAGTGATTGAAAGAAAAAAAAAAAAATAATAAAAAAATTGAAATAGATTATATGAAAAATAATGGGGAGGACGTGCCCTTTTTTTCGTCATTCAATATATTCATATTTCTATTCTCACATTCGACAGAACACGTTGATGTCACTCACAATATCACGAGTTATATATTTTATATAACTTTTTTTTTTTTTTTTTTTTTTTTTTTCTTTCTTAAATATAGTATTTATATATTTATTTGTGTTTGTGTGTCAATCATTTAATTTTATTGACGTACAGTTGGAATTTTTTATATTGTCTGTCTGTCTTTTTCTTTCTCTGTGTGTGTGCTTTTTTTTTTTTTTATTGATTGAAATTACAATTTATCGTAATCAAATGATAAATAATTCTATACTTTATATGTTATTTTACGCTTTTTTTTTTATTTTTTTTTTTATTAGTTTTTTTTATTTTTCTTATTTATAATTCTGTCCCTTTATCAAGAGGGAGATAATAATTTATCGTGCAATGACATAATTCAAGTTATACACGTAAAATATAATAATAATAAGCAAATTATTATTATTATTATTATTTTACAGTGAAAAAATTGTTTTTGTCATTTTTTTCTAATCAATTTCTTATTTTATTGATAACTTTTTTTACATTATTATTATTATTAATTTTTTTTTTGTTTGCAATAATTTTATATTTTTATTCATTTTATTGAACAAATAAAAAAAAAATTACAGAAATTCGAATCCCAATGATATGATTTTTTTAAAGTTTTATTATTATTATTATTATTATTTTTTTTTTTTTTTCTGTTATTAAACTTGATATTTTATAAATTTTTTCAGATTTTTTTGTTTTTTTTTTGTCTCTCTTTTTATCTCTGTAAATGTGTATGTGTATTTGTGTGTGAAGGGCGTGTTAGATGAGAAGGGAGTAGGAGCGTCGGGGACAAAAACTTTTATTGTTGAAAATACGTTCGAAGGTTACGGGAATTTTACAGAATAGAAAATTTTTATTCGAGATAGAAGAGTTTTTCTACAATATATTTCTCGACATTTTCAAAACTTTATCAATATTAAATATTTAATATTCATCATAAATTATATATGATATTTCTTATTTTATATTTTAATTCAAATTATTGTAAAATTTATCAGAATTTTTATGATATTTTTTTTTTCTTTTTTTTTCTTGATTTTACATATACTTTTATACTTTGCTAAACTTTGTGAAAAAAAAAAAATATATCTATATATATATATATATATATATATATATATATATATACATTTTTTTTGTTTTCTTTTCTTTTATTTTTTTCTGGAAAAAAAAAAATTGATTTAATGTACTCGGTATATAATGTAATTCATTCAACTAATTCTACTGCACGTAGAAAATGGTGAAATAAAAAGATCCCGACTCTACCGACAATTCATCACCATCTAAACAATATATCGACGTTGAACACATATATATATATATATTTTTTTTTGCCATATTTCACTTTATTTTTCTCGCCGACAATTCTCGTCTCACAGCAAGACCGAGGATAGCGATGAATCCAACAGAGTAATGCTATAGGCTCTTGCCAGAAACGTATCATAAAAAAAAAAAAAAAAATAAAAAATAAAAAAAATAGGAAAAGGGACCAAAAAGAAAAAAATACATAATATATAAAAGGAAAAAATTGCATATAAAAAAAATATTACAAATGGAAAGTTGGCAATGCCAATTTTTTTTTTTTTTTTTTTTTTTTTCTTCTTTTTTCTCGCTTCACTGTCTCTTTCATTTATATTAACTTTACGTCATTTTGTTTTTATCCATTTCAATTCTTCTAACTCTATATCATTAGCAAATAATACAATGTTTTCAATGTCCTAGAAGTATTTGCAAAGATAAAAATCTGGATAAATCACCGAGAAAAAAAAAAAAAAAAAAAAGTAAAATAAAAAACTGTAAAGAAAAAATTATGAGAAAGTTTTTGTGAATAAAACACACAGACCTGGATTTTTTTTTTCTTCTTGAATTTACTTTTTTTTTAAGTAAAAAGAATTTTTACACTAAATAATTCATTATTATTATTATTATTATTATCAATTGTTTTTTCGTCTACTTATTTTTTATTACAACAGTAAATTGCATCATGATTATTTATTTCAATCAAAATATCGCGTATTTATTGCGACGACATTTCACAAATTATTTGTGAGTGTTTAAAGAAGAAAAAAAAAAAAAAAAAAAAAATTAATGACAAATGAAAAAAAGAGAAAAAAAAATAAATAAAATGATAATAATAAAAAGAAGAAGAATGAAAAGAAAGAAATGAGGATGAAGAGGCGTAAAGTGAAATGCATATTACACACAGACAGACACACACACACACACACACACATATATTTATCTTCATACCTCTTGTCTTTTGTCTTTCTTGTCTTCGTACAGACTCTTGACGACGCATCGTCATCGTGATAAGAGTCACAGTAGGGTCTTGAAGACGTAAAAAAAAGAAGAAAGAAATATATAAAAATGTAGAGCACACTAGAAAAATCTCTTCATGTGTGTATCCATACATGTCTAAATATTAAAAGATACATTTTCATCTCTACCTTTTATACTGCACTATTTTCTACAAAATCGATTTTACGTCTAAAATAAATAAAATAAATAAAAAAGAACATAAAATATTATATATATATATATAAATTTTATCTTGAATTCTTTTAGTGTATCATAGGGTGTGGACCGATTGAATAAAATTTCATTTATCAAACGTTTCAATAAATTATTATTTCAATGCAAAAATTCATGAGAGTGTTTCAGGTGATAAAAGAGAAAACAATAGACAGACTGAGTGAAACTGAGATGATGAAAGAGTAGAAAAAAATTCTTACAATATTCAATTATATTGAATTGATATTTGTACAATTTAAACTTCATCGAATTACAATGATAAATAATAATGAAATAAATTTCTGGAATAATTCCAAGAATTCACTACACAAACTCATTTATTTATGAATATATATTATGTCAACTTTGATATTTTTATTTTAATCTGAGAAATTGGATAGTAAAGATAAATTTGTCTATTGCCATGATCTCACGTATACAAATACTCACGTACAAATATAAATTTTTTTTTTTTTTGTAATTCAAGTAAAATATCTCGTGGTGAATTTATATATTTTCCATAATAAATATGAAATTTTTAATTATTCCATAGAATTTTATAATAATAATAATTAATTGATTAATTAATTGATCAATTAATCTTGTGAATTATGAAAATTATATTACACTATTGTGATTTTTTTTTTATTTATTTATTTTTTTTTTTTCTGTGCATAAATAATTACACGAGTAATGCAAATGGTATAATCTCAGTTTTAATTCATCATTACTTCACTTCATGTGTGTATTTAAGTATAAATGAAAAAAAAAAAAAAAAAAAAAAAAAAAGTCGTTTTATATTTTTCTCTTTTACTTGTTTATTTTTATTTTTTTTTTTTGTACTACTGTATATTTTACCGTTTCAATGTTTTCACTCGTTACTTTACTGAAGAAAAAAAAAAAAAAAATTCTCAATACACACACATAAATTCATACAAATATTCACAAAATAAGTATAAATTGCAGAGAACTTGTGAAATATGACGTGCAGTTATGTTACAGAAACTGTAATATAAATGAAAATGAAGCGAAAAAAAAATAATGAAAGAAAAAAAAAAATAATAATAATAAATAAATAACTAAATGAATAAATAAATGAATAAATAAACAAAAAAATACGTAAACAAAAATATTATGTACACAATTTGAAATAAATAAATAGTAATAGATTGAATTTTTAAAAAAGTATCATTGAGAGATCAAAAAATACATATAAATTTTATAATTTTTTATTATTATTTATTCAAGTTCATTATTTTCCATCTGTTTGAAATTGACGTGAATTCCTAAAAATTAAATTCATGAGAAAAAAAAAAAAAACAAGATGATTACCAAATAAATAAATAAATAAATAAATAAATAATAATTGTCTCGATGAGTTTGTAATTGCTTGACATTTATATGTATGAATTTTTTTTTTTTTTTTTTTTTTTTTTTTCATTTATTATGTTTTTTTTTCTTTATATCGTTAAGAAACTCAACTCAACTCAACTATATAAACTCAATATTAATCACTAGGGAAAATTCACTGGTTCTTTTACTCTCTTTCAAGTCGCTCCTGTTCACTCTTGGTGGTTGGTAAAAAGAAATAACTCGTGGTTAAAGTATCTGGAGACAAGTGAGTGAGAGAAAAAATGTGAATGTAAAAGCGAATGAACAAGAGAAGAAATTGCACATGAGAACATGGGAATAAAACTAAGGTTGAAAATTACTTTTTTTTTTTTTTTTTTTCTTTTATATTTTTATTCCTGTGAATGGGTAAAACTAACGTGAGTTGGGAGACAAGAGGGTAAAATAGAAGAAAAAAAAAAAAAAAAAAAAAAAGAAAAAAAAGGAACAATTGACCGAAGAGATAAAAAATTGTGAGCGATGTTGGAGTGGACGTGGCAATTTATTTATTCTGACAGTCAGAGTGTAAATTAATCGAGTGAACAAATGAGAGTAGAATGAATGAAAATAAAAAAAAAATAATAAAAAAGGTGAGAGTCTAACTAACCCAGTAAAAAATATTGAAGATAGAAAATTTTTTTTTAATTTTATTATTATTATAATTTTCAACTTTTAAGTAGACTTTTGTAGACTTTTGAAATAATTTTTATGGGCTTAATTTGTTCTAGTATTTATTATAAATAACAGTTGGATAGAGATTAAAAACTCAATTTTAATCAGTGTCACTTCAGACTACAATGAATTTGAGAAAAAAACAAAAAAAAAAAAATATGAATAAAATTCTTTATTATTTATATATAATAATATTAATGATAATTTATTATTAAAAAATGAAAACAAAAAAAAATATATATATAACACATGATAAATAAATATTTATGATGATATAATGAATATTAATAATTATTAATAATATTTTGTGAAAGTTTAATATAAATAAATACGAATTATTGGTATAATTAATAATAATATTTATTTAGTTATATGGGCAACAATTAATCGTTCAATTATTATTATTATTTATTTCTTGTATTTTTTTATTTATTTATTTTCTTTTTTTTATATTATATTATATCATATCATAGAATTTAATTCGGATTTGTGCCAGAAGTTGCTGACCAGAATTTTCATGCCAGAATTAACTACATTCATATATCCACTTATTTCTATAATTTATTATGTATAAAATTTTTTTTTTGAATTTTTAGGCGAAATTATAAAAAATGAGAGAAAATTTCTTTTTCACTGAATTTCATCTAAATTCATGAAATCAAGAATTATTACTATATATATATATATTATTATTATTTTTTTTTTAATGGAATATTTTTAAATAATACTAGACTGTCGAGTTTTTTTGTTATTTTCATAAATTTTTATTACTGTCTCTTTTTTTTTTTTTTTTTTAAACTGTTCCACTTTCTTTAGAGAATTGGACACATATGAATTATTTTTTTCCCTTTTTCGTGTAAATATTTTATATGACTCTTTGTGTGTGTGTGTATTCAGTAGTTTTGTGTATTAATGCGCGTGCGTTTATACAAACGAAAGATCAATGGGGAAAAGGGCAAAAGTATATATACAATATATATATATATAGGGAATGATAAATTTTCATGTATCCTCGTCAAGGACATATTTCAAATTAAATAACACACCCACTCATTCACGCACACGCAAATTTTAATTTGGATATTTTATCTACTGTCCTGGTAGAAAATACAGTAAACAAAAATACCAGAGTGGCTTTATAAAAATCGTAATTTTCTTCTGATTTATTATTTACTTTTTCATTCTTATTTATAATTTTACTCTCACAATTTTTCCTCTGTCATCTTAGATATTTCGTTATTTTATTGTAAATTATTCACTTGAATTTAGTATTAATTTATATAAGACACGATATTTAAAATCCAAATTAAATTCCATAATAATACGTGAGGGACTAGTTTCATCTTTGTAATTTATGGGCATCATTAAATTCACGTTTCCTTTACGATGACACTTTTGTGATATTCATCACGTTCAACAATGTTCACCTGTTTCCATCAAAAATACATTAATGCATTCACTAAAACGTATATTTATATATAAAATTGCGTTTATGCATATGTGAAAATTCGGTTGATAGTTTTTCTCACACAATTTTCCTAAATTTATCGTTATTAATATTCAACTTTAATAATTTTTTTTTTTTTAATTTACTATCAAATAACATATTTTTTTTTTCTCTTAAATCGATATTATTGTAATAATTATTATTATTATTTTTTTTTTTTCCCTATCACACTCAAGTCGATAATTATTCAACCTCGTTTTGTAGTATTCCCATGAGTCCCTCTTGGCAATCACTAGATTCCACTTTTGTGATTCCAATTGAACATTGTGCAGGTGTGTTATATTTTATCAATTCTCCATTGATAATATTCAAGAATATTCTATAATAAAAAAAAAAACATAAAAAAAAAAAGGAAAAAAAAGGGTAAAATTGAAATTTCAAATTATACAATTTTGATGATATATAAATGAATAAATAAGTGAATAATTGGGTTTGAATAAATCAATTTTATTTATAAATAAATATATATGTGATAAATTTATTAATATATTTTGTGTGATTGTTGATGAAATTTTATTAGAAATTGTCAGATTGAAAAAACCTACGGTTTTTATAGGACATTAATCTCGTTTGTTAGACATTAGTGTGCGTATGTATAAAAAAATGGTGGTTTGTTTAGATATCATGTTATTTTTTTTTTTTTTTTTTTCTTATCCCTCATTTTCTCTCTCATTTTATTACAATGAAAAATGTGTATACATTCGTCTTGATAATTCTCCCTTGTTCAATGTTTGATAAAAGTCTCATACTATTATGCACTACTTTTATTATTTCTATTTGTGTTTTCGTAATAGTCAACATCATCAAAATTATGGATATATATAGACGTAGATTGATATAATAAATGTGAACTCGTAGTTGAGATTGAATTGGCCTTGGTTGGTAGACAGTGGAGGGTAAATAAGTGCCGGGAAAAATACAAATCACATAAAAAATTTACATATTTATTGATACCAAAAATAATTTCAAGAGCTCATAACTCATCGACAATACAGTATGGGGTATACATGTATGAATATAAAATTGTAGAACAGATTTTGACGCACAAATAAACCGTATGGTTGGGTGTATTTTTCCAATTTTCTACGACACTATAAGCAATTATGTAGAGGGCAAACAAAACAAAAAAAAAAATTTTTTTTTTCTCCTCTTTTTTTTTTTAATATCGAATGTATGAAGTAAACTCGGTCACTAACGAGTTGAACTGGTGGCAGAAAACTTTGCGTGACACTACTGTAATAGTGTATCCACACGTTGGTAGAAAGTAAAAAGTAAAAGAGGGAAAAAAAAAAATAATAATAATAAAATAATTTATATAGCGAATGAATAAAATAAATGACAATTGTAGATAAAAAACTATTTATATGTATTAAATATAATTTTTATTATTTTTGTATTTATTTCTAGAGTATTTAAACAGATTATTATAAAATACACCTTGACGTGATTTCAATTCTAGTTAATTCACAATGGAAATTTTAATGCGAGTGGATAAGGTCGGACAATGGTCAGACAATATATATATATAGATATATATCAAACGAGGTCGTGTTCGTGTTATTGATCAACTACAGGCAAATCGATATTTTTCCTTTTTATTATCGTCACTTGGTGGTAGCTGTAGTAACAATATTTGTGGTTATGTTTTTATGAATTGCAATATTCGATGTACAAATTATTTGTGTGGGTGTAGAAATTTGTGTGCAAATATCTTCAATGGTAAGTGAAATTTGTGTTGTGGAAACTAACGAAACAGTTGTGAATTAAGATTCAAGCGGTGAACGTAGTGAAATTGAAGATAAATTGAGTGAAGTGTTTAAACGATCTTTATATTTAATTATTAAATAAATTAGATGAAATAAAACAGAAAAAAAAAAAAAATTTATAAATACATTAAATAATACGAAAATATTAAATCAGAGGAAAAAAAAATAATATAATTATTTCATCACACAAATAGTTAATTATATATTTATTATATGTAAATTTTCTTTTTTATCATTTGAAATTAATTTTTGGAATTTTTTTTTTTTTTTTTTTTTTCTATTTTATTTTTTATTTAGTGAAAATTGATTGAATGTGGATGAATTAATAAATCGTTAATCTACACAGTTTGATTCAATTTTTTTCTCATTTTTTCAATTATTATTATTAATTTTTTTTTTTTTTCCTGTTTCATTTTTCCCTTCTGGATCTTTCTCCCACAATCATTTCGATATTAATCCAACACCGAAATTTTCATCTCAAAATCTCCAGAGGTGAGGGCTCACATTTTCCCTTTCTCATTCTCCCTTTCTAACACATTTTTTTTTTTTTTTTCACACCTCACTCCTCACTTTTCTCATCCCCCATATCGCTTTATCCATCTCTCTTTCTTTATATGATATAAATTGTGTATGGGTTTGACATGAATTATTTATCAAGAAAATAACTCTTGATATTATTACTCCTGTTTCGTGTAATTTCGACAAAAATACGAAACTTCATAACTAAAAAAAAAGAAAAAAAAAAAAATTAATTATATATTTGTTTTTATATATTCATGATAAGATTGAAAAATACAATGTAATTTTAAATTTTTATAATAATTTTTTTTTTTTTTTTTTTTTTTTTTTTCTCTTCATCTTTTTTATTTTGTGATATTATTTTTGTCAGGGACACGAACAATGTGAGAGTAGTTTTATACGCCTCATTGTTATCACGAATTTAAGAAATATACTTTATTTATTTATTTATTTATTCATTTATTTATATATTTATTTATTTATTTGTTTATTTATGTGTAATTTGTATTTTTTTGTTTAGTTTTTTTTTTTTTTTTTAATTTTTATCACAAATTTCTTTTTAATTACTTTATTATTTTTATTTTTTTTTTTTTCCTGTCAAGTTTTAAAATTTTTCTCTGATATTTGACCCAGTGATGACAGCCATGTTGTGTTAGACAGGGTCTATTATTTTTTTTGATTCTTTTTTTTTTTTTTTTTAAATCTGCCAGATGTAACTGTCAAATACAGTTGAAATATTTTTCAATTTCTCTTCAACCAACGATTTTTCTATTGATCAATATTTTTCTCTTTATTATTATTATTATTATTATTATTTTTTTTTTTTTTTATTATTTTATTTATTTTATCAATTAATCAATTTTTTTTTTTCTCTATATTGAACTGCTTTTATTTTATCTGTAATATTAATATAAATTTATTTATGTATTTGTGATTGTGAATTAATATTCTATTGAATACATCTGTCATATTGTATCAACCATCATCATCATCATCATCATCATCATCATCATCATCATCAATGTCATCAACATTGAATTAATGTAAATACATTTGCACATCACTGAATTAATTATCATGAAGGTAAACACAAACATTTACATTGCAATTCATATATGTGATGTGAAAAGTGATTGTCGCATAATGTCAATGCCAGGTGTATGTGTGTGTATGTGTTTTTTTTTTCTTTTTGTGTTTATCAACTGAGCGAGGCAGAGAAGAATATTAATCGAGTAATGAAATTAAAAAATACTTGAGTGAGAAAAAAAAAAAAAATAGAGATAAATTTGTCTTTAACTAATTTGTATTTTTTTTTTTTTTTCCTTTTTCAATTTACTCAAGATACTATACAATGTAAAAAGCTTCGTCTTTTTTTGTTTGATAATAATTTGAAACGTTAGAAATACATGTTGGTAAAAGTTAAAAGAGAGTGGTGGTGGTGGTGGTGGTGGTAGTGGTGGTGGTGGTTTATAATGAAGAATAGAGTCACTGGAGCATTGAAAACGTTTATTGTTCACTAGTATATAAAGTGAGCTTTACTTTTAATAACAATGATAAACCATCTTGGTATTCTATGTAAAATTGTATGAATGAAAATTTATGAATATTTTATAAATGAGATGATTCTTCAGTAGATGTTTATTGAATTAGTTGAATTTAGTACAGAATCAGAATTAAAATTACAATGAGAAAATGTAACATTAAATATATATATTTATATTTATTTATTTATTTATTTATTTATTTATTTATTTATTCATTTATTTATTTAAGATTAAGAGAATGAGAGTTGTGATTTAAAAATTCTTAGTGAATACTTTTTAATTTATTTAATTCCTGAACGAGTTTCCAATTGGTGTTTATCTCTTGTAAAATTGAAAGACACAAATGTGTTGTATTGTTTCGATTCAGTTCAGGTTTTATTGAGTTACAGAAAAACAAAAAAAAAAACCCCAAAGGCAACAACATCAATAAAGAAAATATATAGATACATGATGGATAATTGTGTGGTATTTACACTATATTGAACTGTATGAATCTCTGTTTTTTTTTTTTTATTATTATTATTTTTCTTCTTTGTTTTTAGAATAAAAAAATAAAAATCAACTTCAATAATTCAATGAAAAAGTAATCAAACGTAACAGCTAAAAGTTCAATTCTATTGAAAGTTTATACCAGAAACTTTGAAACATTCCAAATGAATGGAAAAAAAATATTGTGTACACAGACAAAATTTATATAATGAGAATTTTAAACTACTTTTCAATTCATTATAAAAATATATATATTTAGCGTTTGAATTAAATTCAATTACAATATTTTTTTTTGTTGTCATTTTATAATAATTTATATGAAAAAATGAAAAAAATGAAAAAAATAAAAAAATTCTTTTTGTTCTAATATATATTTATTTTTATTTTTTACAGAAATAAACCAAAAACATTTGCATTTGATCATTGCTTTTATTCATTGGAGCCTGGAGTGGAAAATTTTGCGAGCCAAGATGTCGTTTTTGATGCACTTGGTCGTGATATATTGGACAATGCATTTCAGGGATACAATGCCTGCATTTTCGCTTATGGACAAACTGGTAAGTTGCAATATAAACACAAATATATATACATATATTTATATTGCCATTAAAAAATATTGAGAGCATGAGAACAATAAAATCACAATATTTATTCTCATATTTTTCCGCATTTTTTTTTTCTTTTTTACTGGCGATTACTCTCAATTGGACAATTGAAAAAATTTACAATGTTCACTTTATTTTTTTTGACAAAATAAGAAGAGAGAAAAGAAAAATATATATATATACATATATTATACAAGAAATATTAATGTCAACTGGAAAATAAATTCATTATCAATTTTATTTATTTATTTATTTATTTATTTATTTATTTTTTTTTCTGCACAGGCTCTGGAAAGTCCTACACGATGATGGGCAGTGGTGATAACAAAGGTATAATCCCACGGCTGTGTGACAATTTATTTGACATGATTGCGAAACAACAAAGTACAGAACTATCATATAAAGTTGAAGTATCGTATATGGAAATTTATAATGAAAAAGTTCATGATTTGTTGGATCCAAAACCTAATAAACAGTCACTCAAAGTGAGAGAACACATTGTATTGGGACCGTATGTTGATGGATTGAGTCAACTTGCAGTTACATCATATCAGGTATATAATAAACTAGAATGAAAAATAAAATAATAATAAAATATTATTATATATGAATAAAAAAAAATTAAAAAAATTTGTATTTATTTTATTAGGATATTGACAATCTCATGACAGAGGGAAATAAATCACGAACTGTTGCGGCAACAAATATGAATTCAGAGAGTTCACGTTCACACGCAGTTTTTTCTGTAATACTAACGCAAACACTTACTGACACTCAAAGTGGTGTGAGTGGTGAAAAAGTATCGCGTATGAGTCTCGTTGATTTGGCTGGAAGTGAACGAGCAGTGAAAACAGGAGCTGTAGGTGATCGTCTTAAAGAAGGAAGTAATATAAATAAATCATTAACAACATTGGGTCTAGTCATATCAAAATTGGCCGATCAAAATTCGGGTGGTAAAAATCGCGATAAATTTGTACCATATCGTGATTCAGTATTGACATGGCTGTTGAAAGATAATCTTGGTGGTAATAGTAAGACTGTTATGGTAGCTACAATATCACCAGCAGCTGACAATTATGAAGAAACATTATCAACATTACGTTATGCTGATCGTGCAAAGAGAATAGTTAATCACGCTGTAGTTAATGAAGATCCCAATGCAAGAATAATACGTGAATTGAGACAGGAAGTTGAAGCATTAAAAGAAATGCTATTGCACGCTACGGTAAATAAATATTTACTTGGATTATTTTTATTTCATTTGTTTTTATTAACTTTTTTTATCTTATTTTTATTTAGGGACAAGGATCAGTATTGGGTCAACAGCGCACAGACATAACAGAAAAAATATCCGAATCTGAGAAATTAATGAAAGAAATGTCACAAACTTGGGAAGAAAAATTAGTAAAGACTGAAAGATTACAGCACGAAAGACAGCAAGCACTTGAAAAAATGGGAATTAGCGTTCAAGCATCGGGTATACAAGTAGAAAAAAATAAATATTATTTAGTCAACTTGAATGATGATCCGAGTCTCAATGAATTACTTGTTTATTATCTGAAGGTAATAAAACTAATTTATAATCTCTATTAATTTTTTTTTTTTTAAATTCTTTATTACATTATCAGATCTATGAAGTAATATAGATATATTTATTATTATTATTATTATTATTATTATTATTATTATTTTTTTTTTTTCATATTATTTATTTAGGAGAGGACTCTTGTTGGTGGACGATCTGCAACAACAGATCAGGATATTCAGTTACACGGATTAGGTATTTTACCCGAGCACTGTGTAATTACCATTGAAGAGTCTGGTTTATATATGACCCCATTAAATGGAGCTCGATGTTTTATTAATGGCAGTCAAGTTGTTGCCAAAACTCCATTATTACATGGAGATCGAATTGTTTGGGGTAATCATCACTTTTTCCGCGTCAATTGTCCTCGAAGTGCCACTGGTAATTATTTATTATAAATTAATTATTTTAAAAAATTTACAATTATAAAAAATTATTTCACTGTATTTATTTAAACTTTAATATTTTACATGATTCATAATCTACAACGTCATATTCATATATATATTTACGTCATAAATTTATACAAACAAAATTATTGAACGCATTTCAATGTACAATATGACTATGTAGCTATATAAATTTTGATTACTCTGTAAC
This sequence comes from Dinocampus coccinellae, assembly GCA_963920625.1. NCBI lineage: Eukaryota > Metazoa > Arthropoda > Insecta > Hymenoptera > Braconidae > Dinocampus > Dinocampus coccinellae. The sequence continues at coordinate 3,310,963 of OY987184.1, read as the reverse complement.
AAGTTACGAGCACCAGAGCGAGATATAATTCCGCTGACTTGATTCATAAAATATACATTACTCTATTTGTTTTCCCTTTTTCTTCTTCTTCTTCTTCTTTTTTTTTTTTTGTGTGTTCATTAATTTCAAAAGGTTATTTTATATAAAATTTAACGTTAATTCTGAATTATTTTCTGACTTATAGCAATAAGCAGTGAGCCACAGACTCCCGCGCAAAATATCGACTATAATTTTGCAAAAGAGGAATTAATGTTAAATGAATTATCTAATGATCCAATTCAACGAGCCATAGCAAGACTTGAAAAACAACATGAAGAAGATAAACAGGTTAACTTGATATTTTATTTCATAGTAATTTGTTCAAGATGTGGATAAAATAAAAAATAAAAAATAAAAAAAAGTTGTTATATATTAATTTTAGGTTGCACTTGAGAAACAACGTTTGGAGTATGAACGACAATTTCAACAATTGCGCAATATTTTATCTCCAACAACTCCATATTCACCGTATGTACCATACGATCCATTGCGAGGCAGTCAAAGTGGAAAACTTCCGGCATGCACACCAACAACACAAATGCGTGTTGAAAAATGGGCACAGGAACGCGATGAAATGTTCAAGCGTAGTCTTGGACAGTTAAAAACTGATATACTTAAAGCAAATTCACTAGTTCAAGAAGCTAATTTTCTCGCTGAAGAAATGGAAAAACAAACAAAATTTAGTGTTACATTACAAATACCACCGAATAACTTGAGTCCTAATAGAAAGGTAAGAAAAAAATAGATAAAAATAAAATATTTAATTTATAAATTATTTTATAGAATTAGAATTGTTTTTTTTTTTCTTTTGATTTTTTTGTTTATTCTAATTTTCTTTTTATTATTTATATTTATTTGTTGTTTTGTTTGTTTTCTTTTTTTTTTTTCCTTTTTGTTTTTTTTTTTTTTTTACTTTACACTCTTGTATACGTAGAGTGTATTTTTTCAGCGCGGTGCATTTGTGAGTGAACCGGCTATTCTCGTGAAACGTACAAATATGGGCAGTCAAGTTTGGACAATGGAAAAACTTGAAAATAAATTGATAGACATGCGGGACATGTATGAAGAACGAAAAGATCCAAATAATTCAAGTCAACAACGATTGCCAATGATAAAAGATGAGATTGTTGGAAAAACCCAAGATCCATTTTATGAATCACAGGAAAATCATAATTTAATTGGAGTTGCAAATATATTTCTTGAAGTATTGTATCATGATGTACGACTAGATTATCATACACCAATAATTAGTCAACAGGGTGAAGTCGCGGGACGATTACAAGTTGAAATAAGTCGTATAAAAGGACAATTTCCACAAGATCGAATATGTGAAGCAGCATCAGAAACATCAAGCTCAGATTCGACATCATCTGAACAGGAAGAATATTCTGGTTCAAGTCACATTACATGTCGCGTTACGATAAAACAAGCGAGCGGTCTACCATTATCATTATCACACTTTGTTTTTTGTCAATATAATTTTTGGGGTCATCCAGAACCAATTGTCGTACCACCAATTGTCAATGCTGATTTACCAATAGCCAATTGCACAGGTGGTCGTGATTCACTTGCATTTAAATTTGATCACACAAAGGATTTTACTGTTCCAGTTACCGAAGAATTTATCGAACATTGTTCCGAAGGCGCTTTAAGTATTGAAGTTTGGGGCCACAGAAGTGCGGGATTTTCACGTAGCAAACCCGGTTGGGAAGTGGAACAACAGCAATTAGCAAAGGCACGTTCTCTCGCCGATCGTTGGTCTGAATTAACTCGTAAAATAGAATTATGGGTTGAAATTCAAGAATTAAATGAGCAAGGTGAATATTCACCCGTTGACGTTGTCATGAAATCCGATACGTGGACTGGTGGAATTTATCAATTACGACAAGGACAACAGCGTAGAATACAAGTGCGAGTTAAACCCGTACAAAATTCCGGAACATTACCAATTATATGTCAATCAATTTTAAGTGTAGCCGTGGGCAGTGTTTCTGTACGTAAACGATTTCAAATACCTCTAGACAGTTATCAAGATGAAGATCTCAGTATATTACGAGAAAAATGGAGTGATGCATTGATGCGACGACGACAATATTTAGATCAACAGATACAAAAATTAATTAATAAACAGAATAAAACCGAACAAGATAATGAACGTGAACAGAGTTTGGTTGATCAATGGGTGAGTTTAACTGAAGAACGAAATGCTGTTCTAGTCCCAGCTGCTGGTTCAGGTATACCTGGTGCACCTGCCGATTGGAATCCACCGGCAGGTATGGAACCACACATTCCCGTATTATTTCTTGATCTAAATGCCGATGATTTATCAACCCATCAATCTGGCGAAGAGGTATCTGTAACTGGTTTAAATTCAATAATACCAAAAGAGCATGGAAATAAATTTTTTAATTTACCACTTATACGTCATTTGGAAAAAGATGTTTGTGCAATTGCTGCGTGGGATTCAAGTATACACGATAATGTACATTTAAATCGTGTTACTGATACAAATGAAAGGGTTTTTTTAATATTAAAAACTACCGTTCGACTTTCACATCCAGCTCCAATGGATCTTGTATTACGTAAACGTTTAGCATTAAATATTTACAAAAAACAAAGTATCACTGATAGAATATTTAAAAGAATTGTCCGTACTGATTGTTTAACACAAAGTGGTGTTACGTATGAAGTTGTATCGAATATACCAAAGGCTAGTGAAGAGTTGGAGGATCGTGAGAGTTTGGCACAAATTGCTGCCAGTGGTGAGGACAACAGTTTGTGCGACGGTGAAACGTATATAGGCAAGTTTTATTCATTTATTTATTTATGTATTTACACAGTAATTATCAATTATTAATTATTGTATTTATCATTTATTTTTATAATTCAATAGAAAAATATACTCGTGGTGTATCAGCAGTGGAAAGTATTCTTACATTAGATCGATTACGACAAAATGTCGCAGTCAAAGAATTACTTCAAGCACAAGGTCAGCCATTAATGAGAAAAACAGCAAGTGTACCAAATTTTTCCCAGGTACTTCTGCCACTTCGCCGTCTTGGACGCACTGTATGCTTTCTTAATTATTTTATTATTTGGAATGCGGATTGTAATAGTCATCATGTGGTTTGCATCGTGAAATGATTTTGAAAATATTAATTAATTTTAAAAAATATAAAAAAACTAAAAAAAAAAAACTAAAAACAAAAAAATTATATACAACAAATTTACATTATTTATCATTATTAATTTCAATTATCGCATTCATTTTTACACTGGTTTGTTTCTCATTTTTTTGCTCTATATTTTTTTTTTTTTTTTTTTTCTTTCTTTTTTTAATGTCTTTATAATCACATCTATTTTTGCATGCTGCTGGACTTTTCATTTAACGTTGCAAACAATTATTTATTAATCAATTAATATTCAATTTTTTTTTTCTTTTTTTTTTTTCTTATCGTTGAAAATAGATTATGCGATTTGATACATCGATGGATTCACTCAATGTTACACGCTCTGAAAGTGTTACTGATCTCAATTCAGAATTAAATGGCCTACCTCATCATTCACGTCGTGCGTCTGTTGGTCATGTGAGAAATGACGAGAGTTTCTTATCAACACCATCAAAATCCTTTGGCATTGGTATGTTATTTTATTATCAATCATATAAATATATATTTATTATATTAATTGTCAATATAAATAATGAATAAGTGTAGGTGGTACATACATTGAAAAAAAAACAAAAAAAAAAAAACAAAAAAAAAATTATAATTGTCACAATAATTTTTATTTATTATTTTTTTTTTTTTTTCCCCATTTCTTTTTAATTCTCTCTGAACAAAAAATAACTGATGATGAAAATAATGAAAAATAATCTGGAGTATTTATTGAAACAAGGAAAAATGCAGTTACTTATTATTTATATATTATTATTATTACCTTTTTTTTTTTTTTTTTTTTTTTTTTGTCTCTTTGAATTTTTCAACAATAGTGACACAAGTACGGCAGAGACAAGGTAATTCTGTTAATGAAACCACTATGAATCATTTATTATTGCATTAACACCGCATTAATTCCATTCACGTGATCAACGTTATTTATCACCTTCGTATTTTTAAATCAAACTCAACCGGGTGCTGCCAGTTGGGTGGCCTGTGCGACGATATTCAATGCGAAATGCTCGATTGTAGCTTTATTTTACGATCGTTTTTACGCCTTTTTTTTCTAATTTTATTTCATTATTTACTCCAATATTGTATTGTACCACTCCAAGTAGAATATTACAATCACAATCATTAAATCCCCATGAATATTTATTTATATGTTCACATATTTAATAATTAATTAATTCATATTATTCAATATTTCGAATAATTCAATGATAATTTTTTGTAGGTTTAAATTTGTCATTTTCTATTTGTATCATTTGTAATTTTTCCTTTTGTGTTTTTTTTTTTTTTTTTTTTTTTTTTTTTATATTTTCTTTTTATATATTTTTTTTTATTTTTTTGAATTAATTGTTAATGATAAGAAAAAAAAGAGCTGAATTTAACAAAAGGGCTTGTCTCTCAAATGTTGGTGGCTTATGTAATGATGATTTTTTTTTTTTTTTTTTTTTTTTTTTTTTATATCTTTCAAAAATATTTTTCCACTTTGATAATATATTTTTTCCCGTTTATCTCTTATTTATATGGCATTTGAACACATTAGTTTTGAATCTTGAACAAATTATGCTTTTATTATTATTATTTTTATTTTTTTATTTTTTATTTTTTATTATCATCAATTGCTTTTTTTTTTTTTTTTTGTTTATTCTCTTTTTTCTAAATACTCATATTTTTTTATATGAATAATAAAAATATAATGATTTATATCTAATTATATATTTAATTAAATTTTTTTATATTCATATAATTCAATTTGATTTATGAAAAATTATATTTAATATTTTGCACAAATTGGTGGATGCAAGCATAAGACGTCCAAACCACTTCAGTTTTATCCATATATATAATTAATAATGAAAACAAAATTAATAATTACAATTCAAAATTAATTAATTAATGGAAAAGAAATAATAATAATAATAATAATAATAATAATAAATTTATATTAATTATCTGTTACTCTGTTTTAAAACTACTACGTGTCTACTTCTACCTACTATTTCGGCCCACTCGCAAGGCTCCATTCTCAATTCAGGTAAAATGGAGTCTTGATATTTATAATTTATTTGATGAAAAAAAACAAAAAAAAAAAAAAAAATTTTATTTCATATTTTATTATTCTATTTATTTACTGATTTTTTTTTTTTTTTTTTTTTCCTTTTTCCGTCAAAAGTAACGGTGATATTAACGACTGATATATAATAAGATAAAATAATTAGTACATTTGTCTCGTGAGTGGTTAAGTCTGTCTGTTGTTTTGCCTCACTCGTATAATTTTCTTTTAATTTTATGCACAGTAGATAATTTTTGTCTAGTTATATTCATATAAATATAATTAAATTTTTATTTTGCATGAATAATTATATATAGATGAATATTTATTTTATCATTGCTTGATAATCATGTACAGCTCAATTGTTTATATATTACTCAACTATATAGATATATGTATATATTTTTTTAATATTGCACATGTACATGTAAATTGTAGCTGAATTTATTTATATTTTTTCAACTGTGACAATGAACAATGGATATCTCATAGTGCATTGTGGTATAAAAATTAAAAATATATATTATATCAATATGTATATATATTTTTTCATTTATCTATAAAATATCGGTAAGAAAATAAATATTAAAGATGAATCAGTTTAAAGTCAAATTTTATTAAATCAATTAGTATTTTAAATGATTTTTTTTTTGTTTTTTTTTTTTTTTTCTTTTCCTCCCTTTTACTGATTGACGAATAAAAATATTTGGTGTGCATGGTATTTTTTTTTTTCTTTTTTTTATGTATTGAATAAAAATAAAAATGAAAAATTATATATTGCATCGCATGTATATAATGCAAAATCTATGTAAATTATTTTATTGTTAAACAATAAAAGGAAAAAAAAAAAAGAGGGAAGAAAAAAAAATTTTTTTTTTTTCTGTTTATACATTTTGACTTTAAATTATAATTTTATAGAATAAATAATTAACTGAAATATTAGATACAAAAAAAAAAAATAGATAGATAAATAAATAAATAAATAATACCAAATATTTTAATTAAATTGATTAATCTGTATTATTTGTACAGTGTACAACTATAAAAAAAAAAAAAAAAAAAAATCCTATCTGCCGCTTGATTGATTCATGAGTGTTTCTATAATCAAACACCGTCTATCTCCTTTCAGCGAGACCAACTTTTCTGAATCTCAACCCAAACAACTCACTGACACGTGTGCAACAATCCACCTCTTCCAAGTGTAGGTGACACTTGCTTTAGTGTTGTAGAACTTTTTTATTTTTTTTTTTTTTTGTTATTTTATATATATATATTTTTTTTTTCCTAATTTTCTCTTGTTTAACCCATTTACATCACGACGCAAATGGGTCAAACAATTGGATTATGTAAATTACACGTTGTTATTTACTTAATTTATTTATTGTCATTTTTCTTTATTTTCTTTTTTAGTGCCTTTTATTTATAATTTCAATTTATTAAATATGTATATTACAAATTGCTTTGGCGAGGAGAAAGAACAAAATAAAAGAAAAAAAATTGGTATATATAAGCTTTTTGCGAACTATTGACAAATTTTAATTTCAATTTTTTATGTTTCTTTTTTTTTTTTTTGTTTATGTTTATGTTTATTTGTCTTTTAAACATTTTTATTTCAGCAATATTATTTTTCAGATGCTGCCTTTTTATTTCACCCATTTATTTCAATTTTTATTACATTTAATTTATTTATTAATTATGTTTTTAGTAAATATTATAGTAGATTAAATTAATTCATCATTGATGGATAATCAAAAAAAATTTTATTTATTATTTTCCATTTTTTTTTTTTTTTTTTTTAAAGCATCGCCAAATATGAGTGGAAAATTGGGACTTCGAATGACAACTTTACACGAGGAAACATCAAATACTGGCAATCAACCGTCGTCACCTATTCGCGACGATGATGAAGAAAAAAGTGACAATGATTATTCTGAGTACGAATCATATCAGGTAATAATCAATTAATATTGCATATTTGAGTCTTTTTTTTTTTTTTTTTTAAATAATATCAAGAAAAAAAAAAGAAAGAAAAGTTATCATTTTATTTATTTTGTCATGTAGATCATTTCGAATTTGAATTTTTTTTAGGCACCAACAAGACCAGTAAAACCCCTGACAACTTCTCGAACATTGGATTCACTTGCTGAACTTCAATCAACTAAATTAAATACACCGAGTATGAGTAGCAGTGGCTACGGTTCACAAGCAGTATCAACAACTAATTTAACATCGGACGATTCAATATCAATAAAGTCAATTAGCGTTGATGAAACACCGGATTTGGAATATAAAAATATAATTGACTCGAGAAAACCTGAAAAAATGGATAGTTCACTGGTGGAAGAAACACCTGAAGAATATCTAGGTGAAATAAATACTGATGTTAAAAATATCAGTATTTCACATAATAATGATGTGATTGAACAAAAAATTATTGATTCTGGTGCTTCCACAGTGCAATTTAATATGCAAAATAATATCGAATCATTTCAATTGAAGGATATAAATATTGAAAATGAAATAATTGATAAAGGAAATGATATGGAAGTTAGTCAAACATCAGGATCAGGTGATGATAGTCCAATTGAAGGAAATTCAGTTGTTCATACAAAACTCCCTCCAGGTAAAGTTATACGAAGACGAAAATTATCTGGTACATCAACCAAAACACAACAAAATACTCAACATCGAGCTTCATTTCCAATGGTCCGTCCACATTTATCTGAGAGTAAAGTTGCTGCAAGACTTGAACAATCACTGCAACCGAGTATGGGGTCATATGAAAATGGTGAGAATAATTCATCCGAACGAATTGACGATGATACGAGTGATAAAAATTCGGCATTTGGTTCACGACACGATTTAACTAGAATCGAAACGCCACTGCCTGATTGGATAGTCATTGGTGAATCAGTTATGGTTCGACCTTACAGTTATTGCGGTGTAATCGCATATATTGGACCAACAGAATTTGCATCGGGTACTTGGATTGGTGTTGAACTCGATGCGCCAACAGGTAATTATAAAAAATCAATAAGACTCATGTTATATTATTTGCTCTATTCAATTTAATATCATTGGAATAATTTCAGGAAAAAATGATGGTGCTGTAAATGGTCATCGGTATTTTACATGTCGACCCAAGTGTGGGATTTTCGTTAAATATGATAAATTAATTCAGGATCGGCGAGGTAGAGCACTAAGAAGTTTCACAAAACACGAGATTACACCTCCACCATCATCGACAATGCGTCGAAGCGCCAGTCGAGGTTTGTACAATTATTTATATATCAAAAAATTCCTATAATATTGAAATTGTTGGAAAACAACTAAACAAACAAAAAAATTAATTAATTTATTGAAAAATAAATTGTTTGTTAAGGTGAAGGTTTGCATGCATTACATCGAAGTCGAAGTCGAGGTGAAGGATTATCAACAACTGGAACACGATCTTCACCACGTGGAAAATGAATTTATCATGCATCTTTACTAAATCCAATATTATATAAGCCAAGTTCATAACACTAATGAACAAAAACAAATTACATCAATATACTAGTTTGCTATACATCATGTCTACATATATATGTAGCACACCAGTATTTTCAGTCCTTTTAGATCATTAGGGCAGTTGATTGATTATTGATAAACTATACCAATAAATAAATTGGAACATTTCGTATATTCATTTAGAGATTGATCGTGGTAAAGAGAAGATAAATAAGAGAATGAAAAAAAAAAAAAATAATAAATAACAGAGATAAACGAATGATTAATAATAAAGTGGGATAAAATAGTAAATTAATAAGAATTTAATTTCGAGAAAAAAAAAAAAACAAAACAGAAAAAAATTAATAATTGTCGAGAAAAAAAAAAGGCGTATTCATCTGTTCATATATTTTAGCGATAGAAATTCACAGTATGAAAATGAAATTTAAAAAAAAAAAGGAAAAAAAAATGAAAATGAAACAAAAAAAAAATGTCTATAGTAGTGGATAGTAATTTTTATGCATTCCATATATAGCATTTATTTCGTATATATTCGATGATATTTACAATTAATTGAATTTTAAATTTAATTATTATTATTATTATTATTATTATTATTATTATTATTATTATTTTCGTTTCTATTCGTTGACGGTTATATCATTATCTCGGGATTTCGTTTGTACATTAATCATGCATTGTAAAAAATGGATTTAGGAAATTGTTTTATTTTGTTTAATTTAGATCAATTTACAAAAAAAAAAAATAAAAAATTCCAAGTCCTCCCATCATCATTTAATTAGTTATATATATATACATATACATACACACATACACATACATTTATATAGAGATATAATAATCATCATTAAATTGTCGTGAACTTTTTGAAATTGCCTATTGGTAATTTGTTTAATTGTTGGAAAAAGTATCGCGTGATATAATATAATTTACTACAAAACTAAATACATGCCCACAATACTTTCAAATATGAATTTATCTACCGCGTTGTGTAGATTTGTTTTAAAGATTTTATATATATACAATTGTTTCATAAATAATATTGTATTTTTTTAGCGCAATTTGTTAAGTTCATTTATTCATATTCATCATCGTTTTATTAGTATTTAATTTCAATTATTATTGTATCATAAATTATTTTTTTTCTCCTCTCCAGCCTCCCTTCATCTTTTCATTTATTTGATCTGTCATTATTTTATGTTATTACATGAGTACGAGATAAATTTTTAATTTTAATAAATAAATAAGTGAATAAATATATACATAAATAAATAAATTAATTAATAAATAAAATCACATTTCGAATATGTCCATTGTAGACCGTGCAAATAATAAAAAGAAAACAAAAAAAAAATTTATTGTCAGCTTTCGTGTGTGTGTATACGTCCGTCGAATTATTTCATTTAGAATATCAATAAAAATTTTAATAAAACGGAAAAAAAAGAGAAAAAAAAAAATTTCAAAAAAAAAAAAAAACAATAATTTATGTTTGTAGTGATTTTTAAATGCAATTTAGAAATGCAATATTAGTAAATTAAGTTTAGCCATTAGGGAAGTAATAAATGAGCTTGCTTCATTGTATTCAATTGTATAATTAATTATATTTAATTTCTAATTTCTTTTGAACAATTATAAATCAACGTTATCAAGTACATGAAATGCCATTGAGATAAAAATAATTTTTCTGCATTATTTACCACATGAAATAAAAGAAAAAAAAAAATATATATAACAATAATATTAATAATAAAGAAATAAAAATTGTATAGATACATGAATTATTAATTAATTTGGCTCATAAATTTAACGAATAAGACAAAGAAAAAGAAAAAAAAAAAAGATAAATAAATAAATAAAATGCCTAGTCTTTTAAATATCTCATATTCCAGACGCGCAACAAAATAAAAACAACTTAACGTCTCCCTTCTTACATAAAGCAAAATCAAATTGTATAACGGACTATAATATTTTTTGAGAACCTTCCAAACGGTAAAATCATGTGAAGTAACAATACAAATGAGTCAAAAGATGAAAAAAAAAAAAAATTAATAAGATAAACAACAAAAATATACCTTATACTTAAGATTCAAAATGTCCATACTGTGAAAACAAAAACAAAAAACAACTATTCCTGTCCAATTAGAACAATACTAAAAAAAAAAAAAAAAAAGAAAAAAAATAATAATATTATTACTAATAAATATATTATTATATATGTAATATTTATTGAATAAAAAAAAAAAAAAGAAAAAAAAGTAAATAAAACGTATCATAAACATAACATTTTTATTTTATATCTGAATTTAATTGCAAAAAAGGCCCACAAAGAACAAAAAAAAAATATTGATATTGATAACTTGAATATTGTGAATTGAAAGGAAAAAATTATTGAAAAATAATTTACAATTGTGCGGATATATAAATAAAAATGTTACGTTTAATGATCGAATACACCTGTCCATTTTTGGTAATTAAAAAGTTATTAAAAAAAAAAAAAAGAAAAGTAACACAAATACAAAAAAATAAAAATAAGAATAAAAATAAAAATAAAAATAAAAAACCAATGAATATACACAATGTCACAGTGATGCTACTATATACATTGTCAATTATTTGACAAAGATATTAAACCAATAAAGTATATTAATTTCAATTACTATTTTGTTTATTATTTCTTACATATTTATATACATAACAGAAACATTTACAATATATTAAATTAATTAATAAAAAATATCAATTTAAAATTGTAGTGTTGCCTTCGATAAATTCAATTGCATATTATCAATTTAAATGAATTAATTATATAATGACATAAAATTTATTATAATAAATGTAAATAAATAAATTCATTATTAAAACTGTCCTGCGTAGAGTGTCAATATAAAATTCAAAAGAAAAAAAAAAAAAAAATCAAATAATAATTTAACAAAAATCTAAAAAATAATGTAGATATAATTCACATTGTAAAGAAATTGCATGGACAATATATTTATTTTCATTATTTTTTATTTATTTTTATTATTTTTTTTTTTTTAGATAGAGTAACTAATTGTGCAAAATTATTCTACCATTGCTCATAAATATATTTCGCTATATATTATAAATATAAATTTATATTGTCATTTTGACAAAATACACATACATATTTGCCAAAATATAACAATTTTTTTAAAATCAATCAATCAATAATAAGTTTTTAATTAATAATAACACATTAAATATCAATTTCAATTATTCTAAACGCACATTATGTATATTTACATGCGTGTAATTCACTAAACTTACCCCAGATATTTATTATTTTTTTTCTATTATTGTTTCTCTATTTTTATTATCAAAAAACATTTATCAATGCATTTATAAAATATATTTGCATTATACATTGGAATAAGAGTTGAAAAAAAAAAATATATATATATGAATTAAATTTTTAGAAATATATAATACAAATATATATTGGAATATGAAAAAAAAAAAAAAAACAAAATAGAAAACAAAAGAAAAATAAAATTAATATTTGATTTAATGATGTATGATATCTAAAATTTATTATTTATTTATTCATTATATTTAGTTTGACCAGTCCGTACTTAAACTCCAAACGGAACAATAAATATTAAAAAAACAAAAAAGTCGGTCTTTGTCCTGCTGAATCATATTTTACTTGTGCATTTGCCTGATTTAAATAGAATGGAATGAGTCCTAGTCAGATGTCACTGACTTGGATCAAGGTCCTCTTTGTCCTGCGCCGAAACTTGACCGCAGATGAGTCCCACATTGACAAGCGATAAAAACGAAACAATGTGTCACAGTGTATTGCAATAATACACACTGTATTCATATAATCCTCTGACAGTGGGCACTCCTCATAGTTGAGCTAAGTAAAAAGGTCTTTGACACATTTATAAATGACTTGCAGAATATCTCGCACAATTTTTTTTCTTTTTTTTTTTTTTTTTTTTCTCCTCCGGTCCTTCTGCCAACCCTTTATGCAAATAAATTCCATAGGGCACTCTCCTAATCCTGATTAAAATCCATTCTATGAATATAAATTTGTCGCATCCCTGTATCAATGAACTCGGATTTTAGGTCAAAGAACTCAAAGTATTCAATCATTTATAAATATATATATATATTTTTTTTTTTACTTCTCTTTCCTCACGGATCAATTAAAATATTTTTTATTTTTAACAAAAAACAACAACAAATAATAATAATAATAATGATAAACAATTTTTACTTATTGATAATGACAATTAAATGTAAATCCACAATAATTAAATCTCTCATTTTTTTATTTTTCTATTTTTCATGACATCCAGATTAATTTACAAGTAGCAATGATAATCAGACGTGATTTAACTTTTGAAATGCTCATAAAATTATGATGTGTACACGGAAATGATATCACTAATCTTCATCATTCACAAGGTACATTAGATACTTTTGCATATATATATATATATTTATTATTATTATTCATTTGTCAATACTTCATGGATAATAATTTTTTTCCTTATTTCACTATCTTAAATGACGACATTTTTTTTTTTCTTTTGTTTTTCTTTTTCTTCTGTAATTAAATAATATTTATATATTGAAATAGATATATCTGTAAGTTAATAATTATTGAGTTTACATCCAAGAAGATGAGATTTTACCATAACTCATAAAAATTAATTTGAGTTATCACGTCTTCAGAATATGAATAGTCAAGATTAATATATAGAAAATGTAACAGCGTGCAAGATAATCATACAACTCGTTGACTTCCTCTCATACATTGTAAGATTTATTTATTGTTTATTGTGATCAACAACGACATCATCATCATCATCATCATACAATAATATTATCAACAATATTTGAATTGCTAATGAGTTATAGACACATGTGTCCATGATTTCGTGCATGTCCATTGGTTCCTGTAATATGAAATGATTCATGATAGTATAAGTGAAATTTATAATAAGAAGAAAATACATGTATATATTATTTTAACCAGATAAAAATTCTTACCACTAGACCAATTTATCAATTATACAAATTTCCGGTTGAATAAAGATATAATCAGCTCAAAACTAGACATCTTTAGACACGACAGTAGCTGCTCAGTAAGTGAAACTAAATGATAATTTTAATTTGAAAAAAAAAAAAAAAAAAAAAAAAATATAAATATATATAATTTTATTGCTGAATTAATTATTATGTCTTTTTTTTTTTTTTTTTTTGTTTTGAAATATTTTATGCGTGCACATTCATCTGACAGTAATTCGAATAATCAAACACATGAGAATTATATTGTCTTGTCATTTATAGTGAATTTTAATATACGACATTTTCTTCTTAAATGATTTTACAATTGATATACACATTTCTTGATAACTTTTATTTATTTATTTATTATTATTATTATTATTTTTTTTTTTATATAATTCCAATGAAATAACGTAAGAGCAATAGATTATTTTTCTGAAACGCGTCGAAATTATCAAAATAATGATACACTTAAATACACATTGATTATTGCCAGTTATTAATCATAAACGATTATTCATCTTCATGAATATGTCCCAATAAATTTCCACCAAACTTCCGGCCATGGATCCACTAAAATAGAAATATAAAATATTATGTATATACAGATGAATGTATAGAGTATATACAGAATATATAAGTTAGTTAATGCAGATATGGCACTAAATTATTCGACCATGAGTCACAATTGTAAAGCTCAACGATGAGCTATTTTCAACATTACCTCTCTCTCTCTTTCTCTCTCTTTCTCTCTGCTTTTTTACTTGCTCGCTTTGCTTCTGATTCTTGTATTTAAGAGAATCTTTTTTTTTTTTTTTCTATGATATCTAACGCGACAATTTCTCTCGTTACATGATACGATCAAGAACACGAGTTGGATTCAAATCATCTCTCATATGTTTTTATTGCTAGAACAAGAAAAAAAATAATAATAATAATGAAACAAAAATATAGTGACTCTTTTATGATTTGTGTCAGAGAATTGAGTGAAATGTAATATTGAGTGTTTGGAAGAAAAAAGAAAAAAAAGAAAAAATTATTCCAATTGTCAGAAAGCAACTAAAAGTACACAATTGTCAACTCACAAATTCCTGGGATCAAACGAAAATAAATAATAAAAAAAAATCCAATGAATTGAGGTGGTGGTAAATGAATGACATCGCAAAGTCTATTTCGTTGCACTTGGTGTTACTATGACTCATTGTCGCGATGAGTGAGACTGAAATGTGTAAAAAGGAATATAAAAAAAAAAAAAAAAAAAAAAAGAGTAAAGAGTGTGAGGTAGTTTGAGAGTGAAAAAAAAAAGAAAAAAAAAAAACCCCCCTCATCAAAAAAGTCTCGGTAATTTACATATATGTATATTTTTTTTTCGTTTTGTCTTCACTATCACCCGTTTTTTTTTTTTTCTTTTTTTTTTTCGACTATTATCAATACTTTTCTAGTGATTATCGATAATAATTGATATTGTAAAGAAGTAATAGAGGATAAGAGGCTTGTACAAAGATCCGTGTAGGCCAAGGAGAATACCCAAAAAAAAAAAAAAATAATAATAAAATAAATAAATAAATTTAAAAAAACCTATTGTAACGATATGAAACAAGGTCTTTTTTTTTTTCTTTATTTGATACTTTCGATTTATGGGCGCGGTGATATACACTCAGGGACATCTTTATCCATTTCATATTTTTGTAATTTTTATTTTTTTTTTTTATTTGTTTTTTTTCCTTCCTTTCTCTGTATTATAAAAATATGAAAAAAAAAAAAAAAAAAAAAAAAAAAAGGAGAAGTCATGCAGATGAAGACAAGCCTGCTATTGTCCAGTTTAATTTTTTTTTTTTTTTTTTTTTTTGTGATAAAAAATATAAAAATTGTAAAAATAAAATATACATTATGCGATATATATTATTCAATATATAAATTATATAATAGTAAAATTGAATATATTCAATAATTTTTATATCATTGAAATAAAAAATCAATGTAAAAAAAATCAATAAATAAATTAATTAATTAAAAATAATAATAATAATAAGGAAAGAACAAAAAAAAAAATTTTTTTGTTTATGACTATGACTCACACTGTGATGTGGCTTTATGAGACGTATCAACCTACGAGAATCGGCAAACTGCGGATATTCCACGATTTTTATATGTATTACGTAGAAATCCGACCGGAAACCACGAAGATTTTAAGAATAAAAATCGATATATAATAATTTTATTCATTTATTATTTGCAATTATTAAAAATGAAATAAAATGTAAATAATAATATCCACAAATTTCAACTGAGTTTAGATACTTTTTTGTTTTTTTTTTTTGTTTTTTTTTTTTCCTCTGTCTTTATGTCTCTGTCTGTCTTGGTGTGGTGATGTCAATCATTATGGGGGAATGGGGGGATCTTCTGAGAATACACATGGTGCACATGAGATTATCATAAAAATGACATTCGAATGAATTGCAATGACTCAGAATGTATCTATATATGCAAAAGGACAATAATCAATTAGAACAAAAGATACAAACGAGTAATTACTCCTTTCACTGTATAATCTCAATATGAATTCAATTATATATCTTACTCATTCTTGTACATCGATAAATACATATATATAAATCCTTTGTACAAATAAAAATAAAATTGAGTAGCTGAAAAAAAAAAGAAAAAAAATTATTCAGTCACATTTTTTTTTTGTATTAAACATTGAAATAATAAATAATAAATAATTTAATTCAATTAAATTATTTTCTATTATTTTTCTTATCATACAAAAATTTGTAGATTTTTTTACGTGTAAAAAAAAAATTTTTATATTACTCAGGGGTGGTCTGAAAAATTTTCTCGTACGATTACACACGAATGACCAATAATAAGTGGATAGATAAATGCTCGATAAAAAATGACAAACCCAGCGGGACATTGACAGTGTCGTCAAATCATCAGTCAAAAAATTCCACTAACAGCCAACGCCTTTTTATCATATATTATTATTGTTGTATTGTACATACATATATATGTTTTATTGTTTATTTGATATGTTCAGTTTAAAATGAATATTGAAAATTTTCATTTATCACACACGTAAATTAATGCAGTATAATAAAATAAAAAAATTAAAAAAAAAATAAATAAATAGATATAATAATAAAATAAAAATATAAATAAGGAAGATAAATTAGAATTATTATTGGAACATCCGTTGGAGCTTGACAATGTACAAAATATATAAAAACATATCAGAGATGCATCTGGTAAATTGACTGTCAGATCACGCGATCCGTCAGTACAATGAAAAAATTAAAATTTTTTCTCTTCCTTTTTTTTTTTTGTTTTTTTTTTTTTTTTTTTTTTTTGCGGAAACCCATCAGATAATTCATGGGCACAACATTGAATAAATAAATTTTAAGGTTACCAATGAAATTATATTATATTTCAATTTATTGTCTTTAAAAAAAATTTTGAATAAAAATTATGATAATAATTATATTTTTCAATATAATAAATCGAATAAAATAATATAATATAAATTGTAAATTATAATTTATTCTGCAACATAAAACAATATTAAAAAGTAAATGAATTGAATAGTAGAAGAGAGATGAAAAAGACACACAAAAAAAAAAAAAAATAAATAAAGAAAAATTTAGATAAAGTCGGGAAAATTGTGTTTGGGTTGTGGGTTAGTTGAAACTCAAGTGTCGTCTCATCGTGAATCGAGCATAGCCAAAGAGTGAGAGTAAGAGTTGTACTACCTGTACCGCATGTACCGCAGCTCGTTATACTCACATACAAAAATTCACACACACACACACACAAACAGTAGTGGGAGTGCTCGATAAAAGACACGGTGGAGTACCGATAGTGAATCAGAGTGGCGGTTGACTTCGGGCGCACAACGCGCGAACTGTCCGTTCTCTCTTATCACACAATCTATTATTTTTCAATTCAGAGTTTCATTTTTTTTTTTTTTTTTTTTCCATTTATTTATTTATTTTTTTAAATTTTTTTTCTCCTTCTCCTTCTCCTTCTCCCCGACCCTGGCCCCTTTTCACATTTTGTATCTTCAAAAATATCAAGTCAAACGTATCAATTATCCAGTAATAAAAAGAAGAATTAATAATTGAGATTAAATTTCTTTT
The DNA here is from genome assembly GCA_963920625.1 of Dinocampus coccinellae. Taxonomy (NCBI): domain Eukaryota; kingdom Metazoa; phylum Arthropoda; class Insecta; order Hymenoptera; family Braconidae; genus Dinocampus; species Dinocampus coccinellae. The sequence goes on along the minus strand of OY987184.1, from coordinate 3,293,015 downwards.
TAATACATTAAAGAGGATAAGGAAAAAAAAAAAAAAAAAAAAAAAAAAAATTGACATAAGTTGTAGGACGAACACGCGCCTCTGTGGAAATTATCAAATCGATAGTGTCGTGGCAACAATGTTGTCCTGACCCAACGCCAGGATAAATTGTGTGCCTTGCAATACAAATAAAAAAGAAAAAAAAAAAACATTAATAAATATTTATGATTGATGAAGACAATCAAAAGTTTAAATCCATCAAGAAATTGGAATTGAAATAATAACGTGAGTGTGTTGTATGAGTTTGTGTGTTTATATTAATATTATTGTTGATTACTATTTTTTAATAATGAACAAACACATGATAATAATTCTCGATTTTATATAATAATTTTTTTTTTTTTTTATTTTTTTTTTTTCAATTATTATCAATTCATTTTGTCACTTCCGCGCGCGTGTGTGTGTGTGTGTAAAGGTAAAATTAATTCAAACGTGTTTACAAATAAAAATATTGATAATGGAGAATTGGAGAACGGAAAGGCGCCAAAGTTGTGGAAAAATTTGGCGGGACATGATACAAATTGGTCTACTCGTGATTGTGATGTGTGTCAAAACGCGTGAGGCTATACCTGTCGTCACGGAAAATAGTGCTATGGTGAGTTTTGAAATTTTGTAAATAAAATTAAACACACCCACTCTCAGTAAATTAGATAACATTGTATACACAATAACGATAAAAGTAAAGATGAAAAAAAAAAAAAAAAAACAAACAAAAAACAAAAAACAAAAAAAAAAATTAATAAAATATTCAGAGCATTCAGTTGTTCAAGTAGCAAATAATAGAGATAAAATTATTATTTATCATCGTAATAAGATAATATTTGATATAAATTAATTAAGCATATAATATTAATTGAATTAATTCAAAAAAAAAAAAAAAAATTTTTAAATAAAATACTTTACACACATTTTACTTGACAAAGTTCAGCCTCGCTCGATGACTCGATCTATCCATAACCTTCACACAATCACGACACTGTATATTGCTGAATAATATACACATAATCTGCGAGGCAAACAAACGATTGGCGAGGATATACACCCACGTATATAATTCCTATTTCTAACTAACATATCCATACATACTATTTATATTGAAAAAACATTTCCGCACCTTCTACAATTGTTATGATGATTCGTGAATCGGAATAAATTTATTTCTACAATTCCATATGAAAAAAAAAAAAAAAAGAATTAAATTTAATTAATATCAATTGACTAGATGCAATGATACACTTCCAAGAATGTAAGACAAAAAAAAAAAATTATAATCATGATAAAATGATGATGATGATGATGATGATGATGATGATGATAAATGATATGGAATTAAATTGAAAGAGAAGTGGAAAGAAAAATAATAGAATATATCTCTGCACTGCAGCTGTACACCACGAAAGAATAATTTACAAGTGGTAACGAACCCGTGATAACATTATAGTTGAACGCAGTGTCCGCAGTGTCTGACCTTTTTCACAAGTAGAGCATCTCCATTGCCTACTACTACTTCTACTACTTCTACTACTACTGATACCACCAATTAATCTATTGCAGATAGGGTGTCATCTAAAATAATAAAAATAAAATTATTAACTTGAAATACATTGTTTTTATACAAAGAATATAAATATATACATACAATGTATTATATATATTTATTTATTTATTTATTTATTTCATTATTATTATTATTTTTTTTTTTTCTTATAATTTTATGACGTCGGAGATCTTTGTTCAATGGCGTAAAATATATTTACGTGTTTTTAAAAGCCACGTATATATATGTCTGTGTGGTAGCCTTTGTCATTATAAATTTGCACTCTTGCCAACTATTCAATGTAACTGTCCGTGAATTATAATATTTTCTGTGCATGTATATTATATATATATATATATATATATATATCTGTAATTTAAAGAAACAGAAAAGACAAAAAAAAAAAAAAAAAAAAGAATTAATCCAAAAAATACAATTAATAATTAATCATGAAAATTATCTAATAATGAATTAAACACACCCTTATATTATAATATACATTGATTTATACTAGGAAATAGTAAATAATGTATGTGATTTGATGCGGAAATAATACGAGAAAGCGCGAGTAAACGCAATTGTCCTTGATCATTACAGATACAACATTCCAAACACGAATTTTAACGTCATTGGAATATTAACTATAAAGACATGTACTTATCAATAATCTGTTGCATATAGAAATGTCTGAAAAAAATTTTACAGTGAGAGTTGAAGAAAAAAAAAAGAAAGAAAAACAAAAAAAAAAAACAAAAAAAAAATCCATGTCACCAATTTTCATTTCTTCTTTTTTCACACTTTAATCTTTTTTATTTTTTATTATTTTTTTTTTTTCTCTCTCTGTCGTGATGATAAAATGTGTAAACTGTTCCAATGTATTTTCTTGATGAGCACGTGCTACTGATTTATGAGTGTAGTATGTAAATTCCTATTGTATCCTGACATATCCTGATGTTTTGTCCATCATCACCAAGATACAATGCAAATTTATATCCAATGGCATTGCGTATATAAAATAAAGAAAAAAAATAATAAGTAAATAAATAAATAAATAAATAAATAAATAAGAATAAAATACAGAATATATAATAACTCCAAGTTATTTGAGATAAAAAGTCATAATAAATTAACAAATTTGTTCATTGATAAGACTTATCACTTGAGACATTGTTCATGTATTATTTTATGTGTAGTAAAAAATAAAAAATTTAAAAAATACGTGTACAAGTGTAATGTAGACATTGGAATTTATAAAAGACAAAAAAATAAAAAAATGAAGAGATAAAATGTCACATTATACTTGAATGAATAGTTATACGTACATGTAATAGAGATAAATCGCCTTTGGTTTTGCTGAATTAATCATTGAATGTTTTCCGTTGTCGTTTCTTTTTTCTTATTTTATTTTATTTCATTTCATTATTATTATTATTTTTTTTTTTTTTTCATTTTATCCAAGTAAAGGCGATCTGGTGACGTGATTTTTTTTTTTTTTTTTCATTTTAATGTCAGAAAGGTTGTACCCAGATTTGTATACATTGCGACGTGTGAAAAGAATATAATAGAACAAGCGTGGGATAAAAAAAAAATCTACGCTAAACATTATCAAAAATATAAATAAAAAAAACGCTATTGATTCAATAAAATATTTTTATGATTTTTTTATTTTTTTTTTTCAACACAAAAATTGATGATCAATAATATAATAAATTATTATGAATATAATAAAATTATCAATAAAATTATTACATATATATTTATTATTAATAATTAAATATGATTCATCATAGTACTCACATGAATTCAATTAGTGTTTACATTATATTTACTTCCGGCGTAGTTGAATCAGAATTTCTCTTATTTTTATTTTTTTATTTTTTAATTCTTTCTTTTTTTTTTTTTCATTTATTTTTTTTTTTTTCGCACTAATAAATGAGTCACAAGAATGCGCTGCATTTAATTCTACCTTTTTCGTACAAATGCACACAAGCAAAAAATATATAAATAAATTTTTTTTAAATTTTTTAATTTTATTATCATTATTATTTTTTTTTGTTTTATTCAAACATCAGGTCAAGTAAAGTCAAATGAATTTTCCTTTGACGTGACCGCAACTATACAAATAAATAAATAATTACCAACACATCACTGATTAAACTGTCCAACTATATCATTTTAAATCTGTCATATAAATAATTGAGAAACAAAATTTTTGTTATAAATAAAAAAGAAAAAATTTTTTTTTTCTTCTTTCATTATTTCCACAATTCCACATACAACAGAATTAAAAAAGTATATATATTAATTTATACACATACAAATATATGACATATATATATATATATATTAAAAACAGTCAGTGAGTGCACAATTGTGTATGTGTGTGGTGCATTGAACGGTCACACGCCAAGTTTTCAACCTCGGCCTTGAAGAGGTCTTTGTCGAGAGAGGCAAAATATACATCGGTATTCTGCACGCCCTCGCATCTTCTTTTCTGAAACATACTTTGAATACAAAGGGTGTCGTTGTGTCTCTCAATTCTTTGTATCCCACACGATAGACAGCAGAAGATAAAAAGAGAAGAAAAAAAATAAAAATAAAAATAAAAATATATACATACATACATACTCATATAAATAAAGACAAAAATGAAGAGACATCAGTGTGATTATATCTCTGACTATTATTTTTTTTTATTTTCATCATTATTATTTATTATTATTATTATTATTATTTTCTCTCAACACTTCTATACGAATTGTTATCAACCATAAACCTATTTTTTTTTTTTTTTGTTATATAAATTTGCTTGACTGAAAGCCATCACAGTTTGAACATCGATCGTATCATGAGCAAGATGATAACACTTTACTGATATCTGATTAAAAATAATGATGATGATAATAATACAATATGCAATATATAATGGCGATGATTGATGTGACTTATGATAAAATGATATATATATATATATATATATTTAATTTCCGTAATTTAAAATAATATCTTCAGGAATGCGGATAAATAACGCACCACATATTAAATTGTCTTCTGTCTATTGTTGATGATATGCAAGTGAATTAATGCAAGATGACAATTATATATCGTGTCAATTGTTCAATTCGTGCTATGACAATCGATATACATGAATTATATAGTCACACATGATTTTATGCAACGGATCCTCGCTCCTCATGTATATATTCACATGAATATTCTCTTAGACGACTCTTTATCTATTTAATCCAGGTCAAGGAAGTCATGATAGAATAAACTTATAGACTCAAAGTAATATATATCGATCACTAGAAATTTTGTTTTTACCTCTCTGAAACAAATAGAAAAAATCGTGATAAATGATCATTTCCTCATTGTTAGGTTAATCGATATTACATAACCTCATTTTAATATAATAAATTCAAATAGTTGAACGACAAATCAATTTCAATTAAATGTATATACGCATTATATACAAAATAAATGATTAATTCCTGACAATATTACGCATTTTTTGTTTTGTTTTGTATTTATTTTGTATTTATTTTAAGGTTATAAACAAAAAGTCAATCTAACGGATTTTATTATTGATTTATAATTCAAACACACCAACTAGATTGTACAGATATAAAATGTCATAGCACTCATCCAAAGAATATTAATTGAATAGAAGATGTTGATGTCTCTTTATATATGGACACAACTGTTTAACAACCCACCCACTATTGGCGAGGTCAGTAACCTCCTAAATCTCATACGCTTCTCACATTTATATTGTCATGATGGTTTTTCACTCGCATGACATCTCAATGTAACTATATAAACTTTAAATTATATATAAAAATATATATTACCCTTACTTTAAATATCAATAACACTTTTTGACTGGTGACAATCGCAATTTCCGGTTGACTTCAGGTCTATGACACGAGAGAGAGCCAATATATTACATATAACACATACACGAATACAATCATCAATTTCTTCTTTCATTTTTACTCGAGTATGAGTCACTCAGGGAATTAGTGGTTAGCTGAAATAAAATATCAACATGAAAGAAAAAAAAAAAAAAGAAAATAATAAATAAATAAATAAATAGAAGCAAATCATCTTATATAGATATAATAATTGGATGTTTTTTTTTTTTTCTTCAAATTACTAATTCATAAATATCAAAATATAAACTTTCTAATAATTATAATATTTAATTTTATTATTTCTTCATATTTATTTACAGAGATATCTATCACAATTTGGCTATTTACCACCGGTAAATCCGACAAGTGGTGGAATTATAACTGAAGAGACTATGACTAAAGCAATATCAGATTTTCAATCATTTGCCGGATTAAATGTAACAGGTGAGAAAATCCATTCAACAGTATAATATTAATCATTATTCAATTGTATATTTATGGTATATATTTATTTATAAGACATCCTGATGTGTATTATGTACGTGTGTTAATGTATATTGGTATTTTGTATATGAGCGAGACGACGACTAAACGACAACGGCAGTTATGACGCTCGTGAATCATTCATAAAGCAGCGGATGCATTCATCCAAAGCGTGTGCTGTGTGGTATGACGCGTGCCATTGAAGGTCAACATCAAACTATTTCTTTTCTTTTTTCTTTTTTTTTTTTGTTTGTATTGATACTCAGATATAACAGATCAATCATATTTAAAGAATATAATCCAGAAGAAAAAAATAATGAACATAAAAGACGTAAAAATTAAAAATAACGTCATTGATGAAAAAAAATAGATGAAAAAACAGTCAAAGATGGGAAACAACAAAAAAAAAAGGGAAATATGAAATAAATATATATTAAATTAAATTGTGAATTCAAGATTTATTTAGACAATGGTGAGTTAAAAATCGAAGGCAAAAAAAACATTCGATTCATGAATGAGTTTCAAGTTTAGATAAGTGAGGTTAGAAAACTTGAAAATACAAAATTTTATATAGGATATGAGTATGTATGTGTATATATTTTGAAAGCAAATGATGATGTTTTGTCGTACGGTTTATTCACAGTCACTGTCAAGGCTGTCTAGTCAGAAGTAAGAAGATGATGATGATGATGATGATCAAGAAAAAGAATCAGAGACAATGAACAAACTCGTTTTACGAGGCCACCATGATCGCCATAATTATAAATACACTCATCAAATATGAAAGAAAGACGTGGAATGATATACCAAATAATTGCAAAAATTACATGGAAATAGTATATCAATATTTCATCTAATCACTAATATAATTCAGTGACACATGGTTTAATTTACTTGCATTCTACAAATAATTACTAACAAAAATAAATATGACAAAGAGAAGAAAAAAAAAAAGAACTATAGTACAAACACACAGTATTATATATGAGTTTTGCAATAATTCCAAACTCATCCATTTGATTTTTATCTTAATATACCGGCTCGTATGTTATAATCCACAATATTGCGCATAGTTCAATCGACCCGGTTGCTTTTTAATGGCGACTCACCCGTATATTATTCAAGTGTTTCCCCTTTGGAATCCCGATGACTGATTCACAATTCGCCGAAGTATACGTCGTTATTGTAAAATTGATGATTCACCATTTCAACTGTATCCTAACTCCGGATACTAGACACAGATTAATTTTTTTCTTCATCTGATTTTTTTTTATTACCAAATGATGATTGTACACCACATACTGATATGTAGAAAATGGAGGAAACAAAAAAAAAATCACATATTAAATAAATTATTTTTTCATATAAATTATATATAATTGTTTATAGAAAATTATTATTATTATTATTATTATTATTATTATTTTATTATATGTAAAACCTGTTGGCCTAGACAGATATATAATATTTAAATATATGATTGAATGTTTTTAAGATATTGATTTGTGTCAAGGTGATACGTTTGTATAATCAGAAGGAAGAAGATTTTTTTATTTTTTTTTCTCGTGTTATAAACGATTTATTGATGAATGGAATTAGTATAAAGTGTGTGTTGGTAATACTTTTAAATAATAAAAATAAAATGATAGTTATTGAAGATGATGAAATTATAGTGAACGGAAGAATTATCCAATGAGATAATACATACACACACGTACATCCCCTTACATTGATTTCAGGGATACAATGTATTACGTGACGATGACGATGATGATGATGATGATGATGATGGAGTAATAATTAACTACTAATCGTATAACTGGGGAAGAATAAAATTCAAAAAAAATTATGTAAATGATAAAAATTTATCGATAATGTCGGAAAAAAAAGTTTTTTTTTTTTTTTTTTTTTTATATGTACATTAGTATATATCCTAACCTCAACTTAATTTACATTGCCAATGATTTTTATCTTCACGACCCAGGTGGAATACACTTGCGTGTTGACTCTTTCTCTCTCTCTCTCTCTCTTTCATGAAAAAAATTGTATACGTAATAATATTACCATGTGCATTGGTATATATTATACACTATGGCACTCCTATAATATCTACGCAGAGAATTAAAAAGAGAAAGTATCGTGGGAAGAAAAAAAATAAAAAAATTTGCATTTATAAATCAATATTGGTGGTTTTTTTTTTTTGTTTTTTTTTTCCTGTATTGATATTAATTATTTGAAAAATATGAATTCATATAATTTATCAAAAAATTAAAAAATTAATAATAATAATTTTTATTTTTATTTTTAAATTTTATTTATCAGGTTCTTTGGATAATGAAACCTCCACCTTGATGTCATTACCTAGATGTGGTGTCAAGGATAAAGTAGGACGAAGTTCAGAAGGCAGATCCAAACGTTATGCACTTCAAGGTATTATAAAATTAAATTTATATTTCAAATATTCTGCAATACAATTTAAACTATTTCATTTATTGATATATATATATATATATCTATATTTAATTTAAAAAACCGCAATGTAGCGTTTCACTTTTAACACACTCCCACATATATACAAAACAAAAAAAAAATATATATATATAAACAAAAAAATTGATTGATAGCGGTCGTAATATTCCGCGTCATCAACTTCACTATTTTTTTTTTCTTTTTTTTTTTTTGTTTTGGTTTTTATTTCATTATCGTTATTTCAAACGATATATCTTTCACGTTTTCTCATTCACGTGATTTTTATTTGTTAATTCTTATATATATATATATATATATACATATAATGTTTTATTGCAGTTGGTCAATTACATTTTCTGTATGACACAACTTGAACGTGTGTCCGCTCGAGCGTTTCCATGTGATCTATCTGCAACTACCGTGTCAATTTGATTCATCCCACTATTAAAATTGGATATTTCAAATGCGTATTGCGTATATAAATGTTTGCATTGTGTATTTTTCTTTTTCTTGTGATTTATTTTTTTATTTTTATTTTTATTTTTTATTTTTTTTTTTTGTATATTACTGAATATAGAACTATTTGTTGCTATTTAATTTCCTGTTTTACGTGACACGTCCACACGTTTTATTTAATTTATTTATATAAAAAATTAATTTGATAAATTTTTATTTTATTTATATATATTTCAATTATCAACAGTAAAATTTATTAAATAAATATTATATATCAATGACAATGAATTATAAGTAATTTATATATATCATCATTCAACATGTTAATTGACAAATTGTATAAAAATCGTATGCAAAACGGAAAAAGAAGTTGTAAAGTAATTCTCACGCGTACGGGAAACAAAAAAAAATAAATAAATAAATAATAAAATAGTTATGTAACATAATAAAATGTTTTGCGAGCAGAGTTTATGAGCATGTAGTGGCTCAAGTAATTACCAATGATCTGGTATTTCATATATGTATGTACATATATCGCATCTCATCGTTGTCAATTCTTGCATAAAAGCGAATTGTCCATCACTGTATCATATAGATGACACGCAAACTGATGAGCGTCCACTGTGTCCATTGAAAAAAAAATAATAGAAAAAAAAAGAAAAAAAAAATAGGAAAATTATGATAAATCACGTGACAATGTGAATGAACAATAATTTTTTTTTTTTTTTTTTTTTTTTTTTATATATAAATAAATTATGTCAAGGTTATTAATTATGTATAAATAATATATTTATTTATGAATTATTTCAGGTTCGAGATGGCGTGTAAAAAAATTAACATATCGTATTAGTAAATATCCAAAAAGATTGGATCAAAATTCTGTTGATAAAGATGTTGCACGGGCATTTGCTGTCTGGTCAGAATATACTGATCTTACATTTACACAAAAACGTTCAGGACAAGTTCATATTGATATTAGATTTGAACGTGGTGAACACGGTGATGGTGATCCATTTGATGGTCCTGGTGGTACATTAGCACACGCATATTTTCCAGTTTACGGTGGCGATGCGCATTTCGATGATTCTGAACATTGGACAGTTAATAGCTATCGTGGAACGAATTTATTTCAAGTTGCTGCACATGAATTTGGACATTCACTTGGTCTCAGTCACAGTGATATTAAATCAGCACTTATGGCACCATTTTATCGCGGATACAATCCTGATTTTCTGCTTGATGATGATGATATTCAAGGCATTCGGGTACACATAATAAATTATTAAATAATTAAATAATGACAAACAAACATAAATAATAATTATAATGAATTATATTGATTATTACTTGATTAATTTATAGGCATTATATGGATCGAAAACATCGACAGGATATGATGGAACTGAAATTCATCAACGTACAACATCAGCACCATCAGGTGAAGAGGATCAAACGCTGTGTAACGATCCAAAAGTTGACGCCATGTTTAATTCAGCTGAGGGCCATCCTTATGTATTCAAAGGTAAATAATCCGTCTTTTATAAATAAATATAATTATATTTTTTTTACATTGATAATTATTTCTTTGAGATGAATTTTATTGTAATTTTAAAATGACAAGGGTATATACAATTTTACACGACGATTCATCAAATAATTATATATTGTATAAATTAATATAACCGGAAATAATTTTCAGGTGATTACTACTGGAAACTAACGGACGATGGCGTTGCCAGTGGATATCCTAAACTTATAAGCAGTTCATGGCGTGGATTACCAGGCAATATTGACGCTGCATTTACATATAAAAATGGAAAAACGTATTTTTTCAAGGTAAATATCATTATTAAAATAATTATCTTTTATATTTCAATGTATATATATTATTTATTTGATAATTATTTATACCTTTTGTTTATTATTTATTATTATTATCATTTATATTTTATATATTATTATTTTTTTTTTATATTTTTTATTTTGACAGGGTTCCAAGTATTGGAGATACGTGGGAAAAAGAATGGACGGTGATTATCCAAAGGAAATAAGCGAGGGTTTCACTGGAATACCAGATAATATAGATGCTGTTGTTGTATGGACTGGTAATGGTAAAATTTATTTTTACAAAGGAACAAAATTCTGGAGATTTGATCCGGCACAAAGACCACCAGTTAAAAGCACATATCCAAAACTTATTTCTAACTGGGCAGAATTACCAAATAACATTGACACAGCATTAACGTATCATGGATATACATATTTTTTCAAAGGCAATGCGTACTATCGGTTTAACGACCGTACGTTCTCAGTAAGTTTATAAATTTTTTTTTCTTTTTTTTTTTTTTTTTTTTTGAATTTCTTCTCATCAACAGTCAAGTCACTATGTGGAATGAATATAAATTGTGCTTATGTACACGAAAATTTATTAGATGTATTTTTATATTTTTTACTTTTATTTTATTTCATTTTATTTATTTTTTTTTTTTTCTCCTTCTTTTTTTCTCAGGTGGATGTTGCCGATCCAGCATTTCCAAGGTCAACTGCCTACTGGTGGTTTGGTTGCAGATCAGCGAGTCGCGGAACGCTAGGTAATGTCATGTGGAAAAATAATTATTCAAATGATAATGACAATGGTGGTACGTACTTGTCTGGGAATCTGGAGGAAGAAAATGACGGTGGACTCATTGGCGATGGTGATGGCACTCGTGACGATGTCGGTGATATCATTTTTGATGCAGGTATATACATGAGTTTTCAAATTACCCACGAAATAGATTGAAATAACGGGAATACATTTATATATTAAATCTTTTCTGATGAGTAACAAACAAAAAAAAAACTTCGATTTCGAAAATTTTTTTTTTATTTATTTCAATTGCTTCTTTTTGCATTTCGTATTTACCTGGCTACGTACTGGGTTTTGTGGGAAAAAAAAAAAAAAAAAAAAACAAAAAAATTGTTTCATCATTTCGCACACTTTGAGTCCATGGGAAAAAAAAAAAAAACGATTGAAGAAAAATTTTCATAACAATTAATTTTATAATATTATTATATTTATTTATTTATTTATTTATTTATTTATTTAATATTCGTGACTGTCGCGTACGTTCCATTTGATCGCATTTTACGAGTAAAATTTTATATACATTCCATTTTAAAATTTTCCATATTATTGTTCGGATATGATGCAACTTTCCATCTATTACAAAAAGTTATATTAAAAGCACACATGTGTGTATATATACATTGCCATAACTGATTGCAATATTATTATATTATATCACGTGAATTTAATCTTACGCTTAGACCAAACGCGACTGCTTCCTGTTATATAGGTATGTGTGTTAATGATGTTGTTCGCTGACTCGACACATTTTGCTAATGCAGAACAACGTGACAATAACAAAAATTATGACCGGATCGAAGTGTGCGCGGTTAAATCTGTGATGAAATTTTTTTTTGTTTTTTTTTTTTTTTTCATTTTTTTTAAATAATGTGGTAAAAATGTAGTACTAACATTACGAGTAAATTATTATGCCAATTATACTAACTCTATTCTTACAGTATATATATATTATTATTATTATATACCTATATATATATATTTTTTTTCATTTATTTCATTTCATTTTTATTAATTAATCAGTAGATGTATTATCTAGAATAACAAAAAAAAAAAAAAAAATTACCTACGTAACGCAACTAACAAATTTCATCAACATTCACACAAAAATTCAGTCAGATTATGACGACAATGGCGAATCAAAATTTTTTTTAAAATAAATTATATAAATACATTCTCACAAATAGGGAAAATATAAATATAAATATATATATATATATATATATATTTTTTTTTTATACATGAAATCATTTTTTTTCTCTCGAATAATATCTCATTGAATTCATAAAATTATTTTCTTTATTTATTCATTTATTTATTTATTTTTTTTTTCGTTTTTACAATAATAAAACCCAAATCGGTACATTAGCCAGGTGACGAATTTTTAAATTTAAAAAAAAAAAATTATAAATAATAATAGTGAATTTTTATCATTTTTTTCCTTCATTAAATATATATAATTAATAAAATGATAATTATTTATACCTAAACAAAAAAAACCTACAATAAATCGCCAAAGAGTCGCTGTCATTGAATCCAGAATCGACAAGAGTAAATATCTAATAATAATAATAATAATAATAATAATAATAATTTTTATCATACTCGTTTATTTGCATTTTGTATCTAATTCAACTTGTGAGCTTTGGATTTAATTAATTTTCTTCATTAACTCTCTTTTCTTTTTTTTTTTTTTTTCTTGTCTTTATACATGCAAGTACTAATTTTAAATTCTTACATTTTGAATAGTTAAATTTCATTATTTCAATTATTTATTTATCAGAAAAGTATTATTTTATATTATTTATTTATTTCAAAAATTAAAATATAATACGTGAAAAATTATTAATCGTTATTTCTGCATGAATTTTCAAATCAATAAATATGATACTAGTTTTTGTTTTTTTGTTTTTTTGGTTATGTTTGTTTGTTGTTCTACATAAATTCATTGTGGTGGAGTATCGCACGGAGAAGTAATAAATAAATGGAGATAAATGATTAAACAATATGGGAATAAAACACACACATAAAGAAAAAAAAACATAATAATAATAATAATAAACAATAATAAACGCATTTCCTATATATCAATATTCACAGGTGATGCATGATTCAAGAGATATATATTTAAATGGAAAACGGTTTTATGGTTGCATTGATTTGGAACTTGCATATTCAATAAGAATGTCGATGAACCTTGAGCAAAAACAAAATAAAATTTACAACAAAATCCTATATAACTATATGCAATCCTCTCTCATAACTTGTAGTTTGATCGTACTCTGTGGCACGTTATTTATTTATTTAGATTTTTTTTTTTTTTTTTTTTATTATTAATTTTTAATCATTTGTTTGGCTGCACGTGTACTATTATTTATTATTTAATGCACGTACACTTTGATTTGTTTATTTATCACACGAAAAACACTGATTTTATTAATAATTTATTAAAATATGTGTTTACGTAGTGTAGAAATTTAGCATGAAATGTTAAAAAAGTATTTTTTTGTATTTTGTTTTCTTTGTTTTTTTTTTTTTTGTTTTTTTTTTTTATTACTCCCTTTCCTATTCTGTTTCCTCATTCACAGATATATAATTCAATTATTTTGTTTGATGAAAAATTTGTTTATTTTCATATTTAACAATGTAAAAAATATATTTCAATATTTATTTGCAATACAGATTATTGAAATATTATTTTTTATATTTGCCGAAAAGAAAAAACGAAGTTATGCCAATTGTATCTTTTTTTTTTTTTGTTTTTTCTTTCTTGTTTTATATTATTCGATTTAAATTCAACACAAATGTTTGACAGACAGTAATAATTTTCACGATCTTACAATACGAATATTGATTGTTAAATCGGTTTGCAAATCACGAATATTGAATGTACGTACCCGCGATAGTTCATTGAACTTGTATATTATGTATTGTCATGATGAAAATCCAGAGAAGATATCATTTTGTATTACAACAATTAAAATTCAAATCGCGTTTATAAAAATGAAAAAAAAAAAAAAAAAAAAAAAACAATTCACTTTCATAGAATATTTTATATAATTTAATTGTCCATTTATATATTTATATATTTTTGATTATTATTTTTTTTTTTTTTTTACAATACAATTTAAAATTGAATCAACAAAATAATACGAAAATTTCCAATCAATATCCAAATTCCTTCCAATCCAACAATTCAAAATGTTACAGCCCAGGTGGATAAGTAAAACAGACAAACCAAAAAGAAAACAAAATGAAAAAAACAAAAAAAAAACAAAAAAAAAAAAACAAATAATCGTGTTTCCAGAAGAGGCGAATATTCCACTCGGTTTACATGGATCTGAAGCAAAAAAGTGATATACTTTGAATAAAATGGTCTGCAGCTCGATAAAAATGTATGTGCCACACAATATGATCAAACAGAAAAACAAAGTAATTAAAAATAATAATACAAAAGTTCCAAACCAATTAGCCAAAAGCAAAGACAGCAAATGCCAACAAACCAAGTTTTTATTCTTCTCCTTCTTCTTTGTGCGATGTTACATGACAATTATTCATTGAATATCGATGACATTGATAATTAATGAATTTGAAAGAAAAAACAGAAAAAAAAAAAAAACAAAAAAAAAAAGTGTCCATTGTCCTATATAAATATCCCACAGGCGATACTGATGAACAACTCGTTACATCATCAAATCAGGACACATCACATTCTGGATGTCACGGTGTTCTAATCAATACAAGAAATCAATTATGGAAATTGTCAATTGTAGTTACGATATTGACTGTCATCATCACAAGAATTATTACAACAACGTAAAATAATTTTTTATGGAGGAATAATTATATTTCATAAATATATGCAAGATATTTTTCCTCTTAGATATTAATAGACAATTAATAATTAATTTGATAATGGACGTATAAAATGTGAAATAATTTAAAATGATAAGATTTTATATTCAATAATATGAATATATAGTCTGCTTTTTTTGGTTTTTTTTTTTCCTTCTCAGTTGTCACCTCTGCGTAAGATTGTTTAAGTCGTCCATTATTATATTTGTTAAATGTAATTAATTCAGGTGAATCGTCATGATAATATGTCGTTTCTTTTTTCTTTTTTTCTTTGTATTCATCATATATATATATAAATAAGAGATATAAATAAATTGTTGACTGTATCACACGTCCCCGTAGATCATTATACTGCCGTGAAATAGAGTAAAGTGTATCGGGGATTTATTAATACAAGAAAGAAGAAAAACGAAAAACTGATTATGAAAGTATTGTAATAAAACGATCATTTTAAAAATACGTCATGTATATTGATAGTGTATATGTGTATACATATATAAATGTGGATACTGATGTTTAGAAAATATTTTTGTAATTAAAAATGTTAAGAAAGTTATATGATGGAAATATGACATTAATTGTACAAGATTTAAAAGTTAAAAAAAAAAAAAAACAAACAAATAACGCACAATAGCTCAGCTTCCCTTGCTAGTTTAAATTTCTTTCCATATATACTTTGTTTGTTTGTTTTTTTTTTTTTTTTTCTTATATCATACGTGTATTATCAAGTATTAATTAATTTACTGCTGTACGTGTTATTGTCCAATGCGCATCCATGATTGATTTAATAATTAAATTTGCGTAGAATTAATACGTGAATTATATAAAAATATCTCCGAGTGATTGGCTATTTAAGTACTTAATATCAATCATTGAGTAGTTTTGATTTTTTTTTTTTTTAATTTTTTTTTCCTCTTCTTTTGTATTTCGTATTTTGCTATTATTTGATAATATATTAGAATTAAATTAGAATTTATACACATGTACACAACATTTTCAATGGAGATGAAAAAAAAAAAACAAACAAAAACAAAAAATATCGTGCCTTTTTGTTATTCATAAATGTCATAGAAATATTCGAGTATAAAAAAGAATAATAATAAAACAAAACAAAACAGATAAATAGAAATAAAAAATTAGGACATCAATGATTTATTACCGAAACTTGCCATCACACTATGGCAATCTATTTCCTGTTTATATTTATACAAACTTGCATTGTAATATATTTTCATATAGTCATGTAATTACATATCAATAAATTTACTTAAATATTAATTTTATTATCAAAATTTTGTTTCAAGTTGTTTTATCATTATCATTATTATTATTATTATTATTATTATTTCTGTTTTTTTTCACTTGATACATTCTTTTATGATTAATCATTTATTATAATTTTAAATTTAACATGTACAAAAATTAAATGTCAACCGAATAAACAAAAAAAAAACTATCAAAGAGATAATAGAAATTATTATTGTTATTTATCGATAATTTGAATTACATCATTACGTAAAACTGGTTGATATATTAATTGCAATGAATAATTTCGTAATAATTTCCGCCAGTAACAAATTATATCAGACATTCGTAATTTTTCCCATACAAAATCATGTCCGCGTTGGGCAATTTTTTGTGCAATGCTGTCATTTTCTTTGGCAAATTCAATTAATATCCTGAAGGAAAGAAAAAAGAAAAAAAAAATTAGTAAAATATTAGAAAAATAATTCAATTTTATATTTCAATTGAAGGTGAGAATAAATATTAATATATATATATATATAATTGTTAAAATATACACACTCCAATTGACGTTGATTGGCATCTTTGGCAACTGGAATATAATGAATCCATGGTTTCATTGCTGAATAATAAAATTCTACCCATTCATCACCCACATGAAATATCAGTGAGTTACATAAAAATAAATGTTTATGTCTAAATGACGCGGCAACACCACGATAATTAAATAAATATTTGTATTTACAATGATCGGCAAAAGATACTTCTGATGCTGGTGGTTGATATAATGTATCCTATAAAATATAAATTTGATATAATAAAAAAATATATAAATTAATATATGAATTAAATAAATATCATGCCTCATCTGATTTCCACGCTTGATTTTTTGTGTATTGAGCGTCAATAATTTCCGATTTTTTTCGACTCAATAATATTAAATTGTCACGCTCATCGCTTGTTCTTGAACCACGAAAAAACGCCTTTGCTTCTTTATTATCCCACAATATTGTTTTACTAATTTTATTTAATGATCGTCGATGTAGATCCCATCTACCAAGGCCACGTGGATAGAGTGATATAGCTGGACCACCCTCCCAAAATGACCATGCTGGATACATTATATCATAATAATCTGGAGTCTGTGCACACAATGTTGTTCTACGGATTTTATATAAATCACATTCAATATAACCATAATTAATTGTTCTTGGTTTACCTTGCTAAATGAAAATATCGGTAAAGCTGCACCAAAATTTTTATTTGACTGTGGATAATCCCGTGTATTAATCACGAATTCTGTATCAGACATATTTTTAGCAATTTTTAATAGAAAATATTCTATACCAGCGCATCTCGATGGAAACATACAATTTTTACTCCTGTATAATTTTTTATTTATTATCTGATAAAGTGTACCCCTATAAAATATATATATTAATATTTATAAATTGATTCGCGTGAATTACGAAAAATTGTGAAATAAAAATTTTAATTACTTAGGTATTGACTCATCAATCAATTCTTTATTAATCCCATTTTGTTTGAATGGTTTCAAATCTTGTTTAATAATATTCTTAAAACACCCACAATTAGTGGCATTACATTCTTGATAATTATCCTCAGCATTTTTAATTGCTTTGTAGTATTCCTCATATTTATTATCTATTTCTAGAAGAAAAAAAAAAAAAAAAAAAAAATTTATATTGTTAAATAATATCGGATAATAAAATATAAGTTAATAAATTATGGATATTTTTTTTTTTTAGGTTACCTGCTAAATTCTCAATGGCATCATGTTTTTTCAAACATGGTTTTTTATTATCTATTGAACAAAATTCATTCTCGGAAAATACACCAAATGTTAAGGTTATCAATACGGATATATAAAAATAAATCATATTCACTGGTATTTTCACTTGATATTTATCTTTGTTACAAACAAATACTGGAAAAAGTTTTTATATATTTTTGTTTATATACACAATTCACTTGTATAATGTCACACCTACAACTATTATGGCGTACCAATCATTACTATTAATACTCTGTTGATAATACCAAATTCTGTAATAATAAAAATTTTACAATATTTATATTTACCATGAATTGTCATAATATATTATATGTTTTGTTTCTATCCCAATCATTTTTTTCGGACGTAAAAATTTTTTCAAAAATTTTTTTATTTTATTTTTATTTTGGCATAAACTGTAAAAAATTATCAAGAATAAATTTTTATTTATAAATAAATAGAAAATTCAATGTAAAATATATATATTTATTTGGTTTTCTTTTACTTTTATTTTATTTGTTTGTTTGTTTTTTTTTTTTTTTTTTTTTTTCTTCGTATTTGAACAGAGAAACCGGACATGAATCTCATTCTTTTTTTTATTCCGCCCCGTTGATAATCACCGGCTTATTTATTCGCGTTTATTGCACGCAATATCCAAGTCATTGAATAAAAAATTCATTTGTATATTGTCAAATTTAATCGCAATGGCAACTGCGTCAAATGATTTTTTTGCTTTTGAATTATTAAATAAATTTGTTGATAAACAATTGTGTAAAAAAGAAGATGTGATAATATTATTTACGCATTGGTTTTTGGTTAAAAATGGATTCAAATGTATTGGATTAGGTGACTCTGTAAGTTTTTCTCTTATTTTATTACTTATCTATTTCCAATATTACAATGTCGAATAAAAATTATTTATTTATAATTTTATCATTATAATTAACTTCGAATTCATTGACATTAATTATATTTAATATAAATATTTATATTGACGAAATTATAATTATTATGAATATAACCTAAAAATATTTATGGGAATTAATGAAAAAATAATTCTAGAAAACAATTGAAGGAACTGAAGAAGGTTCAGAATTTTTGCCCGATGGATGGAACAGTCAGGATTTTTATTCAATGAGATACATAAAAGATAATGAATTGAATATTCTACTTGGAAGAAGATCTGATGACAATTTACTCCTCAATCTCCTGGTAAATGAATAAATAAATAAATAAATATATAAATATGTATATGATGGAATTATATGATATATTAATTTTTTTTAGAGAGTGAAAGATAATTGTGTAAGCAATATAAAATTCCCCATTGAATCAACAGTAAATACAATTCATGGTCCATTGTCATCACAAATACCAAATCATCAGAATGTAATGCAAGAAATTAATAAGCATCTAGTGGTTCCAATATCACCTGGAAATGGACGGGAAATATCAACGCAAACAATGTCAGAACAGAGTAACACGGATGGAAATATACCAAATTTACCACCGTACAGGGACGACAATCCTTTAAGGGTAGGCCCACCACGTGCACCACAAGGACCACGGTAATAATAAATATTTTATTTATATTAAATTTTCATCCATACCTTTCCAGATAACCTATGATACTGATGATGTAATATCCAATCTAAGGTCACTTTATTTCTTCTGATCTACCCCAAAATTTTTTCGTAAATTCTTTTCTATTACTCTAGTACGAAAATAATTCACTATATTATTTATCAATTCAATACTATGGTTATTATTATTATTATTATTATTATTTTAATTTTTCATTGAACAATCAAGAGGTTTTCTTGAAGAAGATCCTCGTGAAATTGGCAGAGGAGACTTGGATCCATTTTGGAGAATGGGTTCAAGAGGAGGTGGAATGATTTATGATCCATTTCCTCATCGAGGTCGTCTTCCAGATCCAGAAAGACCTGGTTTAGGTGGCCCAGCTCGTTTACCACCGTGAGTATTACCTATTAATTTAAAAGAAAAAAAAAAAAAAAAAAAGGAAAAAATGTTATGTCAACTAATAAACTGTTTGTTTATGTGTATTATTCAGCGGTGCTGTGCCACCTGGTGCTAGATTTGATCCTTTTGGTCCACAAGACATTGGCAGGCCCCGGATTGACCCAAGAAATCCAGATCATGATCATTTCCCTCCGCCAGGATATGGTGATGATATGTTTATGTAAAAATAAAGAAGCATAACATTCAAGTGAACAATTAATTTACATAAATGATATATGAGATAAGTATCTATAACAAAAATACAAATAAATAAACGTTCACTAACACAATACATCCTCCACTGTTGGTTTTTTATTGTATTTTATAATTGATGTGTGGAATACAAGTAACAAAAAAAAATATGTATATATATATATATTATTATACAGTTATGAATGGTATGGGGGAGAAAAAATTGGTGAATCCATTTATTAATTATTCTTTTGAAAACATCACACGATTGTCTTGTTGGAATTTTTTTTTTTTTTTTTTTTTTTTAATAGTTTGAAATAAAAAAGACAAGTAAGAAAATAAATGATAAAAATTCTTACATCGATAGATCTCAATGGAGATAATGTTAGTATTGACATGTGAAGGTATTTTATATTTTAATAATTATTCATTCATTCATTTATTCATTTAAATTTCCAATCGAAAATAAATAATAAAATTGAGGAAAAAAATGTATAGAGAAACCGTGAAAATATTTTAAATCAACTACAATTCATAAATTGAAATTGTTCTTTCTTTTTTTCTTTTTTTTTTTTTTTTTTTTTCATTTCTTGTTTTTGAGAATAAGCAAAAAAATAAATGAATAAAAAAATTTCGTTTTACTTCTGTTTATTCCTAATCATTTTTTGCGATTTTAATTTTCGAAAATAATATCACAGGCGCGTGTACTTAAAACCACAAAATACATTAATATTATTCTGACAAACGTTTGGATACGTACACGCTTGAAAAAAGTGAATCGATAAGAAATTTATATATATAAACCAAAAAAAAATTTATTTATTATTATTATTATTATTCTTTTAAAATATTTTCTATAGCGATTGGTAACCTTTATTTTTCTGTATATTTTTAAATAAATTTTATAATTTAATTTGGATTGAAATTTATGTGGAAGCAAATAAGATTTAAATTCAAATTGAAAATCAAAATAATCAAAAAATTCATTCTTGTACGCAATAATAAATTGGCAAATACAGTAATACATTGTACATGTGTAAAAATTTTTTCATCTTTTTTTTTTTTGTTTTGAGGCAGCAAGAACGATAAATTTTACAATAATGATACCATTCGATATTTTATAAGTTAAAGGTGTTTTGAATATGATTACATTATTTTGTTTGTTTATTATTAATTTTTTTTTTTTCTTTTTCATTATGAATATCCATAGTTCCATCCTCTGATAAAAAATATTGCAGTTCTTTGTTACATTATATGAAAAACAATGTGTATTTATTTATTTATTTTCATTTTTTTTTGTTTTTTTTTTTTTTTTTTTACTACTTTTGAAATTCAATTCAATGTCTGTCACATAAGTTTGTGAATGTATTCTCATAATTATAATGAATATTTTTGGTTATTTAATATTATATTTATTGTAAAAAGTTAGATGCTCTTTTCCCGGATATATTTTTTTATTTATTTTAAAATTTAATTACATACAATATTAAATTCCAAATATTGTAGAAAAATTTAACTAAATGTTGTAAAAAATTCCAATGAAATTCTGTGGTGTTTTTTTTTTTTTTCTTTCTGTTCAAGTTTACCCCAAGGCTCATTTGGCGCGTACATAATTAATTATCTATTTTATATATGTATATATTTTTTTTCTTTCAATTAAATAAGATAAATACGGACGGTAATGCGGAAAAATGATTATTAGCGCAATTATATATTTATAATATGTATGAGTTAAGTACTGTTGAGTGAATTAATTTGACTAGGTGATGTAGTATTATTGCAATTATTATGTGCTGAATAAGAATAAAAAAAAATACATTCACAACAAATTGACAGACGAAAATTAATATGAAAAAAAAAAAAAAAAAAAAAACATTTTTTCTTCATATTCCTCCATTTGTATTATTTGTTTGAACACAGTTTTTAACGTGACGCACAGCGTCACTGATAATTTTACAAGATAATTTGAGTGAGCCAATTGATAAAATGAAAAAAATAAATAATAATTTTTTTGTTTAGAATCAGATTTTTCATATTTATTTTATTATATTTGTATTATTGTTGCTTATTCAATTTTGTCGATTTTATTGTATTTTAATTTTAATTTTTTGTTTATATTAATTTTTTTTCCATGTAGTGAACTGACATTTTACATTTTTCTTTTTTATCGACAAATTGAATTCATCATTGGAGTTTTAACGCAGAATTCCCACTGATTTGAATATAATGAATTAGAAAGAGTATACACAAATTCATCAAATTGGCGTGCCAGTGGAAATGCAACACGCGCACAATCCTCTAATTGCATATGTTTGTTATTTTTTGTAATTATATTTAAAATTTATCATTAAAATCCTCAGTTAAATTTGAGAATTTAATTTTATATTGCGATAACTACGCTAGTACATTTAATATACATTTATAATAATTGTATATAACTGTGATGTTTGGTGAATATAATTGCACGACAGACATTGAAGGTAATAACAAAGATATGAAAAAAAAAAAAATTTTATCCGAAAACATTTAAATATTATAATAAAAATTATACGTGTTTCATTTTGCCTTCGTCTATTTCTATTGTTTTTTTTTTTTTATTGTCGAGACAATTTTATAATGATACAAATATTGTTATGGTTTTTTTTACCAAATTAATAATCACAATTCAATCATACAACATTGCCCATTAGTCACCATAACAAATAATAAAAAAAAAAAAAAAAAAAAAAAAAAAAATCATAAAAAATTAAGAACAAGTAAATAAATAAAATTAATCACACGGACTTATCTCCGTGGTTATATTTATTTACCCCGTAAATCATATTAATAAATGATATCATTTTTTTGTTTCCTCAAATTTTTTTGTTTATTTTTTCTAATTTTATATGTAAACACGATTGAACGATGTCAATTTGTCAATTATTTTGGTGACTTGGAGAAAAAAAAAAAAAAATTAAGTAACATACAAATTTCACGATTGATGATAATTTTCATTGAATAATAATTTTGAGATGACAATAAAAACCATTTTGTTTTTGTTTTTAAACACAAGATTATGTTGGTTGTTTAGTTGGTTGGTTAGTTGCATTTCCATTGCTAGGCCTTTTTAGAATATTATAATCGATACGAAATACGTCACACAATGACGTGATTTTGCTTTTTTCGTGGACTCATATTTAATCAATGATTAAATTAGTTGTTAATTTTTTTTCTCTGTCTCTCCATATTGTTGTCTCGCAATTTGTTGGACTCCTTTTTATTTCATTTATTATAATTTTTCATTTTTTTTTTCCATTCTCATTCAAATCTACTGGACGCAGCAAGAATTTTTCTGTCCATTTTTGAGTTTGAGTCGTGATTTTGGACGATATTTTTCCAGATAAGCCAACTGTTTGGAATTAATGGCACCGCGTCTTTTCCTATTGAATTTTTTTAAAAATAAAAATAAAATTAATACGCATTAATTGTTTTTCTATATTTAATTTGAATGAAGAATTTAATTATTAAATTGATATACATACTCTCGAATAAGTGCTACAGCATCTTCATACTTGAGTCCAAGTTCAATGAGTGCCAATGCAACTAATACAGGCGCTCTACCCAATCCAGCAACGCAATGTACCGCTACACAAGCCTCAGGCGTCTCTCGGAATCGATTTTTCAATAATTCAAACCACTCATCAACCACCTGTTTATAAATTTAATCAATTCATGTATTTATAATTTTACACTTCATTAATATAAAAATTAATTTATATACCTCATTCGGTGGTGAAGTTCCATCATCAAAAACTAAATCTAGGACATTTATTCCCTCGGATTTAAGCTCGTCGACTTTGTACGTTGGTTCACAGACCCTCACTACCTCCTTCACATTGTGCTTTTTCAGTTCCTTAAATATTCAAATTAACCAATGTATTAATTACAAAATACAAACAACAAAAAAAAAGTTTATATTAAAACATATATATTTTTTCAAGTATTACTCACTTGGATGAAGGTATGAATAGTCTGGTCATTGGGCCGATCAGTAATGAGGAATTTCATATTTTTATATTCAATTTCGGCGGGTGCCGGTCTAATATCTTTCACCCTCATGTTGCTCATTTCCTTTTTGACAGCGAGGGTTTAATCCAATCGTTGATATTAATTATATTGTGATCTTGGTTTTATATTGTATATCTCCAATTAATCCAAGATCACTCCGAAAATACGAAAAAACAAAGAAAAAAAAAACACACAATTTGAAAAAAAAAAAAAAAAAAAAAAAAAAAATCTCAATTCAATATCTTCTGCGTTAAACTGCTCAGAGTTTTCTACTTCTTCCTCGTCTTCTTTTTTCTATATAATTTTCAACTTCCGGTTATTTTTTTTCTAGCAACAAATAGCTGGATTTCAAATTTAGCCCATACATAGATGTCAGTCTTATATTTTTATTTGTTTGTATTATTATTTGTTTTTTCATCGAATAAAATTAAATAGTTCAAACTCGTTATTTTTATACAGAGGATGAGAACAATGGATTTATAACATGTAGCCTTTGTTAGATTATTTATTTATTTTTTTTTTTTCCTCAAAGAATTTACGAAAGTCGGTAATAAAAATTCGTAGGCTGCATTACAACACAATTTTATCCACACAACTTGGAGGACTACCTGAAATATAACAGAAAAAAAAAAAAAAAAAAAAAAAAAACAATATCAATTAATCGTTCATATATTTATGTATTGCAATAAATAATTATTTATATATAATTTTTCTTACCTATTTGGCACCGAATGCTCTTTGCCAAACTGCACTCAGCAAACTATGACCTCTGCATACATAATAATAATAATAATAATAATAATAATAATTACTATTATGAAATAAAAAAATTGTTTCCTTCCCTAATAATTGAATTGTCCTATATCTTGCGTGATGACTAGGCTGATGAATTTTTCACGGTTTCTCTCTCTCTCTCTCTCTTTCTGGTGGTTAATTCACGTGTTAATGATGATAATATCAATAATATTAATAATAAAAATAATTATGATGAATTCAGATTAATATTTAATGGCGTAATGTTCTTAACGACCATCACCACTATCACCACTTGTCACCATACAAATAAACTGTCTCACACTCTTCCACGCCACAACAAAATAAAACAAACAAATAAAAAAAAAAAAAAAAAAAAAATTTCTTCTTTCTTTCTTTCTTCTTCTTATTATTTTTTTTTTTTCCCCTTTTCTTTTATCCAGTTCACAGTATATATTATATATATAATGTGGATGTAGAATGTGTATTGATGAAAAATTGGGCGGGAAGGGTATCGTGGTCTCTCTATTTGTGTTGAGCCTGGCAGTATTCTGCGCTGTCCAGCTGAAACTCCATGTATGTGAGGATGCACTCACCAGGAAACTGAAACATACAGTTAAAATTAAATAATATCAATTAATAAAAAGTATTATATGGATTATATTATCACGTGCATCAAGTGATTATTTATTTATTTATTTATTTATTTTTTTTTTGTTTCAATTGATAAAAAATTATATTTATACATTATAAAATATAATTGGAATTAAATACATTAATTTTTATACGTGTAGTTATATAATAATTTGAAATTATTTTTCAACGACAATGATATTAAAATTGTTATATTTATTTATAAATATTTTTATGTTTGATTAAATATATGATATATATATATATTCTTAGTATTTGACATCATCGAGGTAATTAACACTGAGAATAAACACAATAAATATTTAATTGGAGTATTTTCCTCAAATTATTTTTTATTTTAATAGCTACAAAGGAGAAGAGTAAAAAATGTGATTTTTAACTTGATATATATTTGTTTTGTTAACAACTTTAAATGTTTCGATGAATATTATCATATGATAATCAGTTATTTCCTCTGTTTAATAATTTAAATATAATATTTCATGATGTATAAATTTATAATGCAATATAAAATATTAATTGATGAAAATTCACGTAACAATATTCAGCATAATGTTGTTTTATTATTATTTTATTTATAAATAAGCGCATAAATGTAAATTTATGTGTTTGTGCATACAATATATATATATATATATAGAAGTTTATACGACTTTATATAACAACAAGACAGACACACAAATGTACACATACACACACAGAGATTCTCTAAAAGCAATGTCAACGTTAATGACGTCAAACAAACTGAAGATCCATCACGATTGGATTTAGAAAATGATATTTGGATAGATTGAAAAAAAAAAATATGAATAATAATAAATAAAAAAATTAAAAAAAATATGAATTATAATTGAAATATGAAAAAATGTAGAAATATGAAAGAAAAAATTATTCAACTAAACAGTGTAAATTAGCAATAAAATTATATTAATTTACATAATTAATATATACGTGTGTACCATAAAATATTTACGTACATTGATTTATTTATTATATTTATTCACATTGTGTCGTATTAAAATGTTAAATGTTAAAAATGTCACGTGCAACATGAATAATTACACTGATAATAATTTAGAATACACAATTAATTTAATGTTTTACAATTAAATACTGCAGGATAATATTTGACAAGACAATTCTTTACCTCAACACGCAAGAATTTATAATATTTATTTAAAATTCACCAAGGTCAAGTAAACAATAACAAAATAGTATTATATTATATACACAATAGAATATAAATATATTGTAAATAATTCATGAAATAAATTTCAAAATTTAAATTTGAAAAAAAAAAAAAAAATTAATCATCCTAAAAATCATTCAGAATGAAAAAAAAAATTCTTCGTATATTTACCAGGATCAAATAAATCATAAAATATTGTCGAGTAAAAAAAAAAAAAAAAATTAAGTAAATGTTAGATAGAACAAGAAAAAAAAAAATAATAATAATAATTAATAAATAAAAGGTATGACACGCAAATAAATATAAGGAAAATATACAATTTATATATTTATATATGTGTGTATGTGTGTGTTTATTATATATATAAAAATAAAAGATAATATATATTGGCAGTTAAGTAGATGTGTATTTATTTCGCAAATCATGTGATCATTGTATTGCGTTCAATCTGTCAAATAAAATCGCGCAATAATAACACGTAAATTTATTATGCGCATTTTCTATTTAAAAAAAAAAAAATAAATATGTTCAATATATAGATAAACAGGTATACATATATATTAAAAATAAGCCCAAATTAATATGTATACACATTACACTTGATATATTTATTCAATTGTAACACAAATTTACACTTTACCAAACAAAAAAACTAGAAAAAATATATATATATATATATCAACGAATTAAATGATATTTTTGATAAAATGTAAACACGAAAATTTGAATAAAAGGCGAAGGAGAAAAAAAAAAAAAATTGTTCGTAGCTGTCTAGAGTGTACAAACAATTGTAAATTAATTGAGTTTAGTAGAAAAATATTAGTTTATCATTCCAGATGTTACTTGCAGTGTACATAATTATAATCCACATATAAACAGTGAATTTATAGATGTAAATATAAAATAATAATAATAATAAATGAATAAATAAATAAATAGAAGAAAAATGTAAATTAAATAATACGTATATTTGTATTGATTATTCCATATGATACAAGATAATAACCTTGCAATAATTATTATTTATATTTAATTATGCAATTGATAAATTAGCAATTTTCTTGGAATAATTTTTTATTTATTTTTATTTTTTACATTTTATTTTTTAGTTTTAAATTATATTTATTCGATCATTCAGGCATGAAAAATATACACAAAGTCTCGAGGATATTTAATAATAATTCTATACATATTAATTTTATATTATTTTTGTTAGTTATTGGATAATATTGATTATTTTATTTTATTCATTGAAATAAAATAAAATAAAATAAAATAAAATAAAATAAATTATATACACGTGAGGGTTGGGTTCGAAGGACACGAGTCAAAGTGTTAATGTGAAGGACATACAGGAGAAAAGAAAAGAAAAGAAAAAAAACAAAAAAGAACAGTCGAGAATGTTCAATAATAGATACGTACAAATTCTAAATTCAGGCACAATTGCCACATAACCAAAACAGTCACATTTTACAATTAAATCGACACTTCACAATTAATTATACGTAAACTTTTTTTGTTTGTATTATTTATGAATTCGAGTTGTTTTTTAAAATTTTTTTTCACATGTATTTAAGATTTAAACAATAATATATACATATGTATTTACTTTTGTTAACCTTTAAATTGTTGATTTGTATAATGATGATGATAAAATTTGTGTTACAAGTACACACTGTTCGTGATTACACTCGTATTTTAAATAAAACCGATTTTATTATTTAACCCACTAATAAAATAATAAAATAAATATATTATTTGTATATATACATTATAAAATGACGAAAATTAAAAAAAATTTAATCACACGAACACAATTGTTGCTTGACGGTCGCGCATCGAATCTGGGCCAAGACATGAAGTGTACACCAAACACAGACGAATGAAAATAGAATTATGTCGTTGGCTAAGATTGGCTTTGTGGAGGAAAAAAAAAAAAAAGTGGTAAGTAGGAGATGGGGGAGGGGAGAAAAGAGAGTGGAATCATGACGATTTTCCCCCGCGCCTTTCACGCATTTTGAGAGAAGCGCGTGGGGTCCCGTGTTTCCAGCCTCTCGTGTTTCTCATATTCTCCCCCACTGCGCACACCAATGGCCAATCCTATGCTTGAATAAAATATGACGTCACTGTGTCCCTCCTCCCCTTCCATGACCGCGCGCATGTCAAAAGTTCCCGTTGCTGCCGCGTGGTGGACACACTTCAAGTGCCAATTTTGGGGATTCCCCAAACTTCATAAGTAGAATAAAATAAATATTAGAAAATTCATTGTTTTTTTTTTTTTTTACCAAAATAATTTAATACTCAACACACGCCATGAAGTTTGATATTTCATATTGAATGAATTTTTACCGTGGGACAATTACAAGTGAATATAATTAATTGGTGAAGTGAAGTTTGAAAAATGAGAGTTAACAAATACCAACTGCATTCCAAAGTTGTTGACTGTACATTTATATATACACTTCACGGTGAAGTGTGCGCATGCAGGCGCCAGACAAGTTTATTCCGTGCTGCAGCAAAACACGTTTATAACCTACAAGTTGGATGATTATGTGTATACGGTAGTTGATACACGCGCCAAACGTTTTCTAGGTCAGGTTAGTCGATTAAACCATAACAACAGGTACATTCGAATCATATCCATACTCATATATATATAATAGAAAAAATAATACATATACTGAATTTATAAAATTCAAATATATATTTTGAAAAAAAATTTTTTCTTTTCGTTTCAATGCTTGAATTAAAAAAAACAAAAAAAAAACAAAAAAAAAACAAAAAAAAAACAAAAAGACGTGGCTGCACCATGTCAATATAATTTTTATGGTATAGAAAGTGAGTCATGACCTGAATTATTGCTTATTATTTTTTATTAACATGAACTTTGCCTCGAGATATTTCCAATTGAATTTCATTATCATCGATATATTTCAGCAGTAAATTCTAATAATCAATTAGATGATTTGACACATGTATTAAATTTATATAATTAATTTTATCATTATTATTATTATTATTATTATTATTATTATTCATCTCCATCTGTAAAATTTATTTCATAAACAAAAAAAAAAAAATTTTAGTTTCAAATACTCAATGCCATGAAGTAAATAGTAGATAATAAATATTGATCATAAAAAATACAAATAAGAAAGTTTATGTATTTAGTAGTGGCCACAGTGAGTCAGGCAATGTCGTCCAATTTATATATCGTGTGTGTAAACAATTGATAAAAATTCGATGATTCATTTGGCATTTATACAGTATTATTTATAGAATTGATACAAAAAGGGAAAATCAAAAAATATATTATTTCATTTTTGTTTATTTATTATTATTATCATTATTATTTTTCAATTTCAAATACGTGAATATGACCTGGTTACAACTTGGTGTTAGTCACGAAATTGTTCAAAATAATTTGCTATAATTTTCTTTTTCACTCTCACATTTATTCTTTACTGTATTAAATATAATGATATTGAAAGAGATAATAATATGGATGTTCGCTTTTTTTTTTTTTTTTTTTTTTTCAATTTAATTTTCACTGAAAGACCATGACCTTTTTACATTCAATTCACAAAAATGATTGGGTTCATTTAACAAAAGAAGTATTACTCTATCGTCCCCTCCCCTCACTACTCCTCCTTCTCCTCCTCTAACCACCAATAAGACATTTCTATTTATACGTATTGCATTAAGTGATATTTTTGGAGCGAGGTTATGTGCTGCTAATACAAGTAATGAAAAAGAAGCGTGAATTGAAATTTAAAAAAATATATATATATGTATATTATTATTTAAAAAAAAAGAAGAAGAACTTGTTGAGTGTTGAATTGACTTTATATTTCATCTTTTTTTTTTTCTTCTTATCTATCTTCAAGAATATTTTTGAATATTATACTTTTCTCACGAATGTATAAGAAAAAAAAATTGTCTCAGAAATTATCCAATCAGATGATACTTTTGACTGGCAACAACTAATAGAGGATTAAAACAAAAAAAAAATGAAGGGTGAACAGAGAATACATATTGAGGAATATTATGAAGATTATGCACAAGGTTGTGCTCAAATTTCCCAATGGATAATATTCAAGGTACGTCATTTCTAACCTTGAAATCGCGAATGGAAAATAATAATTGGAATAAATGTGAAAAATAAAAATATGGCATAATATTTGTAATAATAGATGATACATTTTTTTTATCGTTTCAGGTTATATTGGAGTATAATGAGAAATGAGAAATAATAATAAAAAAAAAAAGAAGATAATAATAACCATAATAAAATAAAATAATTGTGATCTCTGAGAGTGTAACGAGATATAACTAACGACATTTGATTATCATCGTTATATTTTGTAGCTTAATTATAAAAAAATCATTCATTGTTTTTTTGTTTGATAAATTGAATAAATAGGGCCATGATGAAAATGAATAAAATCAATTTATTGTCGCTGGGTAATTAATTGAAATATAAAAATTCACTCTCGTTAAACAGGTAAATTATGATTTTAATCTTCCGGTATATTTCCTTTTTATTCCACTTAATCTATTTATTACTCAAATCAATATGTTCATGACCTTTAAAATACACGACCTAGAAACAACAATAATGGAGATTTGTCCTGGAAAATATATTCAATGTCATTATTAATCTACTATTTGTATTTATAGGTTATGTTATGTAAATATATTTATTGTTATATTGAAGAAGTTACTGTTGCATGACTAATTTTAGATAAACAAAATGAAATTTAATATAAATTTATTGAATAATTATACCTCAATTATCTTTGACATTGACGATATAACGAAAAACGAAAAAAAAAAAACAAATTTTTTTTTTTATGAAACTTGTAATACATAAAAGATGCAAGACAATATAATATTTGTATAGTGAGCATCACATAAATGGCGAAAGAGAAAGGGACTTGATGTTTTTAGGTTACAACTGTAATGGAGTCGATAGAGAGACCGAGAAGAAAAAATTTGAAAAAAAAAAAAAAAAAATGAAAAAGATCATGTATAAGAGTGAAGTTAGGGAACTCTCGAGTAAAATCGATATCTCATCCGGGTCAGTGGGTTGTGGCATACGGTGAGGATGATAACGATTATGTCAAAATGGCGGTGACAAGAACATGAAAATTGAAAAAAAAAAAAAAAAATAATAATAATAATAATATCAACTGGAATTCTATAATTAAATAATTTCAATG
Organism: Dinocampus coccinellae; assembly: GCA_963920625.1. Lineage (NCBI taxonomy): Eukaryota > Metazoa > Arthropoda > Insecta > Hymenoptera > Braconidae > Dinocampus > Dinocampus coccinellae. The sequence goes on along the minus strand of OY987184.1, from coordinate 3,260,517 downwards.
AATAAAATGAAATATAAATTGATAAGAAAAACCAAACAAATAATGAATGAATGAATGAATGAATGATTATATAATTTATTTTTATTTTTTTATTTTTCTAGTTTTCAGAAAAATAACGAAGAAATGGATGAATAAAATTTGGTAGATAATTGCAAATTGAGAATACAGTGTTGAAGAAAGTGCCTTTCAAATCAAAGCTTCAGACGTGTCCAATCGTTAACCAAGGTCAGTGACACTGGACAGCGACCCCGTCTGACTGCGTTGGATATTGCTATTGCATCGATAAATGTTGAAAAATCTCATCTCCACCCACCCACACACACACACACACACACACACACACACAGGTACACGTATAAAATTAATAATAATTTAAGTAAAAAAAAAAAAAAAAAACAAAAATATACATATATATAAAATTTTTATTTAATCAATATTCCTAATCAAATTGTAATATAAATAATTGAATCAATTTATTTCTATATATAGATAAATTTCCACAAGGACATTATTCAAGTGAGGGTTTTCACCACACAATTGAAACACTATATTATAAGGGATAAAAAAACCAACATGACAAAGTGTATGAGAAAGAGAGAATGAGAGATCATAAACTAAACAGGTGATCCAAGTGAATAAATAAATTTCCTCTATATACTATCACACAATAAATACGGAATAATTAAATCCATTCACTTGACATGATAAATCATTTGTTCAAAGAGCAAAAAAAAAAAAAAAAAATTTTTTTTTTTTTTTTTTTTCATTGTAATCATCATAACCAATACAATTATAATAAACAGCATAAATATTACAATAGTGAAGCAAAGTGAAGAAAGAAAAACACAAAAAAAAAAAAAAACAAGAATATAAATCAATTGGCAATGATAAAAAAAATTTTTTTTTTTTTTGTATTGGAAATTTCACACGTCAATTAATTTCATCGATAAAATTTACATATACAAACAATATAATTGTGTCAATTTTTTTTTTTTTTATGATTATGAAGTAAGAACTTGAACAAATTAATCTAATATAATATAATTTAGAATATTTATAAATTAATGTGGAATTATATTGTTGAAATTTATATTTATTTTTTGTGTGTGTGAGTGTGTGTGTGTGTGTGAGAGACGCGCAAGGTCTCTCAATCCGACTTGCATCCAGAGTTGAAGAACACAAAAACCGGTTGGAGGGGTCGAATAAGCTGGGAATAAAAGCGAAACAAAAAAAAAATTGCTCATATATATAAAAAAAGAGAGAAGGAGCATAGACGCGACTGGTGACCACTATACCACCCTGTGATGGTCAATCGTCCTATGGCGCGTCCTTTTTAGTGCCCGCCGTCTAGACTCTCTAGATAATAGGAGAAATATTCACATTTTGTTTAACGGAACAGGGGAATAAAAGGGGTAAGACAGAGAGAAGGGGCAGGTTCAAACATGGGATGGCTGAATGCAGGGTCGACGACTTTGGTAGTCTGCAAAAATAAGAGGGGTCTGTTTTATACCCACACACACACACATACATAACTAGAAATATATTCTCATTGTGTATGGAAAAACCTGATCAAAGGGGTCGTTGTCCTATCGAAAAATTATTTGCCAATCTGTTTGTCAATTTATTAATTAATTATTACTTTTTTTATTTATTTATATTTTGAATCACATGGTGGTCCAAGTGTAAATTGATCCACAAATTGATAAATTATATTGTCATTAATAAATATATTGATGATAATTGAAATGTTTTTTTTTTTTGTGTTTAAAATATATATATATATACATGTAACACATAATAAATATTTTTTATACAACTGTTTACACATTGAAAAAAAAAAAAAAATATATATATATATATCAATTACTTATTCTGTTAATCGTTAACGAGACACACAATCTCCAATATCAAATTACTCCAATGACGTATGTTCGTTGCGTCAATGCAAGGCTTACAAAAAAAAAAAAGGCATAACCAAATGTGTAGTTTAATTTTCATGCTGCTGAAATTGCTTGTCACCCATTACACACACGTACACACACACACACACACATGGAGCATATAGTACAAGAATAAACGGAGAACAGAGACGAAACGGATGACTATACCCGATAGATACAAAGAAAAGTTGCGCACATGGTGAAGTAATTTAATCTGAAGACACACACACACACACACACACACACACACACACACACACACACGGCAACATCTCAATCGACACGATGAAATATAAATCATAAAATTTTATTAATAATTCACAATAAAATGAGACAGAGAAATGAACATTTTTTTTTTTCTCCATTTTTTATCATTGAGAAAGAAATTCCGACTAACCTTGAACATAACCTATAAAAAATTTCATATTTTTATTTCATATAAAATATATTAATTTATTATAATTAACATAATATAATGCAGTTAATATTTGTATTAATTGATTTTCAATGTATAAAAATTATTTATATACTGTCTGAGTATATAAAACATGAGGATAATTATCAAATATGAATAATAAATTTATATGTTACATTAATATGATCAATGAACACTTAATCAGAAAATTAATAATTTTCATTTTGAAATACAACGGTAAAGATTTTGTATCTAATTGAATATCTAATGTAAAAATCATTTATTTATAAAATCCATAAAATAAATTACAATTTCAATTATTCCAATTATTCAATAATAAAATATTTAAAATTATATAAATTTAATAAATTATCAAAATAAAATTACTCTTTGTCTCGATTATATACATGATTTCATGGAGAATTTATCAAATCTTTAGTTCTATCGTTCTTTCCCTCTTTCTCATTCTCTCTCGTCATATATATATATATATATCATAGTCACGCTGCCATCTTAACTCTGGATAAACAGAGAAAATCTCTCCCCCCCCCCCCCCCCTCCTACGCATTCATTCTTCTCTCTCTTTCTCTCATTTTTTTCCACCCTCAAACTCGTCTTCCCTTCTTTATTCTACTCGCCACCATTTTCTCAAACGAATCAATATTAATTTTTTTCTCTGAAAAAAAATTTAATTCAAACAAAAACAAAAAAATAAAATAAATTATATTCAATCTCAATTAATTTTCAACTATAACAGTCATTTTTACATATTGAAACAATTAAAATTGCAATAAAAAATCTCAATAAAATCAAATAGTAAAGAAGAAAAATGATCAAAAATAAAATAAAAAAATAATAATAAATAAAAAATCATCCTATTCTTTTTCTCTCACACAAATCCAAGATAAATAATCCATAATTCATAGATTATCGATTAAATTCTAATTTCATTTGTCAGACGAATCTCTCGCACGTAACGAATCGTGAAAGTTTTTTTTTTTTCACGTCTCCTTCTTCATTCTCTCTCTTGTATATTAGATAGGGAACTTGTACGGGCATCGTTGGCTGGTCACCGGATGTTAACCGCGAAGTAGAACGGTGAAACGTCACATTGTGAGAGACGAGAGAATACCCCCACACACACACACACACACAACACACACACGACATTCTTACCACAATAAAATATTAGCACGAGCAAAGGCACTTTTATCGATTACAATTCTCGGTAATGAGATAATAAATAATTATTCGGTATTGTTATATATTTAAATAAATTTGAAAAAAAAAAAAAAAAAAACAAAAAAAAAAAAACTATAATAATAATAAGCGATTAATTATAATATAAATTGATTGAATTGTATATGATATTTTTAAGTATAAACGATAGATTTTTTTGTGGATGAGTTCGTTGTCCGCGCAAGTCGACGACGAATCCCCGGATACGAATGAGAAAAAATGCGTGCACTCGGCTCAATCAAGTCCAATGAATACGTATGAATATATCGAATAGAATTTAATCATAGATTGATAATAATAATAATAATAATAATAATGATAATTTTAAATAGATATGAATATCGTGTGATTATTATTATTATTATTATTATTATTATTATTATATATATCATCTTTTTTTTTTCTCGTTGATTATTTTAGAGTATTAAATTATTGATTGTAGTGATAGAAACTCACCTGAATCTCCATACACATTGAATACGGCACGTACGTTTGGGCGTTCGTTGTTAAAAACGAGACACCGGGATTGTGTGATGACACTTTTACTGACAATTATACGTGTTAACACCAGAAGAGCCCGTGGACAACTGACTTATGAAAATGGCGGTGGTGTTAAACGAGTGAAAACTACGGTGAAGAGTGAAGAGCGGAAGAGAGGGAATTAATAAGAGTGGGAGAAAATGTTCAAACAATTGTAGCGCTATCTGGTGATTTTACGCCATTTTATTATTATTCAAATGTATGTGACGCGGGTAAATTTGAAATTTATAATTTTTTATATGTAAAATTAATTTTTTGAACAATCAAATATTCAATTGTATTGATTATATAGAATAGATATTTTTATGGAGAAAACAGTCAATAATTTGACATCGATTTTTTTTTTTTTTTTTTTTTTTTTTCATTTTACAATTTTTATTTTTTCCATATTTTTTTTTTTTTTTATTTTTTTTATTTTTTTCGCCTTTTGTTATTGTTGAAATAATTCACAGTGTCTACCAAATATAATATATACGGTAGGTGGGGAATATATATTTTTTCCTTTTTGTTCATTTAATAATAAACTACGAACATATTTTACTTTTTTGCTGTTATTTTTTATTGTTATTTGTCCTGCGAAATATTGCATTAATATCTATATATTTACTCATCTTCATTTGCGTCATTAATTTATTATTATAATTACTATTATTATTATTTTATTTTATTATTATTATCAATTAATTAATTATCTGTTTTATCCAACGGCTGTTATTACTTCCCCATCAATTTTTTTTTAAGGCATACTTTTTAATTATATCACACATACGTTAATTTTATCAAATTAATGATAAAATTCATTTTATTATAATTATCATTTTTTCCCTTTTCGTTCACATTCAGGTCTATCGTAACATTATTAATTATTTTTTTTTTCTTTTTTTTTTTATAATATATAAATCATCTATTGAAATTGAAATATTAAAGAAATTATTTCCACAATACATATCGTCCTGCAATTGAATTTTATAATATTAGGAATTTTATTTATTTCTGCGCCTTTTTATTAATTTATTTATTTATATTTTTGTTTCTTTTCCTTGTTCGATTTGTACGTTTGTCAATGTATCTAAATCAATGCATTCAATAATTTCAATTCCATTCAATTAAATTGACAACAGAATATTTTGCAATTCAACATTTACAAATTTCAATACTTATTCGTGTATACATATACATATTTATTAATATATTCATAAACATTGTATAGTTTCTATCTTATCAATATGGTCCCTACAAAAAATACAATACATCTATAAGCAGTTTACATTATTTATAATAATCATATGTATGTACATAACATTTTTTAATTATTTTCTTCTTTACTCTAAATTACAATTTATCTTTATAGTTATCTTAATCAATGCCAAACACACACATACACACATATACACTCATGTATAGATATATCTCGAAAATTTCCCAACTCATTTTTCAATTTCTCTGCTTTTTCATTTTATTTTCATTTTTTTTATTTATTTTTACTTTACTCGCTGACACTGGAATGTTCCATTCAGTAATCAATCGTAAAAAAAAAAACAAAGTCATTGACAGTTGCAGTAATAATAAATGATAAAAATTACTGAGATAAAATATATCTGATACTATTTTGCAATAAAAAAAAATAAAAAAAAAAAAAAAAAAATGAAAAGGAATTGAGATTGATGAAAATTCATTCAATAATAGTATTGAAATAACGCACTTTAAAAAGAAAAAAAAAGAAAACTACAAATAATAATTTAAAAATATGTCACCAAGTCTCATTAATAAATTAATTGATTAATTAAAAAACGCATATATATATATAAAAAAAAAATCAAATATTTTGCTTATTGCTATTACATTTTTACGTAATTCAAAAACTTTTTTTTTCTGTTGTGTTTATGTACAATTGCATTTTTTAAAAATTTTTTTTCCTCCTTTTTCTTTAAATTATACGGAGCCTTCATGATTATCAAGATATTTTACACACATACACCATTCTATACAATAATTTTCAAATTTTTTATCATTGTTATCGTCTAAAAAATATTTTTTTTTTCTATACCATGATATATCATTATTTCATAACGGGTTTTTTTTTTTTCAATTTAGTTTTGAAAATCTAAAGAAGGCATGTATGTAATAATTGATCTACTTTTACAAGCACTATATGTGCTCACTTATTTGACAAAATATTGACAATATGAGTTATATGTATGTAATAGGCAAAAGTGAAAAACGAATATACAGAAATATATGTAAATTATTATTCTTATCATGTTTTTTCTTTCCCTGCAAATATAACATATAATTCCAATTGATAATAAAAATCTAAACATAATTATCTTTTAAAAAAAAAAAACAAAAAAAAAATTAAAAATATCCAATACTTGGCAGTTGTATAGAAAAAAAATTGTAATCAAAAACCAAAAAAAAAAAAAAAAAAATGAATAAAAAAAATTGCACATATATCAGTGATTGGATGATGATTCTGTGATTCGTAATCCCAATTTTTACTAATTCTATATTGACTAAATTTTTTTTATTTTTTTGTTTTTGTTTCTGCTTTTGCTTGAGAACTTCAGTTAATTATCATCTACACGATATATATATAGAATCAAAATTGTAATGTACATTCTTTGTTTTATTATTATCTCCCCCCCCCCCCCCTCCCCCCATATAGATAATGTATCATCAAATTCATTCATACAGTTTACTTGAACATTGAATTTAATCTAAATTAATCAATAAATCTAAGTCTTATGTTCTTTTTGTTTTAAGGCAGGAATTTTTATATTTACAATACTCAACCTTAAATATTTATCCTCACATACAAATATATGTATACATATTATACACATATAAATATTTGTTTGCGTTCATTTACATTGGAAATTTATTTATTTATTGAAGCTAAAATTAGAAAAGAAAGATATTGTGTAAATCTTTCTTTAAATTAATTTAATATCCTTGTATTGCCCAAAAGTTTGAAGAAAAATATATAATATATGTGTACGACATTTTATTCTTGTATTTTATAACGTTTGTTTAATCAAAAAATTTTTAAAGCTCGTGAAATTGAACATGCGCATCGGGATGAAGCAAAATTTTGTACAAAAATTGTACATTAAATAATATTTATGACGGTATAATTTTATTATTATTATTATTTTTTTGTTTGTTCAAATTATTCAAATTTAATTCTAATGATATTGATTGAATTTTTAATAATCACCTGTTTTGTTTACTTATTTTTCATTTGCTGTATGAATAATTTGTGACAAATTTATCCACAATATTGACATTTGAGAAGTTAAATATCTAGTATTGTGTGTTGCCGTGATATGTATTCAATGTGCATTTACATACCAAAATTAAATGAAAAATTTAATTATTGCTATAATAAAAAGAAAAAAAAAAATATATATATGTATATATATACTATCGAGCAGTCCAGCGAGAAAATTTGCCACAAATTCCAATAAAAAAAATTTATTTTTTCAATGTTCATATTTTTAATGTCTATTTCAATACTGTCATTAAACATGAACATCATTTGTTTCTAATTTACCATTCAATGGCCTGAAATCAACATCATCATCTTGCCTGGTGTCTGAATAATCAGCCAATAATTTTGCATGATTCGTTGAATTAATTGAATTTTGTGTTAACTGTTGTGATTCCGATTCCTCAACATTTGTTGATTTTGTTGGTTGAGTGGGCGATGAAATTGACGACGCTGAATTTTCTGTTGATGTTGGTGTCACTATATCACCACCATCATTCAACATTTGATGATGTGGCTTCTCTTCAAATACTATTAAAATTAATTTCATTTTTAATCACGTCATTTACATATTATCGTTAAATTAATTTTTCAATATTATTATTACTCACATTTGTCAAGACTAATAATAGATCCAACGATGTCATTTACAGTTAATCCAGCCGGTATGTCCTCTAGCTGTCGTCTCCTTCTCACCAGCCACCAATCGATGAGAAATAAACCGAGAGCAAGAATTTTTATACCAGCGCATAGTCCAACGTATCTATAAAAAAAAAAAAGTCAAAATATATACAAATAAAAAATTGATAATAATTAATATGAAATTTTTTTATTTTTATTTTACCTGTATCGAAATTGCTCAATGTCATAAAGCAAACAACGTCCTCCTTTCTTACCGCATGCACTTTGCCACAGCAAACATGTCGAGTCTATCAGATTACCAAATAATATTGGTGCTGGTATATAACCAAACAGTCGAAATATTACAAATTGCATTCCAAGTGCAAATGATCTTTCTTCTTCTGACACGGATCTGTAATTTTTTTTTATACAATAATAACATATCTACATTTGCTTAATTAATATATCTTAATAATTATAAAATAAAAAAAAAAATATATATATGTATATATATGCTATTACCGTAATACTATCATTAACAATGGCATTTGCGTTACTGCAACGACAAATGTCATAAAAAATAAAAGAATTAAAAATGGAAATATTGTTTTGCATGGTGATGTACATGGTCCAGCAGTGGCAACTGGTACAGCAGTTACTTCAGCGAATTCCGTGATTGCAGGTCGTAAAATTGATAAATTTCCCGGTATACCTATAAATTAATAATTAAAATATATGAAATAAAAAAAATTTATAATCTTGCAATTTTATTTTTTTTTTTTCTTTAGTTTTTTTTTTTTGTTTTCGTACAAATACTTACATGCGCAATTGGTAAAATTCGATTTTGAGCTAAATGTCGTGCAGCCAGCGTGACAAGGACTAAAATATGTCAAGCCATTGTTGCCGCAAACTGGTTCAACATCATTCATCAAACATTCGCATCCAAAATTACATGAGGCAGTGAGATTAACTTGAAATGGTTCTGGTGCAATTGTACTGCTATTAAAATATGGTATTGTTGTACCCGCCATTTTAACATTGTCACAGCCAAGGAAAAAAAGTAGGCCATAACATAATAGACAAATAATATTTGATACAAGAACAAATTGCACTGCGCCTTTGGGCCTTAATTCCAATCGTTTCAATAAACAACCACCAAAAAATATACCAATACACGCGCCCGGTATTGCAATTGATCCAGTAAATATACTCGCTTGACTCTTACCCAAGCTAAATTGAGTCTCAAGATATTTCGGTAAGAATACAACGAAACCAGAGACAATAACTAACTCCATACACGCACCAAGGCACGTTACAACGTACACGGGATTACAAACCAATCGCCACATATCCCGTGGAATATCTGTGTGGAATATACATAAACAAACAAAATTACATATACATATAGATAATTTTATTTAATTAAATTGAATAATTTATTATAATAATTTTCACTCACCTTTCACATCTTTTCCGTAGCCACTGTCTCCATTTTTAATTTCCTGTTTCACATCTTTATTCGCTTCTTTTTCCTTTGCAGTTACCGATTTATTTTTTTCAATTATCTTAATTTTTTCCTTTTCATGTTGAAGTGTCTTTGGAAAACTGAAGAATGGAATTGCAACAAAAATCAGCAATAAACCACACAAAAGAAATCCACCCCACCACATTCCTACCCATCGATGATTGCCGGGATCTGAAACAAAAAAAAAAATTGTTAATTTTTTTGTCTGTTTTTTCAATTAATAAAAACAATCAAAAAAAAATTATAAAATTACAACTTTTCATTTATTTATTTACCAATACTGATGATATTTGCGGTAAATGAATCTGTATGAAAGGATAAAAGATATGCACCAAGAAGAAATCCCAGAACTGGTCCAAATGCTGCCATACTATACATACAACCTAAATAAAAAAAAAAAATAAAAAAAAAATATATAATTTAATATACATTAATTAAAACTAATTTACCTCTAAATACAATTGTATATTTAATTTTTAGATTGATAAAACATTGTGAATCGTTAACAGTCTGTTTTCAAAAGTAACATATTTATTTAAAGTTTTATCCCCTCACCAATATATAAAGAAGCGCTCTCTGGCCTCACGTGATCGTCAATATAAGTAGTACCAAGCGTAAATAGTGGTGAACCACCGCAACCCAACAGTAGTTGCGCCAATACAAAAATCATTACTGGGCCAGCAGTTGATGGCGAACCTTGAATACAATTGTCACCGCGTAAATTATTGTGCGGTGCCAATGGTGGCGATGACAAACCCGTTGATAAACGACCTGAATAATAAACAACAGAAAATTTCATTCACGTTACATAATATCAATTTCATTATAATACGTGCGTGAGAAAATACAAAAAAAAAAAAAAAAAAAAAAACAAAATAAAGGAATAAAATATTATTTTTACATACCCAAACCCATATCTTGCTCGCGCAATGATACCAATCGACAAATATTATCTGAGCTTGAATTATTCGTGGTTGTTGTTAGATTTTGATCATCGATAAAGTGGGGAATCATAAAAATCATCGAACCCAAACCCATTATAACGGCACCTGAATGGAAAAAAAGAAAAAAATTATATTTTATTATTCAGAAATTTTTTTTTTTAAGTTTACTCTTTACTGAGAATTATCTGTATTTATTCATGATTGTTACGATTTTTTTTTTTTCTTTTTTCTGTTGACTGTGGTTAGTTTTTTTTACTGACCTATGGCAATCCAAACAGGAATATGTCGCCGACTACCAAGATAACTCACAAAAATAACGGTAATCACATTACCAATTTCATATGAGCTAGCAATTAATCCTGATAAACTCGATGGTATCTCAAATCTTTTTTCAATTGTTGTAATCACAGAATTGATGTAACCTGAGCTCAGTGCTTGTTGCACAGTGACAAGGAATGATAATAAAAACACAAACACCTGAAAAAAAAAGAGAAAAATAAAAAAATTAATTTAATCGAGAAAAAAAAAAAATTATTCAAACAAAAAAATTTTATCCTCTCTCAATATAATCTCATTAGGAATAAAACAAAAAAAAATATATGTATATATATATATATATATATATAAATTCAACACCGATAAACTTTGTAGTGTAATAAATATATCACTTTTATTTAATCAATCTCGTCCTTGACATCAAATTCATCTCATTATGCAAAAATAAATTTTTATTACGACAATATACAGATTGAATAAATAAATAAATAAATAAATAAATAAATCAAACCTTTATTGTGGCAAATTTTTGTATGAATGCTGGTCTACAGCTCAATATACCGCAGTCTTTAGAGTTTGGATTGATTGGTGGCGTTTGTGGTCGTTGCTCCTTCTCCGTTCTGCATCATGCAATCATATTTTAGAAATAATCAATAGATAATAACACTAATAATAATAATTATAATAAACCAATTGCAAAAAAAAATAATAATTTCACAGTCCACTTTTTTCTTTCTTTTTTTTTATTTTTCAAAAATAATCTCGTTAATTAATTTACTCATTATAAATATAATAATAATAATAATAATAATAATAATAATAATAATGATAATTTTTCTCACCTGTCGACCATGGAAGCACTTGGATTCCTGCTGTGACATTTTATGATAAAATCTCTGTAAAAACAAAAAAAAATATATATATAAAAATAATAAATAAATAATGAGGTTAAATATAAAAAAAAAAAAAAAAAAAACATCGCGAGTGTGTACAATACAACAGAATTGTTTACAGTTATATAAAAAGTCCGTATGACTTTGTTTTTTTTTTTTTTTTCTTTTTCTTTAACACGAATATGATCGCAGAACAATGGACAGCGTGGGCGTCACAATTTCATTATTATTCAAAGATATAATTAAACAAAATTACGCAATGATTAAATAATAATAATAATAATAATAATATTTATATGCAATTGTATGTGTATAAATGATATTGAATATTAAAATATTAAATTTACCTGTGATCGACAAGGCCTGAGCTTGGATTTCTACTGTGACATCTGATAACTGTATCGTGTGTTAATCTTCCATCACCATCTTGCGATAAATTCAAACCATCATCCACTGTATTTGGAGTACTTTCAGCATAAAGTCCCGTCATTGCGTACATACTTTCATTTCTTCGATGTCCCGAGTGATAGTTACTACCAGACTCTGATCTATATAAAATATATTATAAATATAAAGTGTAAAAGAAAAGAAAAAAAAAAAAATTCGTCACGGTTATATCTCAAAGCCACAATTTAATTTTTTTTTTTTTCTAATTTTTTCATTTTATTTATCATTTCACTTTTTTTTTTCTCAATTTTTCCTTATATCTATTAAATTTTATTCTACATCATCGTATTACTCAACAATACAATAATAATTTAAACACTTGCAAAAAACAAATAAATAAATGAATAAATAAATAAATAATCAAATAATTGAAAAGAAAAAAAAAAGATTGAAAAAAAAAAAAAAAAAAAAAAAAATGAAAGGAATAAAATGATGTAACAATAAATTAATTATATTATTAACTGATGAAAAATAGAAAATATATAATTAACCTTTTGTGACCAAATCCACCGTAGCTATCATTTCTCTTATGTCCACTCTCAGTTTTTTTATGACCAAATGCACTGGATATACTTTCTGCACGTTTGTGTCCACTCTCATTGCGTTTGTGAACGATAAAACCACCACCGCCACCACCACCACCACCACCAGAACCGGTACGTTTGTGTCCAAACATACTCGAACTCGAGCCATTTCTCTTGTGTCCACTGGTTGACGCCATTGCACTTGATGATAATTTTTCTCTTTCACTCATTTGATTTTCACACTGATCAAGACTCCTACTACTGGTCCACACCAGTGGTACAATTAATTCAGGCTCAACATCATTATTATTATTCGCCTCTTCATCAATCTAAAATTAAATTTTCACAATAATTAATAATATAATAATTATTTTTATTTAAATTAGTCTTATTATCATTTTAATTGATAGATAGTCAAAATAAAATTATATTTATAATAGGTACCATCAATAAATATAATAATAATGATATACTGCAATGAGGAAATTGAGTGCCAAAAGGGCACAGTGCCAATGCTACGTTTAAAATGCAGTACATGTTTTTTATTTTTTTATTTTTTTTTATTTTCAATTGTACTTGATTGACGTTCAAATAAAAAAATTTCATCAAAATATTTATATGACCCATTTTTATTTATTTTTTTATTTATTTTTTTTTAAATAGAAAAAAAATTATTGAATTATATATATATATATATAATCATTAAATTATTTTTCATTTATACCAATTGTTAATTAATAAAAATGTTTATATTATTTAAAAAAATTTTTTTTATTACAATTTGTTAGTATTATTATTATTATTAATTTCCTACTTGCATAGATTGATTGTGGAATTAATCTCAGAGTCAACTTTCTTTTACAAAACGCGATCGATTGTGTGTGTACAATGTGAGTTATGACCTTGAGGTGTTTTTTTTTTCTTTTTTCTTTTTTTTTCCTACCGATGAAAAATTGAACATGTATAAAATTATCTATAACTATATAAACGTATATATGTGTGTGTATGATATAATAAAAAATTGTATTGAACAATATTTTATTGTCAATTATTGAAAGAGAGAGAAGAAAAAAAAAAAAAAATAAATAAATAATTCAAAATTTTCAAATATTAAATTCATTATTTTATAAAAAAAAAAAAAAAAAATTTTCTTCTGTATAAAGCAATAAAATTATTAAACGTAATATAATAATGGCAATGTGAAAGTGTAAGTGTAGAAAAAAAAAAAAATATATATAGAAAATGAAATTAAACTTCCGGTACTGTCAAGCAAAACAATTGTATGTGGGAGTTAGATAAAAAAAAATAAATAATAATAATAATAATAATAATAAATGCTTAAGATAAAAAATTAAAGAGCAATTAAATAAAATGACAGAGTTGAACAGATTAATAAAAAATAAATATAAAATATGAAATATAGGAAAATGGGAAATGTTGATGATGATGATGATGATGATGATGATGATGGTGATCAGTCAGTTCACCCAAACAGCTCATGCGAAAAATAATTCACCGTTAAGTCGCACACAAGAACCGTTTTACTCATTATTTTTATGCTTACAGTTTCTATTGTTCTTCATTTTTCTATACATAAATAAAATTTAAAAAAAAAAAAAAAATAGTAATAATAATAATAATTATAATGATAATAATAAATGAATGAATAAATAAAATATATATATTTATCTTTCCGTCTCTTTATCTGTTATTTTTTTTTTGTTTTCTTTCTCTCTTACTTCTACCCTTTTATACAGAGTAGATTATTATTATTTTTTTTATTTTTTTTTGTATCTTATATCATCTCTGTCTATTCACTATTTTCATCACACTCACACACAAATAATATTAAAAACATCAATTTGTATATAAAATTGAAAAATTATTTATCCATTTACCTGTGTTTTATTTCTTGCACGTGTAAAATTATACATCCACGAGAATTTCATTGAGTAAAATTTTAAATAATAAAAAAATAAGGAAAAAAAAAAAAAAATTAATAATAATAATAATAATACAATTAATTTTTTTTTATTTTTCGTTTTTTGTTATACACAAAGGAATATAATGAATGAATAGAAATAAATGGGAATAACAATAAAATTGATATTTTTGCTAATTCACAAGAGGAATATCGTGCAGTTTACTGGCACTACCAACATCAAATGGGTGACCCAGTGCCCACCCCCATTAATATCTATACCTCCCACCATCAGTCCACCGTTACCCTGAACAACACAAACGACTTTGAAGCCGCGCAGTTCAACACGCGACTTGATTATCAATCTTTTTTTTTTCTTTTTCTATTATCATTATCATTATCATTATTATTAATATTATCCTGATGATGTGGTAAACGTAAGTGGACTCACTCGTCGATTATCAATTGACTTTTACGTGGTGTCTTATGTTCAATGTTATATTACTCAGTGGTAAAAAAAAAAAAAAAAAAAAAAAAAAATGACAAAAATTTATGAATAATTAATCATAAATACAATCGAGTTGGAATTTTTTTGTTAATTTGTTTTTTTTTTTTCCCTTCGTCATTCTTTTTAATCAATTGAAAATAGTAAAGAAAAAAATAATAATAAATAAATAAATAAATAAATAAATGAATAAATAATTCTACTATTGTTCATTTTTTATTATTTTTTACACTGGCCCATATTAATTTTCCACACGAATATTGAGTGTTTTTTTTGTTTACGATCATAGAAACATCCAAATGTGATAATGTAAAAAAAAAAAAAAAAAAAAATCAAGTAATTACTTTGGCAGTAAACAATCAAAACTTGAATTAATAAAAATATCTCATCTCGACTCACGCTCTTTTCTACCGAGAAATAAAAAAAAATTTTTTTTTAAATAATAAAAACAGATAAAAACAGTAACAATAAAAATAATTTTTTTTTTTTTTTATTTCTGAACATTGAGAGTGTACAAGTGGTCACAGTGCAATTGGGCCATGTGTTGGACATTTGGAAACACTGCCAAAAATTTAATTCAATGTTTTTAACTTTTTTCCAGATAAATTTTTTTTTTTTTTTTATAATCACAAAATATTAATAAAAATTTATATTGTTTTTATTCAATAAATATATAAGAATTGTTATACTAATTGATCCATTTAAAAATTATTGTATCAAATAAAATTTTGTTTCGTCATAAATATTGATTGATAGCAATGATATATCCTTTGAAATTAAGGTTAATATAATAATAATAATAATCTATCCATTTATCTTTATTTATATTTATGGGGTTAAGGATAAGCATTTCCAACACAAATTCATTATTATATCTAACATTATATTTCATTTTATTCCCCCAATAAAAAATTCCACAATAAAATATTCTTCGTGACCTAATCAAAAAGTTAAATGAACATTTTTATATTTGATATAGGTTATATAAAATTGTTAACAAAATGGCTGTCAATATTATGAAATAAAATTAATTGTTTTGCATGTAACGACACAATATTAAATTGAATTATATATATTGAAAGGGGAATTTTTTAATATATACAAATATTTAATGAGTGATGTAATTTTCATCTAAAATAATATAATAATTATTATCAATCATTGTCTGACTAATTCATATATTCATTGAAATATACCAAAGTGCAATAACCTCAAAATACTACGTTGAAATAATAATATTAATGTAAATATTTATATCAATCATGAAAAGACAAGATTTAAAATAATAATAATAATAATAATAATAATAATAATAAATAAATAAAGTAAAGATGTAGGAGATGGCGATGAATATAAATGTAAAATGAGTCAGTGCTGTTTGATATAGAACCAACTGAGTTCTTTGCTCTCAATAATAACTTAAGTGGCAAAAAGTAATAGTGAACAAGCAACAAGAGGGGAATGGAAGAATAATAAAAAATAAAATAATAAATAAATAAGGAGAAATAAAAAATGGAAATATATATATATGAAGGTCTCCCGCGTGGGCACAGACAACCCAAGAATATAATTTAAACCGTGGTAGGAGGGAAAAATACTAAAAACTCTGATTCTTATTGCGCGCGCATATATATACACACGTGACTTTAAATTTTAGAGGTTAATAATCAGAAAACGAAAAAAAATTCTTCTTTTTCCTACACACAAATAAATTTTATTCAATTTTATATACTTATTATTAATATATAAACATACAAACATTCATATATATATATATAATATTAATTTATTCAAAATATTATTACTAAAGTGATTTTCTTTAAGTCAAGTTGAAATTCAATTTGAAAAGACTAACCCAATTATCTTGTAAATGACTCACGCACTTTTCAACGTTATTCTATCATTCGTTTTTTGTCTCTTCCTTTGTATTACATCGATCATGATTATCTCCTTCAAGCAAACAATTTTACACACCCACTTATTGTCCTTCACTTATTTTCATTTTATTTCTATCTCTCTCTCTCTATCCCTCTTTTTCCCGGTCTTCCACTCCCTCACTCTCACTCGCGATTGATTACTCGCTATTGTAGAGTTGGCTGTAATTAATAATCGAGTAAATGTGCATGATAAGTGAATGGAAAGTAAAAAAAAAATAAAATAATAATCTACCATTGCCCCAACACCATGTGAATTTATTTTTGCAAAACGTTAATTGTTAATTGACTGTGACTTCTCGCGTATATGTAAATTAAAATAAAATAATAATAATAATAATGAAATTATTTATATATAATAAAATATTCTCTATATAATTCAAATAAAATATAAATAAATAAATGTTTATTGCGCTAATTGAACGAATAGAGAATTGCAATATGTTGCACACGCTCGACTTTTTTTTTTTCTTTTTTTTTTTCCTTCATATTTTCGCAACGGCAATACGCCAACATAAAGTCCTCCAAGCATTTGTAATCCTCATTTAAATTGTTTCACTTGACCCAGTCCGAAAAAAAAAAAAAAAAAAAAACAATCTTTATTTTTTTTTTAAATTCTTTTTTCTAAACTCTTGCAAGACCTTGACAATAAAATTTTCCCACAACAATTAAATTAAAGAAAGAAAACAGTGGAAAAAAAAAATTAAAAAAATAAATGAATAAATAATTTTATACAATTGGAGCGTAACACCAAAAATGTTTGATTAATAAAATTAAAGAGAACAACATTCGTGTGATTGAAAAAAAAAAAGAAAAAAAAAAAAAAAAATTCAAATTATTTATCCCATAATAAAATGGAAATTTAAAAAATCGAAACTCGAATACATATATATTTTTTTCTACTATTGCCGATTGTACACAAATATTATCCATCAGTTATAAATAAATAAATAAATAAATGAAAATAAAAAATAAAAAACATACAAACTCACGCATACATTCGTTTTTCTCACTGTGTCTTACGTTCACGTTTCTCACTAGTGAATTGCTTCGATAATCGATTGGCAGAATAGACCTTAACCTCAATTAATGTCGATGAAACAGGGAAATCTACGATTATCATATAAAATTAAGTCAGAAGCGATTGAAAAATTATATATATATATATATATATATCTACTTGAAACGCGTTTGTAAAAACATTTTTACTTTCTCCAACTCGTTGGGTGACGTGTTTTAGAGTATAAGCAACACGAGAACACGTAATACATGATATGTCGATGTGTTGGGTAAATATAATATACATATAAATATTGAGTCACGTGATAATATATCAATGTACATTTCTCATCATTACGAAATACACATTTTATTTCAATATTCACAACCCGGATATATATAATTTTACTATTTAAATTATTAAATTTATTTATTTTCAATCAAAATATAATTAATTAATTTATATATATATATATACATATATAAATAATAATAATAATAAATAAATAAAAATGGATTTATTAACATACAATAATTTCAGGTTTTTATCGTACATAAAACGACAATACAAATCACAAAATTATTTTTTTCGCTTTTTTTTTTTTTTTTTTTTTTTTTGTTGTTTACTGATATCCCACAGGCATAATAATTAATGACTAATAATTTACAATTGCACGCTCGTATATTTCATTTTAATTTCCAACACAATAAACTGAAAAAAAATATTTCAATTTTATTATTATTATTATTTATTTTTTTTTTATTTTTTATTTTCTTTTCTATCGATTAGACGGTGAAGAAGAGAAGGAGAACGGAGAAGAGAGTAAAGGAGTGTATATATATATTTTTTTTCTCTTCAAGATCCATTTTTCATGAAAAATATAGATAAATTAAATTCAAATTACGCAATTAAAAATTGATACTGTCACAGACAGTGTAAAATTAATGGTTAAAAAAAAAAAAAAAAAAAAAACAAAAAAATCCAGATAAATATTTGTATTATCTGTATCTAATGTGGAATAAAATTTTTTTTTTAAATTAATAACAGAATAAAATTGAATTTTTATCATGAAAATTGGGTGAGATAAGATAGATAAGGAGATATATATATGACAAAAAAAAAAAAAAAAAAAAAAAAATTGATTATTTTCTTTTTTTGGACATTTATTGGATAAATTGAACGATTTGTGGTAATGACAATGACAATGATAAATAATATAGACGTATTTCATTATAAATAATAAATTAATCCTAAATATTTATGTGTATATGTATAATTAACGAGTTTATACACGTAAGATAATAATATATTTGGTTGCTAAGTGAGAATCATTTGTGACAAACAATGAGAGATGATTTGGATGGCGTTGTATATATATAACATTTGAAAATATATTTGTTAAATATATATATATATATAAAATTCTTTGGGTTTTTTGACCGCAACTGAGACAGTGTGAATATAACATTGCAACCTGAAGATAGAGAAAGATAGAGAGAAATAATAATAATAATGTAAAATAAACAAGAAGAAGAAAGACGAGGAGAAAATGGGGGACACGGTTGGAAGAGTAATGTGAAGGCAAAGCAGACACTTCATGTGTATACATTCCTGATATTTAAGACAAACCACAAAAGAAAGAAAAAAAAAAAAAAAAAAAAAAAAAACTATCGTATATTCAAATATTATGCATATTTTTTATTTATTAATATTACTATAAATAAATAAGAATATTAATAATTTAATGAAAAAAACAAAAAAAAAACAAAAAAAAATGAAAAAATAAAAAAACAAAAAAAATAAATTTTTTTTTGAAATTAATTTTATTATTGGGAAAAATTGTATTGATTTTATTGTCCATCAATTCAGAGTGTGTTTGAAGAAAGTGAAATATAAAAAATAAAATAAATGAAAAAAAAAAATAATAATAATAATAATAATAATAATAATGTCAGTTTGTATGTAAAGAAGAATGTTAAGATAAAGAGGATGAAGAGGAGATGAACAGATGGTGGTCGTGGCTACGTATATAAGCAGCTGAGATGCCACGCTAAGCCATACACAGATTAATATATATGTATATATATATTTGAAAAAAAGAGGAAAAAATTGAAATAAACTGCGAATTGAAAAAAAAAAAAAAAAAAAAAAAAAATGATAACAATAAATATAAAATATAAAATGGGAAAAATAGTAGAATATACAAAATTTATTCGTATCCATTCGTATATATTACAACGATAAATATATTTATATATGTGTGCACGTGTGTAGTTTATTGTTATATCAGTTAGATGACAACTATTGTATGTATATGAATGTCAAACGCCATAGCTGTTATCAATTCAATAATATTTTTATTTCAATTAACCTCACGTGAACTAAATATCTTTGTTTTATTTATTTATTTATCTATTTATTAATTTTTTTTTTTTTTTTTCCCTATTTCATAATCAATATTAATGATGATTCGTGATAAAAAAATTTTTTTTCTTAAATATATCTAAATTGTAACTGTTTCAGTGAATGATAATTGATAGTGATGAAACAAAAAAAAAAAATAAATAAATAAATATATTTAAATACTCATATTTATTTCATTAAAAATTTATCTTCAAATTTTTTTTATCATTACTATTTTTTTTTTTTTTCCGCATATTTCTTCCATTCATTCTCGAAGGATAAATGTCGATGTATGTAAACTGTTGCCACAGGGTTTTATATGTATATATATTTGCGAGCTATAAAAAGAGAGAGACACATTCGCCAAGAAAAAACGATCTTGAAGTGACTTGTCAGTCGAGTGCCAGATATATATTTCCTTCGAAGGTTTTTTTTTTTCTTTTTTTCTGTACAATTTTTCGTTCTTTCTTTCTTTCTTTTTATTTTCATTTAAAAATTCATGGAATTTATTATTATCATTTTTTTATAATAATAATAATAATAATAATATACGAATGATTAAATATTTTCATTGAATGAAAATTTGACAATAAAAAATAAAAATTTTTAATTATTTATATTTCATGAATTTTTATTTATTGAAATTTCTAATGAGTATTATTGTGAGATAAAGAAGACTAATAATTTTATTTTATCACTTCAACCATTTGAACACTTGTAAAATATTCATGATAAAATTCTCCTATACATTAATAGCAATGACGATTTTATTATTATCATTAATAAGATATTAATTCAATACTGACAAAGAAATAATGAAAAATAAAAAAAATTATGTTGATATGAAAATTGTGTTTAAAGGGGAACTTCTTGTTCGACTTAACCAAACAAAGATTGTAGATAAAAGCTGCATAAATATTAATTTATTAAATATATATATATATATATATATATATATATATATATTATCACGAACATATATACATGTTAAATTAATCAAAAAGTCATAGAATGCAATTAATATAAATAAAAAAATTAATTTATCGTTGAATTTCACTGCTGTATGTGTGAATGAAAATTTTATTTGAGATAACGGTAAATTATTTTTATGAAATATAACTATGAATTTTTATATTTATTTTTTATTTATATTATTATTAATATTAATAATAATATTATTGTTAAACTCACCAACAGGACGCTTGAAGCACCACACGAGACTCCTTTGTATCCGGGAGAGTGTTAAAATAAAAAATATATATATATATATAAAGTGGAGGAAAAAAAAAAAAAAAAAAAAAAAATCTTGTGCAGTGACAGGGGCGGTAAAAGGATCCACAATCATCAAACACAATCACCAACACTCATTAATATACATTAAAACAATTATATGCACAATCACGTTCACTCGCTTTGTGTATATGAAATAATTATTGGTATTATAAATCGTATAATTTTTATTCGTGTAATATCACATGGGATAAGAGAATATTACCCGACCGTCAGCTCGCGTTGAAGATCATAGACCAGCTGTGTTTTTGCTTTATGTGTATTGTGTGAATTGTAAGGGAGTGGGGTTATGTAGCATGACGCATGCGCCGCGGCCATATTCTATTTTAAATAAATATATATATATATATATATATGGTGGTGTGTGTGACGTTGATAATGTTGATTTTCGCGCGAATTTTTAAATTGTTTTAAATGTATTTTTCACTGCTTAACAATGTAAATTAGTATGTAAAATTACTAAAAATATAATGGAGAAAATAATAATTTGATAAATCAGTAATAATATGATGAAAAATAAATTTTTATATCATAGACTTTGAATAAAAAAAAAAAAATTATCTACAATTATTATCAATAGAAACGATATGTGTATGATGATAATACTGGATGATAAGGTGATAATGAAGAGAATATTATCAAAAGGGAACGATGTGGTATATAAGAAGTTTTTTTAGGCTATGCTGACTGGGATCTATAGCATCTGTGGATCTGGTGACACCGTACCCAGTAGGTATAATAATAACGTATAAACACAATTGAGACACTGCGCAGTTGAAGAGGTTAGTAACAGCTTTTCGGAGTATGAGACGGTAGGAAAATTCCTATCCTAATACATCAAACTCGTAGAGGTTCTCACTCAATGGACCCGTATCAAAAATAATTCCAATAATATTTATTTATTTAATTTATTAAACAATAAAAACTTATTATTTCATCTCAATTAATATAATTATTCGAAAACATTTTGTCAATTATATAAATAAAAAAAAATTGTGAAGATGTAAGTATTTTATTTGGACTTACACAAAATCAAACAAACTTTCAAACTCAATTTTTACAAGAGCCTCGATATAAATGTCAAACTTTGAAAATTAATTAAATAGAAATTTAAAAAAAAAAAAACAAAAAAAATCATTCAAATTTAACAATTAATTGCCGATAATACTGATTGATATCTAGTAAAAAATTTCATTTGATCCAATCACTTTCATTTCATTCACTAACCTTCTAAAATAAATATGGAAAATGAAAAAAAAAAAAAAAAAAAAAAAAAAACCAACGAACAAAATTTTTCTATATCGATAATCGATAATAAACTTATCATAAATTATGAGTCAATTATTTGTGTAATACTATCGAATTTTCACTGATGCAATATTCAAGATCAAATGGCCACGAAAATTTTTTCCTGTTTTTTTTTTTTTTTTTTTTTTTTTTTTCGTAATAGAATGTGGGTGATAGATAATATTATTTAATTGTTATCATCTTTCGATTTATTCATATGATAGCAAAATTTACTTTCACACACCACAATCAGAAAATGATATAAATAATGCGTATTAATTCGTCTATTTTTATGAACATTGAAAATTATTTTATCATACACATGTGTAAATATATAATTAATATATAATAGTAATATATTCATGATTTATTTTTTTTGTATTTATTAATTAATAAATAAATTAAATGAAACAGAAATAATTATATCGATTGTTATAAACGCTCAGAGACATCGTGATAAATTGAATAACATTAAATTTTTTTTTTTTTTTGTTTATCATATATGTACATACCATAATTATAAAATAAAAATTCACTGGGTTAAAGATGAATGCAGAATAATGTGTAGATATTTTTTTAATGCGTCCGGTCTAGTCCATATCCAAATGAATAGACCACATGCGACTGCATTCTCCAATCGTCTCGTCACTACTGATTTCTTATACAAATTTCAAAGACCTTTTTCTCTTCTATCTCTGTCGCATTTCCTTCATCTTAAAAGATTTACCTGAATTTTTCCCATGAATTCTTACGAATTCATTTTCTTATCCATAACAAAATTAAAAACGAAAAATAATATCCAGGAATCGAGTATTTCTTTTCCTGTTTTTTTTTTGTTTGTTTTTTGTTTTCCAATTTTAAAAAAATAGAATTTAATAAAATGAAAAGATAAAATTTTTCATTTACTATCTAACATTTTTTTTCTTCAACTATGTATATTAATTCTTTATTTGTTATATAAAAAAATTCTCAAATTTTATGAGAATGTAAAAATAAAAAATTTATCAATGATTAATCTCTACACATTAATTCAAATACTTTAATTATTATTATTATTTTTTTTTTTTTGTTTCACAGTCACTTTGAACGGCAGTTAATTAACCTCATTCTGTTATTACCATATTTATTATAATAAATTGTAGTATTATATTTTATATATTTAAAAAAAAAAAAAAAAAAAAGAAATCTAAATTTTTGCTGCTTTTACTTTTATATTTTTCCTTCAGTCTTTATACTACTGCTAATACCACAATTTAATTATCTAAATTTGTTCCTTGTATATTTATTATAAAAATTTTAACTCTCATTACTCATTACTTAAATTCATATTTTTCTTTACCTTACGAAAAGATCGGTGGACCGGTTGAATTCTATATTGATAAATGATCATTTGGCCCTTCACATTGCATTACTGTAGCCACAGGTTGTTGTCCATTGTCTGGTGTTATTCTTCTACCACCTGGAGGTACATAACACCACCAAGCAAGGAAGAAAAATAATAATGACGCTGTTTTACCAATTAAACCCAACGCCAGCATATACCTAGTGTCAACAAAGTAGATTTTTTAATTTTTTTTTTTTAATCAAAATACACCAATGAATTTTTCTTTAGTTGATAATAAAAAAAACAAAAAAATGTACTTACAAACTCATGTAATAATTATCGTAGACAAGACATGCACCTCTTCTCTCACAACTTTCATGCCATAAAATACATGTATCATCAATTAATGCACCAAATATCATAGGTGCAGGAATTGTTCCAAAAATTCTTACTTTAATCCATTGAATACCAAGTGCAAATGAACGTTGATCATCTCTGATAACTCGTAATGTCGCAGCCAATGCTGGCATAGTACACAAAAATGTCATTAACATCATACCAAATGCCAGAGCAATAAATATCCATAAATATCCACATGTACTGTTGCATTTTGTATTTATTGCATCATAATATATCGTTTCATTAGACATTGATGATGTTATATTTGCTATGGTACCATGAATACAACTGCAATTTTGATAAACCTTGAAAACAACAAAAAAAAAAAATTAAAAATGTCACGTTCATTAGAATAATCTCTGAAGAGATATTAATATATTTATTTTTTCGCTTATTTTTCACACTCACTTTCACATTATTTATTTGTATTTCTCGATTACAACCTGCGTGACATGGCGAGTAGTACGTGACTTGATCCACACCACATATTGGATTAAATTCCGATCTTGTACAACTACAATTGCTGTTGCACTCACTGTTCAGTAAATTCATCGTATTTCTGCAGATAAAAATTAAATGAATACATAAATATAAATTGGATAAATTAAAAAATTCATGATATATAATGATAATACATACTGAGCAATATTATTATATGTAATTGTGACACCAGCAAAATCTAAATTTGGACAACTCAATGCAAATGCAAATGTAAATACAATACATGCGGCAGTTACAAAAATACAAAACTTCAAAATTCCCGTGCATGGTAAATTCCAACGTTTTATTAAATAACCACCGAGAAATGTGCCACCACCACCAGCAGGTACCGTCACAAATCCTTGTATAAAAAAGAAAAAAAGAAAAAAAACATAAATAAATTATCTAAATAATATATTTTATTATTTGAATTTATTATTATGAAATAATATATTAAATAAATTATATTCACTACGTGGTTACCCATAAGTATTGCTGCTGAACTTGCGGTTACACTGAATTGATTCTCAATTAATTTGGGTAGAAATGATGCAAAACCAGCGATAAGTAAACCTTCACTGGCTCCAGCCAAATTTAATAAAAAAAATGCCGGATTGCTCAATAATTCCGTAAATGCACGTGGAAGTTGACGAATTTTTGACAGAGCTTCACTCGGTGGTGATTGCGATGATGGTTTGGATTTTTCATGAGCTTCAGAAACTTTACCTTTAGCTAATTCCGTAGAACCTGTTTAATAAAAAATTTATTTCATCATATAATTCAACTTGTATATTTCTATTTATTATTATTATTATTATTATTATATATTAAACTTACCCGGAAGTGATGCAGGAAATGCAAGAATAGGAATTGCAATGACAAAACACACAATGGCAGCTCCAACAAATCCAATCCACCATGCGCCAATCCATACATTACTGTTTGGAGTCATACCAATACTAAATGACAAATGGAAAAATTAAATTTTATTTATTGACAAATTCATCTATATTATGTAATGAAAAATTCTCAAATAACTCAAACAACAAAATAAAATATATAAACTGATTATACAATTTTAATGTGATAAAATTAACACCATTTGTGAATTTACTTGTGTTATGTTGGGTCTGCATTAACAATTGAGAAACTTAACATCGTATTTATGTATATGAGGAGCATTGGGAAAACTGTTGGGATAATTAACTTTTGCATTTATATGAGCAATGTCTGTGTATATATTTATATGTGTAGAGAGTTTGAACTTTGACTTGTATACTTGGTTTTTTTTTTTTTTCTTTTTTACAATTCTCAACGTCTACCAAATGCAAAAAACTTTACAATTTTTGACTGTTGTAATTAGAAAGTATATGGCGGTTATTATGAAGTAACGCTAGACAAGTGTTGAAAAAAAAAAAAAAAAAAATTAAATTTATCTTCAAGTATATACACATTTATGTATATTTTTTTATTCATTATACATATATATTTTTTTTTATTCAAAGAATAAATTGCAAAAATTAAATTAAACTTCTTTTCAAATATCATTTGTTTAATTTTAAAAAGTCAATTGTAATTTTTCTTTTTTTTTTATTTTTTTTTTTTCTCTACACTTTGCACATGATTGATTACATAAAAACTGCTGACTAAGTATAAAATCATTATTCACCTTTTACTTATATTATTTCTTTTTACAATACATATAGATATATTATTTTTCCCCTCTTTATTCTATGAATATTTAATGTAGAATAAATAAAAATAATTAATACATATAATAAATAATAAATAAAAATATAGAAAAATAACCAATTTAAATTTATTTATTTTGTACTTATTTTAAAATACAAGAATATTATTTTATTCAATATCAATGAAACTCTCACTCTCACTCTCCTTTACTTTTTTTTTTTTATATTTTTTTATCCTTTTATTTTCTAACGCGCCTGCAGCTTGCGCTCTTTTCATTCCCGGCATCTCATGTCCTTTCAAGTTCCCCGGTTGCATTCAACGACAATTAACATCAGTACATACACTCTCACAATCGCTACTTGAAAATAATAAATAATATTTAAAGAAAAAAAAAAAAAAAAAAAAAAAAAAAGCCCAAATAAAGATAAAAAAAAAAAAAAAAAACTTCTATTGAAAATACGTCAGAATCTATTCAGCAGACTGACCCTTTTGGTAATACGATTGAAAAAAAAAAAAATTTTCAATGGCATTAAATTTTTATATATGAAAAAATTAAATTTTATTTTATATCTATTTATTATTTATTAATGAGATAATATATATTGAATTTTTATTCATTTTTATTATAACTAAATGAAGAATAAACTCAGGGTAAATATAACCCTTGTATACACCATTAGAGCGAATAATGCAACGAGATTAATAGCGCATGCAACTGTTGTGTGCTATACATATTCTTGTATAGGACACATTACCACAAAAAAAAAAAATGTCAAGCGGCGTTATGTACTACTAATGTTTAAAGATGAGGCCGGTGTTACCCTTCGAAAAACTATTCACTTCACCCTATTTAGTTTTCCGAGGGAGATGAATAAAACGCCTATAGCATTTACAACATCAGCTCATATATTTCTTGTTGTGTCATGGGTTTCAACAAACATATATAGCATATATACACATATATATATTGTTGCGTGAGAATTAAATACTGGTGTTCTTTTCACCGCAAATCCCCGTGACTTTGATTTCTTTTTTTTGTTTTTTTGTTTAGATTCCTTTATAATATTTCAGGAGACGTGACACTATTTATTTATTTGTCTCCGTGGAATATTCACGGTTAGTTATAAATTTATAGTATTTTGATATATAGTAGGGATAGGAGAGAAAAAAAAAAAAAATGGTAGAAAAGAGCGATAAATTCACCGGAGAATTTAATAAAGTTTCAAGCACAAGCGGTCGAGTAAACTCGTAAGCGGCAAATACGTCAAGGTAAGAAAAGTTTGTTAAATATTTAATTTAGCATCTATTCAACAGACTTGTGTGAGTATAAGAGAGAGAGAGAGAGAGAGAGAGAGAGAGAGAGAGAGGAGAGAATGAAGAGAGAGGGAAAGGGAGAAAGAAAAAAAAAAATGAAATATAAACTCACGATCCAGCATCCGTTGTGAAAAAGTCAGTGTACAATTTTAATAATTCACCACCAATAACGTAACCCATTGCCGGACCAATCACTGCCATTGTGTAATAAATGCCTGTAATAAAAAATAAAAATAAACAAAAACAAAAGAAAAATGTTTGAAAAAAATTGTCTTGGATAAATAAAAAAAAAAAAAAATAAAATCAGAAAAATTATATGTATATCTTACCTAAGTAAACTGATGACATTTTTTTTGATACATTTTCATCTAAATATGTGACACCAAGAGTATAAAATGGTGCTGCACCAGCACCATGAAGTAATTGTGCAAGGAGAAATATCATCAAATACAAACCGTTATTTGGTTCAATTTCTTCTGTCTCAATTTCATCATTGCAACTTGACTAAATGAATTGTGACATAAAATAATTCATATATATTTGTATAATTAAATTATTTATAATACAATTAAATTATAATGGATAAATTCTCACCGACAATAAACTTCCATTGGATGATATTATTTGGCATATATTTTCCATTTGATTTTCACCACGATATTTTCCAGCCAAATAATGCGGTGAAGCAAATAAAAGACTTCCAATACCCAAAACAAGAACGCCCACACCGACATATCTAAAAAAAAAAAAAAAAAAAAAAAAAAAGTACAAAAATAAATAAAAGTAAACAAGTAAAAAAATACTAATAAACTAATTTTTGGTATTTATACTGTTTATTTATTTATTTTATTTTTTTTCAATTTAATTTAGGCATAAAAATTTGAGATGACGAAGAGAGGGGAGAAAACTTACTTGGGTTTTGAGGCTTTTGACCGACCACCGAGATAGCTCACGGGTATTAAAAGAATAAAACTCGCAATATCATAACCACCCGCAATAAGTCCAGTCTGCGAAGACGTAAGGCCAAAGCGTTTTTCAATTGTTGTTATCACAACATTGATAAATCCATTAACAATCATACCTACAAATAAACAAATAAATAATATTAATTATTAAAATTATCATGTAAAAGAATAAAAATAAAATAATAATAAAATATTTGTATATATATACACGGTGACATTGAAAGAGAGTGAATAAGTACACCACTCTATTGTGCATCAATTTGTTCAATTTTATCGTTGCGCTCAGTACTCTCGCATTGTTTTGCGCGTATACCGTATTCTTATATACATACATACATTTATACATATATATATATATATATATATAATACATAGCTGAGGGGAACGACAAATGATGAGACAAGTTTCGAATACATAAATTATATACACGAATAAATTTATTTTTACCCAATACCATTTTTTTTTTTATTGTAATAAATTCTATTTGCGTTTGTGAAAAATTCGTTTTACACCCACCTCTTACCTCCCACATCTTCCTACCTACAATTACAATGTGAATAAGAGAAAAAAAAAAAAAAAAAAAAAAAAAAAATCACAAAAATCGACATAATAAGAAGAAGAAAAAAAAAAAAATTTTAAGATTCACTTAATTTCATATGAAAGTATAAATTTTTATTATGATAAATTAACCTTATTGATATTTATTTATTTATTTATTTTATTTTTTTTTATTTTATTTTTACTTAATATATGTATATATATTATTAAATAAAACTTTTCATATAAATATTCAGTTTAATTAGGGATGAAATTTACGTAAATGAGTCTGTTGGGATCAGTGAGATTTGGAGTATCAGTACGCAACAGCGATAAATATTTATACATATCATTATCGTGAATTCAAATATTCCATGGCATATATACATTAATTAAATAGTTGTAAAACCCTTGGAATGAAACGAGGTGTGATGATTAATGATATTTGTCCAACACATTTGAAACAATAAAAATTCAAATATTTTATAATACATTAATCTACAGATATAAATGTTGATAATTTATATCGTATAAAATATTCCTGAAAATATATAGTAAATAAATTGTTTAATAAATATTTATCTTATTTTTTTTTTTTTTTTTTTTTTTTTTTTTCAATAATAATAATTTAATTATTTATTTTTATTTTGTTTACCTTGCATTGCACCTGCCCAACAAAGCCAAAAAAGCGCCCATTTAGCAGTGCGAAATCGTTGTAAATAAGACGGTCTAAAGCACATCAGTCCGCACAATGTTTTTTTAAAATTTTGTTGACTATTAATAGGTGGTGGTGATTTGTTATCCAATTTTATTTCCTCTTTCATTGGACCATCACCAAATTGTGTTGGAATCCTCGGTAATGTTTCACTCATGTCCGTCATACCTGACTAAAATTCATCAATTAAATATATTTTATATTAATTATATCACAAATATAAGATTAATTCATTAAATTTTATAATAAATTTTACAATATTGACACACACATACACATACACTTGTAAATATTGAAATATTTAAAGAAATAATTATCAATTATAATTTATTTATTTATATTATTAATATCATACGTTGATATAACTTACACTGAAGGAAAATTTATCGCGCATTTTGGTTTTTATCAGTACAACGATATTCTTTATATCTAATTTTATTTCTTATATTTATTATTGATTCACATGAAAGTATTAAAATTACTGTCACGTTTTTGCGATAACATATCTGTAACCGTAAATAAACAAAAAGATATATATGCATATAAAAAAAAGAAAAAAAAAAAAAAAAAAAAAAATTCAAGAATAAATTTTTTTTTTTTCTTTACCAATTATTATTTATAATCAATCAATATGACAATTTAATTTATAATGATATTTATGTAAATTTGAATAATAATATAAAATAATGTGGAATAAATATTGTGAGGTGCGTACGTTGCTCCGAGTCACATGCAACTGAGAGAGTCATGAACGCCGGCACAAATTTTCCCCGCACAAGTCAACAACACACATTTCTCTCCCTCCTAATCCATCTCTTTTTCATCGTTTCTAGCATCATCCCTACCATATATACACACATATATATATATATTACACTGTAAATATACCATGGGGTGCAACAGTTTCTCTTGTGTACACACAAATACACACGTTCTCTCATATCCTTTTTCTCTTCCTTTATCCATCTCAACATGACAAAATTAAAAAAATATTATTATTATTCTTTTTTGTTTCCCATAAAAATTTCTTATCATAATATTTATAAGTCATTGCCAAGTTATCACGATAACTTATGTCGTACGTAATTTTACTGTTATCAACATTAATATATAAAACACTTTCCCTCTCATGTAAATAAGATTTGTCTGGTTTGTCTTTTTATATATAATATATACATATATAAAGTGTTTATTACTCATCACATAATAACTATTCACTTCCTTATATGCCCACGCGTGTATAAAATTATTTTACACATAAAAATTATTCACTAATTTACAATATAAAATAAATTTAATAATTAATCTTATTAATATAAGTTTTTTATGTATAAATACAAATTTTTTAATTTCAACTTTTTTTTTTTTTTTTTTTTTTTTTTACACTGTATTCAAATAAAAAAAATATATCTAATAGAGATTCATGACATCATTCACCATCATATACACAATATTATATTCTCTATGTAAAAAAATTAATTTAACATTTGCACAAATTGTAATAGCAATTTTCCACTCTATATACAAGATAAATTATTGATAAAAAAAATACAGAGAACAAAATATATATATTTATATACTCTACATATAAATTTAAATATATGACACTATTTTTTTTCTCCCTCACTTAATCTCCCTACTCTCATTTCATTCTGTACTTTTGAATAGGTCCAGGGGTTATGACGCGTGGACACACTCTGGGTGGTCCTTGAACTCCTGTTTGATTATTATTCATTATCCTACCCATTCCTATCTCTATCTTTATTTTTTTGACCATTCATTATCGTTTCATAGTTTCAAACTTCAATTTATATTTGATATTATAAATTAAACTTTAAATTATTATTATTATTATTAATTTTATAATAATAAATTTTTTAAATTAATAATATATTTATAATGAATATTATTTTTTTTACATTTTTATGACGACTCACAGTTGAAATAGTGTACCGAATAGTTGATACAAAAGATGATGAATGCAATGCAATTCTATATATATATATATATATGAAGTACTCGTTAGAAATCGTGTTTTTTGTTACAAAGCCGTGAAAGAAAAAAAAAACAAAAAAAAATTATAATGATAATAATAATTGACGAGAAATGTCGAGTATGAGTTTGAAGTGTCTAGAAAGATTTTTTATTTTTATTTTTCAGTTTACTTTTTTGATGTACCCAAGTATTGTCAGGTGAACATGAATATTTTACTGTAAAAGTGTTGAATTATTATTATTATTATTATTATTAATTGATGAATGAAGAAATATGAAATAAAAAAATTGTGAATAAAATTTTATTCATATAACGTTGAATTGATTTTTAATTGGTATTTTCATATTCTCTTGTCTTTTTCTTCTATTATTATATTTATTTTATAATTTTTTTTTTTTTTTTTTTTCATTTTCACACATAAAAATTTCGATTGACATTTTTACTTCTAACATTTTCACTCAGACAAAATGAATTTTTTTTATCGAGTGATTGATGGGCACGTATGACATGTAATTTATTTTTTTTTTTTTTCCTGTTTTTATTTAATCATTTTTATTATTGAACGGAAAAAAAAATAAAAAAATTTCTTGTCTACTGTTTTCGTGTTTTTCTTAATTTTTTCTGTTTTATTTTTTAGTTTAATTTTATATGCGTGGATTTCGTCAATGCCGCTGGCGACTTTTACAATAATTACAGAATAATCACGGTTGTATAAAGCAACGACGTGTTCATAGTCGTGTCCATCAAGCAAATGAACTGCGCCTCCAGCTGTATGTGTAGATGTACGTAGCTCTTTGCTTTATTTACCAAGCAACAGTAATAATCTGCAAATACAAAGTTTCGTTTTTTCTTTATTCTTCTATTTTTATTTTCAATTTTTATCATTTTTTTTTTTCGGTATCCTGTACATCTCATTCCACGAAAAACGATTGGGATGCTTTTTCACATTGAACATATCAATAAATATTTATAAATATATATGTACTGTTATGATATGTACATATCTCAAGCTTCGTAGATAAAACAAAATATCACACAGATACACATCTGTATTGGAGTTGAGAATGTAGAAAAACAAATGTATTTTCTCCAACGCCACATCGTTTTTTTTTTATCTCTCTTTCCAAATCGTAAAAACCCTAAAATCTAAAATGATCTCCAACAAATCCCTTCAAGCAAAAAAAAAAAAAAAAAAAAAAATTTACGCCCAAAGTCACGTATTAAACATTTTTTCTCACATCTCCATCTTCATTTATTCATTATTATTATATTTTACTTTTATTTAAAAAAAAAAAAAAAAAAATTGGACTTGATTAATTTTTACTCACCATTATTTCATCCGACATTTCCAGACCAGTATTCTCAATGCCCGCCATTTTGTCAAGCTGAAAAAGAATGAAAAAAAATGAACAAAAAAAAAATTTTTTTAATTTTTTTAAAATTTTTTTACATTAAAAATATATACCCATTCAATTAATTGTAACATTAATAAATAAACAAATAAAACAATATTGAAATATGAAATAGCGGGTTATGACAGACACGATGATGAGTGTCATGGTCGTGAAATAAGACTATATATATATATATACACGTCTGATAAGTGTGAATGAACCGTAATAGCTCGAGGTAACAGGATAATAGACGTTTATCTTAAATTGTTTATTGTAATATGCAATGAGCATCATCGGAAGCATTCACTCATATATACATCTATGTATATATAGAAATAAATATTAATCTGAACGGTGGAGTTCTCGTGTCTCTCTGCAACCCAACAAAAGAAAAGGTGACAGAATTCCAATTCTTTTTCATGCATATTACGTGACTAGGTGGTACAAGTTTGGCTTATTTAAAATAGTTATGGTGTGAGCTTGTATATTATACATACAAGTTTTTTTTTTTCTATTCTCCTCGTTTCGTTTTTACTTCCCTTCTCGCTGTACAAGAGGATAATAATATTCTTTATATATCCAAGCAAACATCGTTGATTGTATCAATAAATGGGGGAGGAAAAAAAAAGAAAAAAAATACTAAATATCGATAATGGCGCCTGTGAATAGAAACAAAAGTAGAATTTCTATAGAGAAAAAAAAAAAAATAATAATTACAATGAATAGATATAATATGGTATATTAAATTGAAAACAATAGAGAAATCGTGCAGAAGAAAATGTCATGATTTACGCGGGCAAACCTCAAAGGGTTATGTGCGTAAGTGAATGTCACATATACCTGTCTCTTGCAGATCGTTGATTCACTAAATTTCCGTATTATATTTCGAGTGTTCTTAACATATAAATTGGAATAATTGAACGTAAAAGATATACGTCTGTGCAATATGAAGTTTTAAACTCACCTGACACGATTCATATTTATTATTTTAAATATCATTACATTCATTCAGGTAAATAATACGGGGAGAAAAAAAAATAATAATAAATAATAATATATAATAGGCAGAATAAAAAATTGTTTTTTAATGACTCCTTCACTTCCATCCGACATGATGATTATACATATAAACTCTTCGAAGCTCCCTCTTTAACCGTTGCGTAATAATAACGTAGTGATTTTACCGCGTTTTTTTTTCTCTGCGTTTTGTTTTGTTTTGTTTTTTTTTTTTTTTTTTTCTCTCAAGGTTCAATGAGTTGAAAACTTGAGGATGAAGTGTCTATAACTACATTAATATTCTAAATAATTTATTCATAGAGTTATTATAGGTTATGTATTTGTAGATGAATTAATAAAAAAATAAGATGACAAATGAATTAATTATACAATTGATTTTGTATAATTTTGAAATTAAGTTCAAACAATGAGATTTTATTCCAATATGGATAATGTATATGTATGAATACCCTGTGTAGGGTTGAAAATAGATAATCGATTGTCGTTGGTGCAGTCATTGGAATACGAAAAATGCGGGTGGAAAGGTGAATATCCTATGAGATTCATTCAACATGAGAAATATTGTACGTGTATAAGAATGAAACACAGTCAAGAGAGAGAAAGAGTTTATGTGTATGTAAATAATATCGAATATGTATGTGTTGTATACATATACAAATTTATTTATGAATTTATAAATATAAGATGAATAAAAGAAAAATATGAAGATGTCTTTCGAGGTCACGATTATCTCGTGGACCTCCGACACATAACATGTTTAGAAATACCGGATTCTCCCTCCACAAATTTTTGTATAAATATATATATATATATGTATTCATAATGATACGCGATCAATTTACGGAAGAAGCAACTTCGCTTTTAGTGCAATTGATTTGCTGCGTGTGTATTCAGTTTTATTTTCAAGAAAATACATAAGCACACTGTACAGCGATACGCAGTATTGAAGATTTTTTTTTTTTTTTATAAATATTCTTCATTTTTTATATACCGTCATGTCTGCAATAATTGGATTTTTTGTACTAATGACATTGGCAGGAGTAAATAAAGTTATTGGGGAGTATATTCCACCTGAGGCTAAAGTTGAACCAATATATCCTAAAGGTTTTTTGATATCAATTCCAGGTGAGTAAAAGAAAATAAAAATTTTTGTAGTCCATTATTTTTACTCATTTGAATTAATTATATTTTTGTTTTTGTTTTTTTTTTTTATCATAGATGAGAATGGAATAAGTTTGGTCGCGTATCATATTAAATTTAATGAAGATTTTGATGGATTAGAAGCGGGTACAATTGCTAGAGATGTTACAAGAGTTCGTAATGGACGTTGGTATTTTGGTGATCGAAGTGTTCAATTAAAATTTGGTGATATTATTTATTATTGGGTGCATGTGGTTTATAATGGTCTTGGATATAATTTACTTAATCAACAGCATCAAGTTACAAGTAAGTATTTTCCAATAAATTATTTATCTATTGTTTTATAATTATTATTATATGATAGTGAAGAATAATTTATTTTATTTTATATTTTATCCATTAGCATTTTATTATATCAATGGAACTAAAGCAAATATTGAAGATGGAACGCAAGGTGTGAATAATGGTAATAAACCAGCGGATAGAGATTGTGCTCTTTCAGATTCTCAAATTATTGACGTGTCCACGGGGAATTATGAACAATCTTGTCAGGGTGATTTATTATTCGTGGATGAATTTAAAACGCTGAATGAATCGAAATGGCATCACGTCGTTCAATTTTCTCCAATTCCAGTACAATAATTTTATTAATTCATACTCATTTTATATACAAATATCTAATAATTCTAATTATTGAACAAATTTTTTTTTTTTTTTTTCACTCTACTAGGATTATCCATTTGTTATTTACCGAAAGAGAGAATTGAATGTGAAGGTAAATGGTGGAAATTTACGAATAATTCCCACACTCACAGAGACAGAGCACGGCAGAACATTTGTCCGTCACGGAAGTCTCACACTTGAAAAGTAAAAGCTCTTGAAATATTCTTATTTACACACTTCTTTGCTTGAAACAAACAAACAAAAAAAAAAAAAAATTTATTTAGATGTACAGGTGAAGTAGGAACAACTGAATGTCATCGTACGTCTCGTGGTGCTTATATTTTACCACCAATAATGTCTGGTAATATAAATACTAAACAATCATTTGTTTTTATTTACGGTCGTGTGCAAATTCGTGCGAAATTACCGAAAGGCGATTGGATATATCCCAGTAACTATACAAAAACACTAAATTTTTTAGAAAAAAAAAAACTGATTGTCTTGATTTTTTATCTTTTTGTTTTTAGTTATTGTTTTAGAACCACTGAATAATGCGCGAGAAATGTCTTATCCACAATTGAGAATTGCAGCATCTGCCGGAAATTCAGTTTTACGTTCAAGTGGCGGTGCAGACTTGAGTGGTCATGTACTCACTGGTGGTGGTATTAAGAGATACAATAGGGAAACAGATGATTCAAGACAAAATCCAACAAGATTTGCAAATAATTTGTGGTCGGATGAATATCATATTTATGAATTAAATTGGACAAAGTATCGGATAAGTATAAGTGTAGATGGTGTTGAATATGGATCGACGCGTCCTGGCCCACCATTTGACACGCCAGTAAGTCGATTTTTTTTTTAAAGAAATTAATTTAAGCTAAAAAAAAATACAAAATTGGATATACATATATATATATATATTCTTTTTTACAGTATTATATTACACTGGGAGTGGGTGTTGGAGGTCATAGAGAGTTTCCAGATAATAGTGAGACTGATACTTATAGAAAACCATGGCGTAATGTTGGTTCAAAGGTAAAAAAATTAATTGAGAAATAAGTAACAAAAAATCATTTATAACGTATGGAGAATAATTTTATTAATTTGATTTTTAGGCCATGTATGATTTTTACAATGCCACTGATACATGGGCTGCAACGTGGGAAAAAAATATAAATGAACTGAAAATAGATTATGTCAAAGTTTTTGCTGCTTAATAATTTTTTGTTTATAATTAATCTTTTTTTTTTTTTTGTTTAAATGAATTTTATTTATATACGGTTTGATAATCTTTGAAAACTTGATAATATTAGGCAGGCAATTGTGCGTAAAAAAAAAGACATAAAGAATGGATAATTGACCTCGACAACGTAATATCTTTCTACTCCCCCCATCACTTTCACTGTAAGATTACGCCAGAATAATACGAAACTCTTCAGTTATTCTTGATCTATAGTTGTAAACTGTTTGTTATTTGGTTCGTGACCG
Organism: Dinocampus coccinellae; assembly: GCA_963920625.1. Taxonomy (NCBI): domain Eukaryota; kingdom Metazoa; phylum Arthropoda; class Insecta; order Hymenoptera; family Braconidae; genus Dinocampus; species Dinocampus coccinellae. The sequence continues at coordinate 3,222,419 of OY987184.1, read as the reverse complement.
TAAATTTATATATTTTTCATCATGAATTTGAAATATTTGTTAATGGTAAATAATAATTAAACAAAAAAAAAATATATATATATATATATACATACATTTAAATAATATTTATAAATCTTTATAATAAATAAAACAAAAAAAAAAAAAAACAATACATGAAATTTTTATTTTAATAATTATTAATTAAATAAATTCAATGGTAGGTGATTAGTTTGGCAATGATAATAAAATCCTCAATGGCTATGGGTATTTGGGATTTCACGCGTGATCTTCTGCAGAAAAATATCATTGGCTATCCCGGTATTCATCAGGTGTGTATATAATAAATATAGTTGAATGTGACGAGGATAAAAAAATAAACCCATCATGATTAGTTTTTTTATATTTTTGTTTTGAACTGATTTATTTAGAATTATGTGTGGGACTTTGGTCCAGAGCAGGGAAAAGAAAGACGAGCACGTTTTGAGGCAGTAAATGGTCGATATGGAGCAGATTTAATTGAGCGATTAGGTCAAGGAATGAGTTATGACGGTCCACATGGATTAAAAGTAGAAAAAGGCAGACCAGCCCAACGTTATTATTCAAACGAATAAAATAATATTAAATTGAACAATAATTTATATAAAATAACAATAAATTGCCATAGTTAATGTATTTTGTTAATTAATATTTATCAATAAATTTATATTACGAAATGTGTATTTTAATAATGATACATACCTGTTCGTATGATTTAATTTAATATTCACTTGATTTTGCAATGATACAAAGATCATATATATAGAACGTTTATCGCTACGATGCCGTGTCTCAAAGTTTGAACATGGAAAGTTGATACTTTCACCTCGTACTATTATTCACTTTTGCTTCGTCCAGTTAGTCTTCTTGATTACTCCATCCAATACGCACGTCTACATTGCTGCGTTAACGGGCACATCATTTGAATCAGAAAGTTTGTGAAATTTACTTTCGTTTTTATTATATTTTCCTTCAAATAATTCAAAAAATAATATAACATATCGTGATTATCATGAATAAATTAATATACGTGAGTAAAAATAATATGAAAAATTATACATATATTTTCTAATTATTTATTATTATTATTATTATTATTATTATTATTATTATTATTATTATCATTCAATTACTAATAATGATAATATTATTGACAGTTAATATTGGTCACCTTCATTTTCATGATTGCTTTTATTTCTGAAAGTAAATCAACTATACTTGAAGCCAAGGCACCAAATTTTCAATATTACGAGAGGTTAGATGAAATATTACTTTTATCAATTTTATATAATATATTTATTTATTTATATTATTTTATTTATTGTATTTAGACCGAAATACCGTTATCCTTATTATGATCAAAATGGTCGTGGTAAATTGCTGTATGGATATGGTGATGAAAAAGAATTGTATCGATATAGTTCATACAATACACTGGATGGCATTTACTAACTAATGATAATTTTTAATTATTAATTAATTTTTTTTTTTTCTCCTTTGTTTCTGATAAATATTCGTTATATATATATATATATATATCCAATAAATCAATTTTTTTTTTGCATATTTATTATGTAAATTTAATTTTGATTTTTCATTTTATTACAATAAAAACAAAAAAATGTTATACGAATTTTTTTTACAGATTACTGTTATCCACGAGTATTATCTGAATTCAATAAATTTGTAAGTTTCAGACTCATTTCGTTTGTTATTATTATTATTATTATTTTTTTTATCTTTGTATTTAATTCAAAGATAAAAGAAAATTTATATAAGAAGATTGGAATAATTGTTATTATTATTACAGAGTAAAATTCATTGTTATAATTTTGTTTATATTTGACAGTACTCGTGTATATAATCAGATACAATAAATGCAGAAATTTTTTTTTTTCTTTTCTTTTCTTTTCTCAATATATTTTTCTTCATTATTTTAGCACCCATTCAATAATTTAATCAATGAAATGTTCACAATCACAGTACGTATATTAATTTTTATCTATTATTTAATTAATACATTTAAAAAACAAATTTTTTTAGTATAGATATACAAATACAAAATTTTTTTTTTTTTTTTTTTAATTTCAATATATGTATTGAATATTTAATATAAGTGATTTTATTTATTTATTTATTTATTATTATTATTATTATTATTTTAAATTTTATTCTATGTACTAAATGTTAAATCTTTTAAAATTTATTGCTGTGACTTATCAATAAATATTGGGACACTCAAAGACGAAGAATAAAAATTAAATATAAAAAAAAATAATAATAATAAAACAATTATGTATTCAAGCACCAATTTAATACAAAAAAAAAATATATATATATATATGTGCTACAAAATATTATTTAAACAATTCATATTTTTTTGTTTTGTTTACTGATACAGCATACGAAAATAATCAACAATTACAGCTGCACACACACATCACCATATTCATAGTAGAAAAAAAAAAAAATCAAAGTGCAAAATAATATATTTATGTATTTATTTCTTAATGCAATCATATAAAAAGCTTCATCCTATTATAAATATGTATATCAAGTGCTAATATATATATATATATATATAAATCGTTGATTCAATTATGATGCACAATTAATATATACTGTAGTCATGAATTGCAAATTAATAATTACTGACTGATAATATGAAAATATTTCACATTGGAATGGAATGCAGTGCCTTGATAAATGATCAAATGAAATGAGTATAAAATAAATGATTTATAAATGAAACAACAATAACAAGAACAACAATGAAAAGAGAGGCAGAATGTTTTAAGCAAATAAATGAAATTATGTGTATTATGTTTTGATGAAATATTTCACTTCAAAGTGCAACATGCTAAACAATACACTATATTTATTAATTGAATTATTAATCTAGTTTGACAATAAAGAAAAAAAAAAAAGAAAAAAAAAGAATTAATTAAAAGCATAATTAGTTGCTTACTTTCATCCAGAGTTATTTTTTGTTCCGTATTTATTATTTCAGCATCTATGTGCGCGAGTGTTCTTCAACGTACGACGTATTTTTCTCCTTGTTTGTTTTTTTTAACTTTGATTAATATTTTTATTTATTATTATTATCTTTTTTTCTTTTTTTGTCAATTTTTGTTTTACTCTGTTCATGCGCTCCAGTCAATAATGTTGGTTGGAATAAGTGAGGAAAGATTTTTTTTTTCTTTTTTTTTTGTTTGTTTGTTTGTCGATTAATCATAATAGGAATATATGACAGAGACAATTAGAGACAGTTAGAGAGAATGGAGAGAAAATGAGATAATGGAGAGATAAAATGTTCAGGATACAGAGACGCGTTTTTTCATGCTCGGCCATCCATATTTCAGGCATTTTTTTTCTAACTTATTTTCCACGTGTTTTTGATGTTGAAGAATTGAATTTCTCCTTCTTGTTTTCTGTAAATGTGTATATAAATGTCGATTGATGAAATTTACACGATTTCATATTACATACACTCACACACATACACATATAAATACAAACATACATAAAACATTTAATCGCGATTTATATATTTATTTTTTTGTTTATGATGGTGCATGAATTTTTGTTTTCAGATCGATTGAAAAAAGAATAAGAAAGAAAGAAAGAAAAAAAAAAAAAAAAAAAAAGATTAATTGCATGTATAGAAAATTTTATAGAAATTTTTTATGCAGTGTGTGTTGATCGTTAAATATCTGTGTCAATGAATTTATTCATTCATTATTTTATTATTCTTTCAAATGTGTTTTCATTACTCCATGCGAGTCTTAAATTTTTTTTTCTCGCCAGATTGTAACTGTCATACAAAGTCCAATTCAGACTTACTGTAGTACCGTCCATTAGTTCGCCTTCGTTCCAATTGTCGTTCAAGTAATTTTTTTATTTCACTAATGATAAATACACTTGACGTGAGTCCAGTCAAGAATAATAAATCTGAAATATATATATACATATATAATTAATAATTAATTTAGATTAATTTTATTTATTTACATACCTTTGAGTGTTAGTGCTTCTGTTTGAAACACTTTTTGCAATGGTGGAAAATAAATAACCAACATTTGTCCAATCACTGATAGTGTCACAGCAACCAAAAACATTTTATTACTTAGGAAACCAATGCTAAATATCGATTTCGTCTATATATATATAAAAAAATAAAAAAATCAAATTATTATCATTTTTTCATTATTATTTTTTTTTTTTGTCAACATTGAATGTACAATTATGTATACAAATATTTTTTGTCTTTAACATACCTGTGATCGACAACTGAGTGCATTGAACATATCAAAGAATACGAAACAGGTGAACGTCATTGTTGTATCTCTTGCAGTAATACCACGATCGGTCATCTGTTGATATATAAAAAAAGAAAAAAAATAAATAAATAAATAAAAATACAATCAATCAAAACACAATTTCATTCAAAAAGATTAAATAAAAAAATTGACTTTTATTTACCTCACGATTATATACCCACAACGTTCCAAGAATAATTATGACTGCTGATAATAAAACATTTATAATTAAACTTCGGGTAATCATGGGCTCTTTTGTGTCTCTTGGTTTTTGTTTAAGCACATCTTTATCAACTGGTTCAACTCCCAAACTGCAATAATATATGAAAAGTGATTAAATTGAAATATATAAATATAAATATAGAAAATAAAAAGAGACAAACCTTTGAGCTGGGGGTCCATCCATAATAATATTAATCCATAATATTTGCATGGCATTTAATGGATTTGGTATACTCATCATTGTAGCTAAAGCAATAAGTGCCAATGCCGCAATACTCGTGCTCAATTGAAATCTAACAAAATTTCTTATATTGTAGAAGATACATTTACCTTCTTCAATAGCAGCAATAATTGTTTTAAAATCATCATCAACTAATATCATGTCAGCTGCTTCTTTGCAAACATCAGTACCGTTTTTTCCCATGGCAATACCGATATCAGCTTTTTTTAATGCTACACCATCATTTACACCGTCACCAGTCATTCCAACAATGTGACCACCGCGTTGCAATGCCTTGACAATACTTAATTTATGCTTAGGCGTTACCCGATAAAATACACTGATATTATCAATTTCCTGTTCCAATTCAAGTTCACTTTTCAAATCAATTTCATCACCAGACATTGAACGCATGTGCAATGTATCCAAACCAATCATACTTGCAACTGCACCAGCTGTTTCTTTAGCATCACCCGTTACCATTTTAACTTTAACGCCACTATTTGTTAACAAAGTTATTGCCTCGCGTATACCTTCACGTGGTGGATCGCAAATACCAATGAGACCAATATAAACTAAATCCTGCAGTGAATTGCCACGTGCCAAACCAATTACACGTAATCCCTGTTGGCCAATTTCATGTGCCTCAGCTAAAAATTCCTGATCTTTTTTTTGATTCAATGAATACAATTGTCCATTTGCCGAATATTTTGTGCATTGCGGTAAAATTTTTTCTAATGCACCTTTGGCAAAAAATATTTCTTGTCTTTCGTCTGTATATTTGGGTGTGCATTTGACTGCCATCATTTTTTGTTCCGATGAAAATGGATATTCTTGAAGCCGTAAATATTTTTCAGCAACACCATACATATTAAATTTCATTGCTGCCGCTACTAATGCACCCTCAGTTGGTTGACCCATTAGTGTATCATTTTGTATTACTGTATTATTACACACGCATCCAACTTCGAGTGCATTACTAATTGCCGTTCGAGCCAATTCAATATTATCACACTTACGAATATGTATTTCACCTTTATCATTGTACCCAGTGCCTGTTATATCGCCAACATAACCTTCAGGGGTTACAATTATTGTCGCAGTCATTTCATTTTTTGTAATTGTACCCGTTTTATCTGAACATATGACATTGACACAACCGAGTGTTTCAACTGTTGGTAATTTTTTTATAATTGCTTTTCTCTTTGCCATTCGCATTACACCAAGTGCAAGTGTAACGGTAACAACAATTGGCAAACCTTCAGGTATAGCTGCAACAGCCAAACTCACACCAATCGTTAACATTTCTAAGAGGGCTTTTTTTTGCAACCACCCGAGTAACATTATAAAACCAATAATACAGAATGAATAGAATGATAATTGTGTTCCCAATATATCCATACTTCTTTGCAATGGAGTTTTTGGAGCTTCTTCCGCTTGCATCATTGCAAATACTGCACCAAATTCACTTTTTTCCCCAGTATTAATGACAATACCTTTACCATGACCACAACGAACGAGTGTACCCATAAATGCAACATTTTTCTTTGACGTATGCCCATTAGTCTTGAGTAATGGGGACGTTGATTTTTGTGATGGCTCTGTCTCACCGGTAAAACTGCTCTCATCAATCGACAAATCAATCGCCTCAAATATTCGTATATCAGCTGGTACACGATCGCCAATATTTAAATGTACAATGTCACCGGGTACTAAATGCCGTGCTAAAAATGATTCTACGCGACCTTCTCTTAAGCTGAAAACAAAAAAACAAACAAAAAATCGAGGTGAAAAATAATAATAATAACGATATTAAAACAATAAATCATCGCACAGAATCATTATAAAAAATTTTATAGATTATTATTATTATTATAATAAATAACTTGATTTTTTTTTTTTTCCTTACCAATGACATGTTGGTGGTACTAATTTATTCAATTCCTCTAATGATTTTTCCGAACGATATTCCTGAACGAATGCTACTGTTACGACTATAATTATGGCCTGAAAAAAATTACAGTAATATATTTAACAGAAAAAAAAAGAATAATAATAATAATAATAATAATAACAATAACTAAAAAAATTAACAATGAAATTAAATTTTTGTAAATAAATTTATTTATTGCAGTTTCGCAACACTTACCACTGTAATGCTGACGGCATCGTCAAACTGTTTCATGCAAACACTCACAAATGCTGAACCAAGCAATAAAAGAATCAACGGATTTTTAAACTGAAAATAAAAAAAGAAAAAAAAAAAAGAAATTTTTTTTTTATGAATATCTTCTTTTTTTTTCTATTTTTAATTAATAAAAAAATATTATAATTTACTTGTTCAATATATTTTTTCCATGTTGGATCATCTTCTTTTACTGTGAGCTCATTGTAGCCGGTCAATTGTCTTCTTTGATCAGCTTCCTGCCACCATAATCCAGTTCTCGTATCAACGTGTAACCTTGCCGCAACCTCCTCAGCCCCAAGGCTAGAAGCTTCAGCTGTTGTTAACCACATATCGGTTTCTCCACTATCTTCGTGCAACTATTTGAACACGGTAATAATTACTACATATCATATATTTCAATATCTACAAAACAATTATTTATTATTGCACAAAATAATTAGGTATAAAATAATTAAGTTCACTGAAATGGAAAATTAATGATAAAAAAAATTTTTTTTTTTTTTTTGTCACCACCAATGTCGATAGAAAATATTTAGTGGATAAATAATAAAAAATATCTCAATGAAATTATAAATCAAACGATAATAACAATGTCGCAAAATTCAATAACATAAACGCGTGGTATGAAATATTCATGGTATTGTTTCATTAAATATAATTGAAAATTTATACCATAAATAAGTGCATAGAGTGACGTGTCCATTCTCAAACTCAAAGTTCATTTTTATCTTCTTCTTACAAACTACATAACTATAAAACTTATCATTATCATAATGACTTATTACAAATAGAAATGAATTGATAAAGTAATATATTTTCTAACCTTTAATTGTTCATTGTCACTTTATTCCTATTGTATACAATACACATATGTATAATTTACTTCTACACCAATAGAAAAACAACGATGAAGAAAAAAAAATTAATGTATTATAAATTGTTTTTATAAACTGTTTATGACAAATTTGAATTATATCAGTTTATATATTAAATTTTATTTGTTGAATATTACATTTTACGACAAATGATGTATCATTGACTGTGACGGCCATTTAAACTGACAAATACACACACATTTATGTATACTAAAAATATTTGACTTTTAGCGCGTTCACACACAATTACAAATAATCTATTTCCAAATTCAATGATAAAATTTATATCACATATGAATAACAAAATATATTTATTGATTATTAATTCGTATAATTATAATCACAAAATATATATTTATGATTGAAATAATAAGTGAAGTTGGATCAATACAAAGCGCGGGATTTTCGAAAATATCATTTTATAAATGTGTGTTTGAAAAAAAAAAAAAAAAAAAAAAAAAAAATCAAATGCTGTATATTATATACACACATATAATATTATATGAGTAAATAAATTAAAATGTAAATTTATTATGAATTAAATATTATCCGAATGATATGACATATGGATCTTTTCAACAATTCACCACGTATATACAAATACAATTTTCTAAACTATCGTACATGTCCACGTAGCTATATGTTACTCTGTACTAGGTCGATCAATAAACTCTTGTATGATATGGTGCCTGTCAAGTTGATCTATTTAAAAAAAAAATAAAATAAAATAAAACTCTTACCTGTATTTTGTAAATTTTCAATAAACAATACGGAAATAATCAATTATTATAATACAGTAGAATTAATACTCGCAATTCTAATCAAAATAAGAAAAAATAAAAAAATTAAAAATAAAAAAAACCAATAATTCAATGAATCAATATGAAAACTAGTCAGAGACACATGTATTGAGGTTTACCTATAGATACTAACAGATTATTGAATATTTCAATGCAAAGTTCCATTGTTTATCCAGTCTATAATATGAATTTAATCAAATCCAAATTTATACTCAAATATAATTAATGACAATTCATATTTGTACATTTTTTTTATATTTACAATTTATATCAATATATTAAATTTATTAAAAAATTATTTAAAATGTATAAATTATTAATAAACAAATTTTTCCATACGTTTAAAAAATAATAATTATTGTTTTTACTTGTTCAATATATGAGTGAGTGTGTGTTTATTGAAAATACTCACTTCGTTGTAGCCCATTGTATTGATAATTGACGTGAATAAATATAAATATAGAGTGTCAATGCACTAAGTTTTTTTTTTTTTTTTTTTTTTTTTCTTTTATTTATTTCAATTGAAATAATAGTAGCAGAAACGACAACAAATAAATTGTCGGAATGACTCGATGAAGAAGTCTGTCACCGGCAACATTCTATCTACTACTACACCACAATTGTACGCGATGTGTGGCCCACTGCGATATGAACTTGTGTATACGTGTATGTTAGTAATTGTATGGGCAAAAGTCTCCTGCACATCTACACGCGCATTGCAGTTTAAAAATTTTTTATTCTTTTTACCTTGAAAGACTGCGTGTTATTTCTTATTCTTTCTCAGAATATCACAGTGGGAAAGAAGCTCATGCTCGTTTCACAATAAATTGTAAAAGAGGAAAAAAAAAAAAAAAAAAAAAGAAAAAAAAACTTATCTTATTTTGTGAAGACAATATTATCAATGAATAATTTCAATACTGTGTATAATGTTCAAGTTGCTTGAAAATAGTTTTGAAATTCAAATTTCTCGTTTTTTTTTTTTTTTTTTTTTTTTTTTTTTTTTTTTTTTTTTTTACAGAGATAAAGTACGTGTTGGATTAATTGATTCAGTTTTATAGTGAAACTACTTCAGTCGGATTTTATCATTTTCGAATACAGTAAGTTCAAATATGTGACTGTGAAAAAAATTCCATTTCAATTTCATGTAAAAGTTACGTGTGCTTAATTTTTTTTTCTTTAAATTTTATATTTTATATTTCATAATTATTATTTATTTATTTATTTATTTTTTGTTTGTTTAATATTGAATAACAGACAATTAAATACTTAAAAAAATATATTTTCAGTTTTTAAATAATTAATTTCGACTTTTATCAGGTATTAACGATTTTAAATCTCTTTTTTTTACTAATTGGTAATTGTCAATATTTTTCAGTGAACTTGGATTGAGCATATCAATATTGTTGACGAATTTTTCATCTGATAAATAAGAACTAGTTATAATTAATATATTTGTTGATGACTCAACATTCGGAATGTTTGTCAAATTCATTGAATTTTCTATGGATGATCGCGATTCATTTTTGGCACATTCTTGATTTTCACTGTTGTCGAGAGTGATATTAGAATTTTGCGTGATATTTTTCTCATTTATACTATCCTGTATATCGCGTTTTTCACGGGCTCGATCCTCCAGGATATCACGATGATTTGGTGATTTGTTTTCATTCTCAACTGGATGTACAGCATGAACAACATTATCATTTGTTTGATTTATTAATTTTAAGGCGAATGGTATTGCATATTGCAATTTATCACTGTCGTTCTGATTTTCTTTTTTGTCGGTATCATCGACAACCACTGGCGCGACCACATGTAGTGGTCCAGTTTTATTTATTAATGCATTTAATATTGGACCGCGTGATTCTAAAAATAAACTGATATTTTTGAATTCTTCATTCTGATTATGATGCGATTCGACCGAATCGTGGTTTAATATTTTCTTCTGTACTATTCGTTCCTTTGTTTCAATAATTTCACTTTTTTTTACATTCAATTCATTATTGAATGACGAAACCGGTAATTGATTGCCTTTAACAATTCCCGCTTGTTCTTCTTTCGATTCTTCAATGGCATTCACATTGACTTTTACATCGGATTTATTTTCAACAATTGGTGCGTTTGGTTTTACATCATTTTTATTTATTTTATTCAACTCGAGATCTTGCAAAATTTTTTTGTCCATTTCCAATTCTTTTTTCTGTTCTTTGATATGTTGTAAAATGACTTTTTGTTCTTTCAACAATTCCATTGTTTCAATTTTATTTTGCTCCAAAGTGTCACTGATTCGCTGTTTTTCTTTTAATCGTTCGGCATCTGCTGATTGATCTGCTGCATCAGCAATTTCGGATTCTTCTTTTTTGATAGCATCGGAATGTATTAAATTATCGTTCACTTGTTTTTCAATATTTTTCTCTTTTTCTTCAATGACTTTTATTTTTTCTTCAGCACTTAAAGGCTCTTTTACTATTTTTATTTCACTCTTAGTAAAATCATCCATCTTTATTTTTACATTTTCATTTAAAATTTGTGGTTTTTCTATAATATTTTTTATTTCCGGCAAATTTACAGTCAAATTATTATTATTGGATACTTTTTGTAAGTGAATATCAGTTTTTTTCGAGTCAATTAAATTACCAGGTACTATAATTCCTTTGGTATCCACTTGCAGAGATGGTGATAAATTTTCTAAAAATATTTCATACAACAATGATAATTTAATTATAATATTCCAACCATATCAATTATATTATATATAATTACCTTTTTCTTCATTTGGCAGCTCAATGATCTTTGGAATAATTTCCCGATTTTCAATATTTGGTTGTAATTGAATATTATTCATTTGTAAAATCGGTGGTTCTGTGAATACTGCGATTCTCGTCGTTGATGATTCCTCAACCGAATAAATATTCGCATATGTTCCCAATATTATTATCCACATACCAATAAACAATATTGCTTGTGCAATTAAACGTTCATTAGTATTTTTTGTACTAATTGTGATAAAAAATGCTGCGGGAAATATTAAACAAATCATAACTCCAATTGTCGATCCTACAAGACCAAGAACAAATTCGATATTAGGCATCAGCAGTCCAGTAATTAATGAGACAGTTATAATTGTGAGTGTCAAGCATCGAAATCGAATTTCTGGTATATAATTAGTTACGGCCTCGTGCACGTAAACCTAAAAATTATTTGAAACATTAAATTTATATTTATATGATTTTTTTGTCCGTATGATAAATAATAAATTATAATAAAACTTACTCGACGAAATAGAAGGGAATTTAAACTGGCACGACATGGAAAAATAACTAGAGGAAAACTGGCAATTACTGACAAAACAAAACCAATTTTTATAACATCTGAAGTCATACTTGGCTCAAAATTCATCAAAATATTTCCTGAAATATAAATTAAATAATAATAATTTTTACTTTAAATATTAATTTAAATACAACAATTAATATTTACCAGAAAATGACTGTGTACAAAATGCTACGTATCCGAAAAATCCAACTGAAATATATACCAATGTACAAATATTTATTGCACCTCGTACAACAACATTCATCTTTTCCAATGATACATTAGGAATTGATTCATAGATTTCAAATAATTGCGTTTGGCAAAATAGTGCCATTGAAAATATCGGTAAACATTGAAGAATACCTGTTGGTCGCCAATAATTTACATCATTATACCAATCACCAGTAAATATATGTCCCATAGATTCCATAATAACCTGTAAGTAATTAAAATAAAATTTTATATTTAAAAAAATAAAATATAAAATATAGTGAAAATAAATATATAAACATACTTTGAGCACTAAACACAGATAAAATCCAATGGCCACTGTGCAAATACTCGATAAACTCTCAATATTTTTAAGCAAACCCAAAGGTAATATAATAAGTGTTGCAGTTGTTAAGAGAAAACTTAGTCTAATATCTTCGGGTTTTTTATTCAATAGTTTACCAATTATTTGTGGTCCCAAGTCACCAACCACAACAAAAAATGCTATGCAGGTACCGATTAAAAATCCAATAATTAAAAGTTCAACTAATATTTTTCCCATGGGTCCAAATGTATGGAAGGCCAGAAATTCATAATTCCTTCTTCGTGACATAACCGCGGATTTAATTAAAAAATGACATGCTATTCTTGATAATAAACTGCACAATATCAATACAACTATTGAAAGTATTATACCGCATTGTTTGAAACAAAAAGGCATTGCCAATACACTCACTCCGATAATACTATTAGCTAGTGTCATTACATGTGATATGTATGAAATCATTTTGCCAACTTTTATTCAAAAATTTAAAAAAAAATAAATAAATAAATAAATAATCAGAGTATGAAATAATTTAGAACGACTGGAATGCCTGAGATAATGAAAAATTGATAAAAATTCTTTAGTAATAATTCAAATAAAAATATTAAAATTAATATGTGATATATTTTATGATATTCGTTTTATATTAAAATAAATTTTTACTTGTAATAAAACACAATTAAAAATGTCACAGATCATATTTTCCACTTTGAAGTAATTGGTATGTAAATAATTCAAATGTTTCGTCACATTTGGAGGTTAATGCATGGTGACCAATCTGGAACGATATTGATACTTGTAAATTTATATCAACAGTGTTGCATAGGTGTGTAATATATATATTTATCAATACATTTCACAGTTGATAAGCGATATTCTGAAAAACGTGGCATTGTCAAAGAAATGAATTACTTGACGATGCAAGAACGGTCACCATTTTGAAAATAATACATCGAGAAAAAATCCACATGATAGAAAAACCAAAATATGATATATATATTTAATTGTACCTTTTTTTTTTTTTTTTTTTTTTTTTTATTACAAATATTTAAAAACATCACGTAGTTTATGTTGGAACACAAGATATTATGATTGATTCACACATGCAATTATTGATAATGCATGATTTTTTTTTCTTTTAGTAATATAATTTAGCTATTACGAAATTAAACCGGACCATTTTTAATATTTTCGTCGGTTAAAATATTCTATTTACGTAAAAATTACAATTCGTTCGCACCATAATTCACCGTGAATTATTCCTTATCATATTATAATTATATAATTATTATTTATCCATCAACTTGAAAAAGTATTTTAATTCAATTTATATGAATACGATTTTTAATATCCACAAATTAATTTTTATATCAATCCATTTCTTTTTTTATATTTTTAATTTGATTGTTGAATGAAATTTGACATGAATTACTTTATTTAATTTATAAATTAAATATAGAAAATTGTGAGTAGGAATATAAAATGGAAGATTTTATAGATGAATAAATTAAAAAAAAAAAAAATAAAAGTACTTGACATATTTAGCGGAGGAAATTGGAAGAAAAAATGAGGACGAAGACGGTGATGAGAGCGAAAGAATCTGAGGAAAGGAAAAGTGAGGTTAGAAAGAACAATTAAAAGTGAAAAATTGAGGAAGAGAAGAAAAGTTTTCTGGCTGCGAGACCAATTTACAATAAATAATAATAAAATATTTGTTAATAAGTTAATTTTTAGATTTTAATTTCTTCAAAAATAACAAAAAAAAAAAAAAAAAGAAATAGATTAAGATTCAATTCAATTCGCCGATTTCTTCGAGTTGATGGGTAATCAATAATTATCCTACGGATTTTTACGTATATCTCGTAGAAGACCGTTTTGTGAAAACAAAAAAAATGGAACCTATTACGGATTTCACAACACTTTGGGGCCTGTACATAGGAAAATTTCCTCTCAAACGGAAGAAATTTTTTTTTTATGCACATTCGAGGCTGAAAAATAACTCCGTAATAATGTTAATTCTTGATTCACATATTGTTTTTTTTTTCAGATTTATCTAAACTTGATTATTATTGAAATTAAATATTTTTTTTTGTTTGTCAATTTTTTACGCGACCATATACCGCTGCTGTTTATCAGGGATTCACACCGCCATCTTTTTTCGTCTCTTCACTCATTACATTAGTTTTATCATCTTTTTCATTTTCTGTAACAATAAAAATAATATAATTGATAAATTGAATAATTAAATTTTAATCACAAACGAAAAAAAATATATACCTTTAACTTCGGATTTAATATCATCTTCTTTTTTGATATCGGTCTCCATTGCTTCTTGTCCTTTTTCCAATCGCGGCCTTTTTCTCGATCCTTTGAACGATCTATTGTCACGTCGACCACCCTCACCTTCATCCTCACTATCGCTATACTCATTTTCATGTTGAATTCTCTTATCAATATCTCGCTGTGGTAATCTTTCATCAGGATTAATTTTTTCCTCAGCTTCAGAATCCTCAATGTTGGCTCCATCCTCTGGTATAGCTTGAACTTGAACACCCGGTGCGTGTGGTAACATTCGTAAATTTTCAAACAATCGTGTTTTTATTTTTTCCAAATATTCCACAGTATTTTGATTGCCCATATTCGATGGACTTATATGTAATTTAAAATCTGGTCCGAAATATTCGAAATAATCATTGTATGGTAATTCATTTGCAATTTCACAACCCAAAGCCACTGAAGTTTCATACGTCCAACATCTCGATACATTTCTTATTGTATAACCACCGCCACCAACCATTAAAAATGGTAGATTATATTTTTTAACGAATTCCACACATTTACCATGACCACGTACTGTTAAATTGAAGCAACCTAACCTATCACCAGTCAATGAATCAGCACCGCATTGTAAAACAACAGCAGATGGTTGAAAAGTTTCCATAACTTTTGAAATAATTGGAACGAAAATTGATTCATAGCTTTCATCATCCATTCCATCTCTCAATGGTATATTAACAGCATAATATTTTCCTTTACCAGCGCCAATGTCTCGTAAATCACCAGTACCCGGAAAATATTCACCATATTTATGAAATGAAACAGTCATGACACGATCAGTTGTATAAAATGCCTCTTCAACACCATCCCCATGATGGACATCAATATCAATGTACAATACTCTTTGGTGATACTTGAGCAATTCCAATATTCCCAAGACAATATCATTAACATAACAGAAACCTGATGCTTCACTTTTTTTAGCATGATGCAAACCACCACCCCAATTAATACAAATTTCTGATGCCTGTTTATTTAATTTAACTGCAGCAGCTACTGAACCACCTGCTGATAATTGGCAGAATTCGTACAGTCCATCAAAAACTGGACAATCTTCTCCTACATTAACTGCAAAAATCAATTAATAAAATTAATTAATTAATTTATTGTTTTCTTCAATATATAAAACGAAAAAAAAATATATATATATATATATATAATAGTTATTATTATAATAATATAATTAATAAATTTTATTCTTACATCTTTGCATTTGTTTATTGTACTCGGACATATTGTCAGGTCTTATTGATCGTAAAAACCTGATGTACTCATCACTGTGGAATTTTGTCATTTCATCTGCAGTTGCTTTATGTGGACGCTACAAAAAAAAAACAATAACATCAATATTGTAATTTATTAATTTTTATTAATATGAAAGATGAAAGATAAAAAAAAAAAAAAAATTATGAATAAATTTTTCAATTACATATATCTCCATTTTCCTGTAAAGTCCGTAATTCAAGAGTAAATTATGTGTCATCCTTATTCTATGTGGTTTCATAGGATGTCCTTGTCCATAGTAATAATTACCAATATCACCTTTGAAAAAAATAAAAAAATTCAACACAAATCAATTATCGTGATTAGAAATAATAATAAAAAATATATATTACTCCATATTTAATTACTTGAAAACTAATTGAATAAGAGTAGTAAATGTAATTGTGAGCATCGTCAAAATTGGAATGATAGAGGGGGGAGGGGGAGGAGAGGAAAAACATAAAATATGAATAAATGAATAAAATAAAATCACAATCATATTTTGAATATTGAATAGATAAATAATTGAATGATTTATTCAAATTGTGATATGAAATTTGCCAAAAATGATTGAATTTATCACAGATTGTACTGATTTTAAAAATATAAGCCGAGAGATTCTCATAATAACTACGGTCAGTGTGTGGCATGGCGTCATTTGAAACTACGGTCACACGAAATTATAATATTTGAATCTTTCACATTAACTTATTGAAAACAGTGCAATTAATGTAAAATATATCATTTAAAAAAAAAAAAATTTCACAATATTATTAAACAATTAATAAATATAAACGATCAATAAAAATATTCTAAAATATTTATGATAAAATAATAATTATGATGAATTAATGTGATTTACATGATTCTTTAGCGTCGATTCACCAAACACATTTTGACAAGCTCACAATCGTGATGATAAATTTGAGCGGGATAATAAATTTATTTATATATAAAAAATTAAATATTAAAATAAACTTACTGTCGTAATAATAACAAACACGTTTTCTGCTGTGTATTTGTGTAGACATTGTAGACGATTTTTAAACGATGGCCACAGTACAAATGTAAGGAAATTAAATGTGTGAAGCGCGGTGAGTCGCGCACCCAACGAGAGAAGGAGACCACAGTATTCAACACACACACACAACACACACACACACGCACACACATATACGTATAAGCGTCACTATGCTGACTCTACATGGGTGTGGAGGTCGGAAAAATGAAACGCATGCGCAGATATAAATTAAAAATATTCAAGTATAGATGGCACTAAATAAATTTATATATATATATATATATATATATATATATATTTCTGGTAAGGAGATTGGTGCTGCTATCTACTGGTCACTTTAAATGTATATAGATGTCTCTCATAAAACAAATCTAGAATGCACGTATAGCGGACTCTCTTCGTGCATTTTTCAATATTATATTATACTATATTCATATATACGCATATATATATATATATGTATATATAAATTAGAAAAAAAAAGAGATAATGAAATAAAGTGAATATGACTCGTAAATGTGTTTTGTGTAAAGAAACAAATTACAAAAATTCATTCAGTTTTTTCTCAGCGCCAAAAGACGCAGAAACAAGAAAAAAATGGCAGGATGCTATTGGAATAAATAATTATATTGTTAATGACGAAACATTTGTATGTAGTCGGCATTTTACACCAGGTGACATAATAACGCATTGGGTTAGTGGCGTTCCACCTCATGTCGTTACTGTAAGTCATATTTATATTATTGTTTATAATCCAGAAATTATAATTTATTTCAATCTAAAAATATTTAATATATTTAATTATCATAAATGTGTACATAATTTTTTTTTTTTTTTTTTTTCATTCTTATAGATCAAATATAAAAAATGTCGTTTACGTCCAGGGGCAGTGCCAAATACCAGCTGTGACAATCCAAATATTATGCAGAATAATGATGAAGATGAATATGATGAATTTGATATGAATCGACAGTGGGGTATAGAATATGATAAAAGACCAATGACATTTTCAAATGATAATAAGAAAGAAGTATTTCTTATACCTCGAACAGACAATATTGTTACATATACAAATATTGATAGTCACAATAATTCAATAAGTAATATGAAAGATGCTGATGTTGAAGAGTATATTACAGAATCATTAGCAATTGAATCGCAGGGAGAAGAAGAAGAAGAAAATGAAAATAATCATGAACAAATAATAATTGACAATCAACAGGAGCATCATCAAAATCTTGAAATTCTTCAGGGTGAAATGGAAATGGATGGAAATACAATATATTTAAAAGCATCAAATGATTCATCGATTATATATGTTGAAGATATTAATTTAGGCAACGAATGTGAAGAAGAAACTGATATGATAGAAACAGTAAATATTAAAGAGAATATTGATGAATTTTCATCTACAAAATTACATTTATCGGTTGAAAATGATTCAGAAGGCGGTGGCGATGGTGATGACGGTAACGGTGGCGACAGCGGCGGTGGTGGTGATGGTGGTGATGGTGGTGATATTCAAGACGAAGAAACTTTAGAAATATGGGAAGCAATCAACTCGGAAAAAATTGCAAATCAATATATTGATGATAAAACATTGCAAAATTGTGATGATGAAGATATGCCAATGGAAAGTTTAGATGTTACTGAAGATAATGATGATGCAATGTTATTTGAAGATCTTTTAGAAGTGTACACTGAAGTACGATTGCCACGTGGATGGTCGTCAATGGTTATGTCTGCGGGTAGAGGTACCACAGTTATTTATGCACGTATGAATATGGCACAAAATGGCGTTCCCTACGTGCAAAAACAAGTTTATATAAAGAATGATATGAATTTACACTGTTCAGCCGCGGGCAATATAATAAATCCAAAAATATATGATTTGTTGCGTGAAGGGAGACAATTACGAGTAAATACGCTGGGTGATGTGGAAGAATTTATTGAAGAATTTGATCAAAGAGTTGTTTGTGAAGGTAAGTTTTTCAATGTGGGTATTATTTAAATATTTTTTGTAAATATAATGGACAATGAACTAATGAATATTTTAATTTTCATTCAAAGGTATAGTAGATAAAATTAATGTAGCAGAAATTGATACGGCATTAGCCTATCGACATGATGTTAAGTGGCGACACATCGACTGTCCAATAATAATAAACAATGGATCATCGCGTTGTTCCAAATGTGGTACATTAAAAGCACAAATAAATCACCGTAAAGTGAAAAAACCACCTCAAACCGCTGAATCAGCGGAATTATTGAAAAAAGAACGAACAATATATGTATTACAAAAATTATTGGCAAAAATGACAAAGCGAAATCAAAAAAATGAAGCAGTAAAAGAGACATCGAAATCCGTATCTTCAATAGTATCGTCATTAGATATTCCAAAAATTCAAAAATTAATGATCAAGGAATGCTTAAAAAATGTCGTGGTGCCAAATTCCAATGATGTCACAACAAACTTCACTGAAACATGGGTTTTTCTATCATTATTAATCTATATTGAATCACCACGGATGTATAGATTTCTTCTTTTAAATAAGTATATGCACCTACCTGGTATTAAAGTAATGCGTCGATATTTACATCAGATTAAAACTGATGATCAATTTTATAAATTGTTCCAACGTACTGTTGAACCATTTCAACAAAGTGAACATCACAATACAAATGAAACAGCACCAACGTAATTGTATACAATTGTATGTAGTATAAAACACAAAGAAAAATCATTTAGGTTGTCATTGTCTCACTTTCTATTTATATTTTTTCTATCATCAAATCATAAATAAATAAAAAATTGGAAAATTAAAACAATCGATAGGAGAAATAAAAAGATATATTATTGTTAATAAGCTTTAGTAAATATTGAAAATACTCCTGGCGATTTTCCAGAATTATCACGATAGAAATATATGATGACAATTATTTTCTATCATGTAAAAAAATGTAGACAAAATTTTTTTTTATTCAATACCATTCAAATATTATGTACATGAATATTTATTTGATCACAATTATTTTTTTGGTCGTGTTGGTGTCAATTTTTTCATATCGAATCTGTTACGATTCTCTGGAATATCTCGTCGCTGGTTTTTGAGAAAAAAAAAAAAAATATAAAAAGTATAATCTAAGGTTCATAAAATTAAAAAATATTTTTTTACCTTCATCCACTCGCGCTGTAATTCTTGGAGCATACTCGGCGTTAATAATCCTTGGGCCAAAAGACGATCTGTTAATTTTCCTTGTTTATGATTATTTCGTGAATCTAAAACATTCCAATAATACAATTTAATTCTTTATATCAATGCATATTTTTTTATTTTTAAATTTAAATTGTAAGGTATTGAAAAAATACTTGAACGGTTCCACTCATTTGGCCTATTCGAGTTGATATTTTCTTCATTGAGTGCCGCACGATTGTCCAATTCTATCGAAAATTGAGAATAGGAAAAAAACTTTTTGAAAATTTTTTGAATTAACAAATACAAATGTAATTATAAATAATTATTTTTACCTGCTTCAGTAGCACGCAGTAGTTTTGTCAATTCAACAATACCTTCATAAATAACCACATCTAATTCTCGTTGAATATTTTTAATATCATTAATATCTGGGAATAAATCTACGAATCGATAGCTAAACAGAAAAATAATAAAAAATAATAATATGCGCAATTATTTTCATCAAAACAATTATATATATATGCAATAAATTACCTCAACCAAAGATACAGATCGAGAACATCAAAAATAGCTTCAAGGTGGACTAAATCGACAAGACATTTTGGCGGTTGAACTGGCCATCCAATTTCTTGGCACAACCATTTAGCCGTAATCAATTCATTTTTACTATATCGTCTTGCAAACTGTAATTTAATAGTGAATCAAATTAATATTCTACCGCATTATATCAAAGTAAAAATGATAATGAGTGAATTTTTCATTTACCTTTAAAAACATTGTACAGGGATATGGCATTTTTTTGCCAATTGGTGCACAACAAAATACATAACGTGCACGTAGAGGTAATGGAACATGTTGTATTATATCAGCGAGAAATTTAAAATCATCTATATTGCACATGAAATATAATGAATTGTCAACTGTGCAGAGTGAGACGAAAATATCCTAAACAATTTCAAATTTTAATAATTGAGACAAAAAAAAAAAAAAAAAATTATAAATGATAATTACCATTAAATTAGATAGTGTAGCTTTGGGAAGGTGATAGGCGTATAATTCAATTTGATCAGCAGTTGGCTGAAGTCCAGCTTGAGTTTTTGGCTCTGGTGTTTGTTGAAGAAGCTTTTCCAACAATGGATAATCTTCAGATCTGAATGTTGTAACGTAACCCTGAAAAATACATACTTTAATAAATATTTTTACTATGTAGATATTTACTTATTTTATCATTCTATACTTTTTCCCATTGGGTTCCATAGCGACCAGCACGACCAGCAATTTGTAGTGCTGACGACACAGAAATCAAATTCATTTCCTTTTCTCCTTTTTCATTTACTGATGGTTTGATTAATGAATAAAAAATAATTCTGCGAATGTGTCTAGGAGAAAAAAAAAAAATCCAGATAAATATTTTCATTCAATTATCATCTAAAATGCAATTAAATCTCTTACAAATTTAATCCCATTCCAATGGCATCAGTGGAAACCAAAACTTTACATGGATGATTCGGATCGTTGAATTTTGCTGATTGATTAAGTTTTGTGTTTGGTGGTAGACTACCATAAATAACAGCATTTTCAACACCTAACATTTCAAGTTCACGGGACACTGTATAAATATCATTTTTATTAAAACAAACAATGCAATCACCAGGTTGAACATTTTTCAGTGTCAACAATGGAGCATTATCCAGTTGCATATCTGTCAAGCGTTTGTAATGTCGTACATCAACAGTCTCGCCGGTTGTTAAACAAAGAGAGCGAACCTAATGATCAAAAATAAAAAAAAATACATGTCAAAAATATTTATTAATGGTATTTTTAGTAAATTTTTATAAATTAAATCTAATGATATTATTGAATATTAATTAATTGTTTTCGTACCAAATCAATGGCTGCTCCTTCACCGCATAAATGGATTTCATCAGCAGGAATACCTAGAAGGGCTCGAGTCCATGCCCAGCCTCTTCCATAATCTTGTAGTAATTGAATTTCATCAATAACTGCAACCTCACCTGTCAATTATTATGTAATATTAATATATAGTTGTATAACACATATGAGTAAATAAAAATTGGGAATACATACATGAAACATTTACTCGAGCCATTTCCACTGTGCATGCTACATGATTTGCCGGCACGTCATTTCTTGCGTACAGTCTCTCTTCACCTGTTACTAAATCACATGGTGTATTCTAAAAAAAAAAAATATATATATATATACGCATATACATACATTATTAAATCCCTCATTGCGAAAACCATTTGGTATTCATTAATATTTTGTGTGTTAATTTAATCTTACTAAATTATTTATTTTATGAAAAACTTCCGTAGCTAAAAGTTTTAGAGGACCACAATAAACTCCACTTTTTGCCTTTCTAAATCTCTCTAATGCATAATAAGTTTTACCACTATTCGTAGGCCCAGCATGAAATATTATTTTTCGTATTTTCGATCTAGCCATTGGATACCTAGTAATATATTAATTATATCAAATAATTGCTCAATACAAATAAATCAAAGATGATTATTGAATTAATGAGACAAAATAGATTTGGCATTACCAGTTGGCTGGAGTTCTTAAATCACTAATTTGTTTTAATTCGTCCATACAGTCGATATGTGGAAATATTTCTTTTACGTGGCGGATAAAATATGGAAAAATGTCACTAATATGACTAGCTCCTTGAAGAATATCACTAATCACTACGTGAAGATCAGCTGGAAGTGTTGAATTTTGCAAACAAAAACATCGAAAACTACTGAATGCTTGTGCCTGTAATTCCGCTATAATAAAAGAAATTATTTTTTGAAATTAAATCATTATCTTGATATATTGTCGCAATATTTGGAATAATTTTTACCAGACAATCCATAATCTTTAATTAAATTACGAACTTCGGCGTGTTGATAAAATCTTGAAAGAAGTTTTTGAAGATCATTTTTGTTCAAGGCCCCGGTAATTTCTGCTCCAACATTAATATCATCTGAATTAGGTGTAACAGGAATAGGTACAAATAAAGATTCAATTAAATTTTTTTTATTGCCGCTTTTTTTTCCACGACATGATTCGTAAATTACGCCATGCGGAGTTGATGATCTGCAATGAAAAACAAATGTAAAAAATTAAATATCATATTATCATTTATTTTTAATCGTACATTAATAACAAAGTTTTATTATTTACCCGGATAATAATGCAGGTCTAATCCATGTTTGTCTTCGTTTTATCAATTCAGGAATTATACGTTTAACCGGAAACATTTTTATTTTTTTTTTCACGATATTTTCCTTGTTAAACAATTAAATGGTAATTGAATCTATCTCGTACTGTTATTAATGCAAATAAATTTTTGCCAAAGATTTTTAACAATTATAACATTATTATTAAATGAATAGTTATAAAACCCATGGTTGATTGAGGTTAGCTGTTTCAATGAGCTACTTTACGGCATTGGTACATAATTGTGAAAACTGTAGTTGCGCGCGCAACACATATATGATTTTAAAAAGTAGATGTCGCTTATAAACACCAAGTGGCAGATACTTGGTACTTTTTTTTTTCTTTCATTCATTCGCCACATTAGTTACCTTAGTAACGAATATTTATTCACAATTATTGATACGTACATTTATTGTCAAAATTCGTTTATGACCCACTTAAAAAGCGTAAGTAAATGAATTTATACATATTTATTTATATATACTACATATAATAAAATTAATTTTCCAATATATAAATGCCATTATTATAATTCTATGAATTATGTGTATCTCAAGTGATATTGCTTAGAAGAATTTAGTATTGGAGCCAGTTCCAAAAGTTCATTAAATAAATTTCGATGTTTAGCAGAACCACGTTTTGGCTGGCTCCTCGTGTAGTCAGAAATCCACACGCGTTGATCCACTAGACAAACAAATAATAACATCAATTGTTGATCATTTTAAACAATTTCATTTATATTTAAAGTTTTATTATATACTTACGTATTGTTAAAATTACTATTATAAGGTGGTGGATTAGGTCGAAGATAAGAATTAGTACGTTCCATCGTACCTCTGAAAATATTTATGCATATGTTTAGTAATTTTATTTGCAATTTGATAATTATTCTTTTGTTTAATTACTCGTAATTTATTCTGGAACTGCGTAATAATGAATCACTTGGACTCGATGGCTGGGCAGATAGTGATCTCAATGTGCCTCTTCCTGTTGTTGCATATTGGACCATTTGTACGCCATTTTTTTCAATCCCTTCAACTGGTGATGGTTCTTTTTTTGAACTAAAATTATTTAAAAAAAAAATATCCTCGATAAATAATTGCCAGATTATTTTAGATATTTTTGCATTAAAGAAAGAAAAAAAAAATTTTATAAAAAAAATTATTCCGAAAAATTATACATACCGTTAAAACTCAAAATTGCATGCTAACAATTTTTTATTCATCTCTTGTGAATTGTCACACTAAATAGCAAACATATGAAAAAAAGAAAAAAAAAAAATTGGAAAAAATAAATAGTAAATAAATAAATGTTTACAATGTGTTAATAATAATAATAATAAATAAATAAATAAATAAAAGAATAATAAATAATAAATAATAGTAATTACTTCGAATAATCGAATAATTAGTGGCATTGTTTGATTTTAATTGATATTTTTTTTTTTTTTTTTGAGATTAAGAAAAAGCTCTTTGACATATAATTGATAGTTAATTTAAAAAAATTTCAGTGCAATAACTATATACCTAATATTCTGTTCATTGATCATATTTTTTTTGGAATTACGATAGATGTTAAAAAGTTCATTAAAATATTTCTCAGACTCGGGATCATTCCTGTAGTTGAGAATTCAATAAATAAATATACTTATTTAATTTTTTGGATAATCAATAATTTTCGATTTGTAAAATATGAATTAATTAAAAAAAAAAGTTAATTAAAATCTTACGCTTTTTCATGATGTAAGCAAAGAGTTGAGCTCAATAATGCAGCCAAAATAAATAGTAATAGTGTTGGTACACATACAGTTGTAGCTATTTCATAAAAATAATTTCTCGTTGGTATTTCCATTTTTTTTGGTCTTGCCCATTGCCATTCAACATGATCTACATCAATTAATGAACTTCTACCAATAACATTCATACTTGGACCACGTCTTGCACTCTCTTGATGTCCACTACGATTATCTGAAATCTATGAAAAAAAAAAAAAAAAAAAAAAGTAATTGATCAATATTTTTTCATATCAAATTATTTATTGATTACTTACCAATTTAAATGAACACCAGTCTAAAACAAAACCGGCTTTTCGAAACATTTTTTCTTTCGATGTTCTTTTAAAGTCTTTCGGACATGGTAATAATTTTCTCAATGGTTTTAATTGTTCCTCATAATCATTGAGACTATGTGAAAATGGTATTGAACTACCCAGTCTTAATACAACACTGTAAATATATATTTGTATATAAGTGTTAAAAATAACCAATATCATAATTAATAAAAAATAAAAAAAAATAAAAAAATGCTATTTAATTACAACATATCGATACATATATAATAATATAATTTTTTGCTTTATACGTAAATATAAACATAGATCACATCATATATACAATTGTTTGTGCTGTGGTAAACTGATAAACGTAATGACGTAAATGAAAGGAAGCAATGAATCATTCTAGGTCACAGGAATTGATACTACTATTGATTGTAATCAAATAAATTGTGAAAATGAATGTAGGATATATCGAAATAATATTTATAAAATAATTTTTTTTTCCCCTCTTACCCTTCAGGCTCTTCAGGATTTAGTGGAAGACGTGCACCCTCTTCAACAGCCGATGCCAAAAAGGTTAAATGTAAATCTTGTGCTTCTGACCACAATTCTTTCCTGATATACAATTGTAATATACATTTAAAAAAATATCCAATAATTTATTTTACTATTTTAAATAATTTCAAAATAATGGACAACCTGAAAATATCAAAAAGTTTCTCCATTCTGTTGTTATCAAAAGTATCTTCAATATTGAGGTTATCAATTTTCAAATAAACCTCATATTTCGTTATATTTTCTTTTTCTTGAACATTCATATCAATAACCTTGCAGCCAGTGTCATAATTTCGTTTATTCAATCCCACAATTTCTAGCTAAATTGAAGAAAACAAAAAAAAAGTTAATCAGTAATTTTTACTCAATATTAATAAATTCGATTGAATTATTGAAAATATTTGAATTAAAAACCTGAAAATGTCCTTGATCTTTTGGCGCTACACCATAAAGAAATCCACGACGATGTCGATGGCTATAAGTATAATGTATCCATGATGGTAAATCTGGTGCATTGATCAATGATGCCTGATACGTAAAATCAATCATTCCTGCTGTATTTTTTTCCCAAATCATACAAAAAACAAATATTTAATTATTAAATGGATAAGAGATATTTTATCAGATATATTCTTGGATAATAATGAAAAATAATAATAATAATAATAAATAAATAATCAAATTGATAGTACAATCATACCATTGAAATTCCAGTTGAACATTTCGGGCCCAATAGGAATGATAAAAACCCTTGAAGTAATAATAGTTTCACTCATGGTTTTACCACAACCAATAAATAAAAACCACAAGCCCAACAACATTATATTATTCAATAACATATTTTTGTGGTTGATTATATATAATTAATAATTTACTGCGTACAACGACACAATTATTTTTGTGATTGATAATATTACGGTAACTATTACTCAATATATCTATATATTTATAGTGAAGATATCAATTGTGCGCAAGCGCATTCACGTTCAGTACTGTCTCAAGGATATTCAGGATTATAAACACATTCATTATAAAATTAATATACGAATTTATAATTATCGGTGATAGACACTAGTGATAATACAATAATTGTTGTGTTATCTTCACTCTCTTACTCGTGTGTTTTTAGGTTATGTCAAGTTCACTGTTCTATTTTCTCTTCGTGCGTAACTGTTTTTCTTTTTTTAGTTTCATGTCGTCATCTAACGGGCAAAGATAAAGAAAAAAAAAAAACAAAAAAAAAAATGTAAGAATAAAAAATACTAATGAAGAAGGAAGGAAAATATTTTTTTACGTCACTGGCTATTGACGTGAGTGAGGATGAATAGGCGTGGTTTTATCATACAAACACACGATTACAACATTTGAAATGGCAACATAAATTTATTTTTATGTGGAAATATCTACATGTGTATTTGTCAGTATTTATGTATATACGTATATGTACACCTACATATATTTGTATTTGAAGTGTTGTCTCTTTCACTTACACACCCCCTTTTACCCTTTTTTTTTCTCTCTCACTCTCTTGCTTTTTCTCACTTGTTCTTGCACTGCATTATACACTTGTCTCTCACTGATTTCTCTATACATACATATATGTACATACAAAAACACGTCGCTTTGTAAGTCTCTTCTTGCGCATACTCCATACACTACACTGGCTCTTCGGCATTCTCCTACGAGTCCCTCTCTATTATCAACGTTTCGCAACACCTCCAAGAGAGTTGGTTCAATATAATTTTTATTTGTTGTCTTTCATTCACCAAACGCTATAACAATAATTAAATAATGAATGTTTTTATCAGTGCGGAAATTGATGAGTGTAAGGAAAAACGTTGTCTTCAACAAGAAAAAATTTTCAATCCTGAAAAATGATTTGTATTTGTTGGTGAATCAGAGAGTGCAACAATTTTATTGAGGGAAAGAGAGAAAATAGAGATAGACAGGGACGACCGTGACCCGGGCCAACCCTTTTGATCCAATTTTTACGTTTTGGTAGGTAGGGAGGTAATGGATAAATTAAGGAAGAGAAAATTCAAAAAATATAAATAAAATTCTGTAATTTTTTTTTTTTTCTTTTACTAAAAAAGGGTGAAAGTGTACGAAGAAGATTTTTATTAAATTATTAATTTATTAATTTATTAATTTATTATTATTATTATTTATGTTATTCAGGTATAATAAAAATGTGTGACATGATGCAGAATTCGTAATGCAAATATTTCATTGGGATAATACAATCGTCACATATTTATTTTGAAAAGTGACACAAAAGTGTTTCATCCTGAATTTATTATTGAATATTTTTTTTGTTTTTTCATTCAAAATTTTGAAAATATGTCAGGGGTGGCTGTACTTTTGATTACTGCCAATGTTGGTAGTATTTTTGAGGAGGTAATGTTTAATAAAAAAATTTATTATAATTTTTATTATTTTATTTTATTATTTCTAATACGTGTGTTACTGTTATCTATTTTAGCCTGGTGTTATGTTAAAAATATGGACTGAGGAATTTTTATCTGTGAGTATATTAAATCAAACAAAAAAAAAATATAATAATAATAAATAAATAAATAAATAAATAAATAAAATATTGTAAATTTGAAATATTTAAATTAATAATTAAAAAAAAAAAAGAAGAAATTATATTATATTATTATTTTTACAGACGGTATCACGTTTGGATCCAAAATTTATAGCATTACACTGCCAAGAAGTAGGTGGAAAAAATTATGAGCAGAGCATGCGACATGTCGAGGATTTTGTTAGGTAAATAATTTTTATTATATTCAGGTATTAGAGAAGAAGAAGGAAAAAAAAAAAAAGTGCATTAGAAATGTATATCACTGTAGTTCATATGATTTTTTTTTAAAGGTTTCTAAATCTCTTTCCACGTCTATCTGTCATTTGCGTATCATATTCCATCTCTTTTATTATTATTATTTTTTATTTATCTATTTTGCATCTACAGCATACGGAAGAGATAAACATAATAATTTAATATATCCACCTGAGTATCGAGTGAAATTGTATATAAAAATAGATAATGCGCTGCTTACAATGAATTTTTACGGTTTAATAATTTTCTTCAAAGGGCAATACATCAGCATAATTATTAAATGACCGTATAGAAATATATTGAAGTAATGAGATACGGTATATAAGTATAATGTGAAATATTGAAAAAAAAAAAAAAAAAAAAGAAGGAACACTATGTAGGAAAAATAATCAATAATCCTATTTTTTATATCCGTGTCATACATTGCTGTGCCACGATATTTATTAACGCTTAATTTCACATTAATACATTATCAATTTATTTTTATTCTTTTTTTTTTTTTAGATTACTTATGTCGTCTGAAGAGCTGAGACTCTTTGATAAAGTCTCGGTATTCCTTGATGAGGATTTTTCATCCGCAGAACATTTTACGGTACAGTAATTTCATACGAAAAAACAAAAAAAAAAAACTTTGTAATAATTTTATTTGGCTAATTTTAAATTTAAAAAAAATATATTCTATTTATCCTTGCAGGCTCTTGGAAATTTTTACTTCATACATGAATCGTTGAAGGACGTTCTTCTGTGGGATTTTAAAGGTTCATTACTGATCTATTTTTTTTTTTTTTTTTTTTTGGTTTATTACTTAAATCCATAATTTAGAATAATTAATTGAGAAAAAAAAAACAAACAAAGAATTAATAAATAAACAAATCTATGAATGATTATTTTATGAATGTATACTTTGTCAGAGTATAAATTCATTCCGGTTCATGGCAAAGAAGTACACTCGGGTAATATTGAAGCAGTTACGACAAAAGAAAAAGCCAAATTTCCACAAGACTTTTTTCCGGAATGCAAGTGGTCGCGAAAAGGATTTTTACGAACACGATGGAATATCAGTGGAACAATATTTGATCTCATTAATATTCACTTATTTCATGATGCAAGCAACTTTGTTGCTATGGAAACTGTAAGTATTTTTTGGATATATTTAATTTTTTTTTTTTTTTTTTACATATATATATTCATGGATAATGTATTTTTGTTCGTAGTTTCCATCGGTGTATAGTAAAACAAGAAGAAGAGCATTGGAACACACACTGGAGCGATTCCACAATGATCAATATCTAAATGTTCCATATTTTTTATTTGGTGATTTTAATTTTCGCACTGATACAGCCAGTGTAATAAAGGTAATATTTTATAATTCATGAATAATTAAGGATTTATCGGTGTAAAATTCATTTTAATTTTTCTCATGCTTTTTTTATTTTTACATAACAGAAACTTACTGAAGATACTCATAAAAGTCAATTATCGAGTAAAGGTAATATTTCCAAATTACAATTTCGTAATAATGAAGAAAATCTAATATTAACGTTGGGAAAAAAAGAATTTTCTCATTATGAGCATCGACATGTATTTGCTGAGAACAGCGGCGAATGGGTAAATTTATTTGATTATCTTTACTATAATAATTTTTTTAAATCGAATATATCGAAATCGAGTTATTACAATTAATTATTTTATTTAATCTATACAAGTTACGTAAATATGACCGTGAATTGGAAGACTTTGAGAGTAGATTATTTGAATTCCCGATTAAATTTGTGCCGAGTTATCCATTCGAAGAGGACATCAATCAAGGAAGTAATTATATGCAAACCAGAGTGCCCGCATGGTGTGATCGTATACTCTTGAGTCCAACAGCAAAATTATTAGTTGAAAATGTAAGATCATATTGATCTCTTATTTTAAATTCAATTATTATATTATGTACAAATATATAAGTAATTTTTTTTTTTGTTTACCATAAAGATTTCATCTTCTGATCCAGTAGAGTATGGAATCATTGGACCAACAACATGTATGGGTGATCATAAGGTAATGAAAAACTGTTTTTTCCAATTTTTCGCGTGATACTTTTATGGGAAAAAAAAAAAAAAAAAAAAAAAAAAAAAGAAATCGAAACAAATGACAAAAAAAAATATATATAACAGAAATATATTCCTTGCGTTATTTCTCTTAGTCAATATATATATAACACCGATAATTTTTTCTTTGCTTAGTTTTTTTTTTAAATTTTTTGTTCAAACTACTTTTTTTTCTCGCTCACTTTTTGATTGAATTAAATCTTTTCAAGTTGACATACTTTGATACAGTGTGCAATTTTAAATGTAATTATTATTTTTATTATTTTTTTTTTTTACACACACATACACACTCACATGATATCTCTTGATTCTTTAATTCTGATGACAAAAAACGTTTAATATGATTATGATGCAGCCTGTTTTTCTGGAGTTTCGAATGATTCTCTAAACCACTCAAAGGTAGCTACTAATAATACGAACTTTTCTGTCTGTTCTGCTCATTATAAATTACGATAATAATTTTTTTATTTTTATTTTTATCTATTTATTGCTGTTAATGAAAATTTTATTTGTTATGATAATATATATTATCATCTACTTTGATCCATATAGTTGTCAATTTATATTTCTTCTTTACTATTATTATTATTTTTTATTTTCATTCTATTTATTTTTCTTTTTTATTTTATCTCTTATACATTGACGTTGTATTGGTTATCAATTTTAATTGATTTCCACATGTGAGGCTTGGATAAAAACATTGCTAAATCATTTTAGATTATATATATATATATATATATATATTTTTTTTTCTAATTATTCCATCGTATATTGAGGTTGCCCAGTGGCTTGCTTCATTTCAGTATTATCATTCATTAGCATCTCATCCATTTTATTTATTTATTTTCACTGTTATTATTATATTTTCTTAAATGTAAACTCGACTTGATATACATAAATGTTTATTAAACTCGAATCAACAATTACTCTTCATTACAATTATTCATTATAGTGAATTTCTTGCTGTGTATGCTTGAGAAAAAAAAAAAAAATAAAATGTTTAAAAACAAAATGTATTTATGAAGAAAAATTAATTGAAAAAAAAAAAAAAAAAAAAAAAAAAAAAATTCAATAAAATTTCGTGACTTGAATTTTATTATTTTTTTCTATCAATATATTATTTTCCCATGTTTACAGCCAGTCTATCTACGGGCAATTGTTGCCTCGGACGCAGGTATGATAAATTGCTGTTCATCAACACATCGACTGATGTGTTTTCGAGTGCCTGAATATTATGTGGAATTGTTATCGATGTTGCCTGACTGCCATAGTAATTTTTCACGTCCACAACAAGATCCCATCACCATAACATCCGGCCGTTATTCCTCATCGAAGCTTTTGCACGCACTAGCAATTGAGCATGATCCATATACACCAGACAGCATGGACAGTACAAGTCCAAGTGCACTTGTATTATTGCAAAATGAAAGTGATGCTCAAGATAGTGAGCAAACAATTGAGCGTGCTAGTGATAAAATATTATCAACGAATATTAAAAGATTTGATATGGCAGTGTCACCAACATTGTTAAAATCAAAATTAGAATTGATTGTTCAGAATAAAGAGAGGGCTAAGCGAAAAAGACAAAATTTAAATTTGATTGATTATAATATTAATTCTTGGCCAAGAAGAGATAATCAACAATTGTCAATTCGACAATGTTCAATAAGAAGACGATGCTATAGCGATAGTTTCAATCATAAATCTTCTTTGATATACACTCGGCCGTGTTGCAGTTCTTTTGATATATATTCATTAAATTCAAATTCAATTGAAAAATTAAATAAACGCGATATTGTTATTCCAAAAATTGCTATTATTAATCCAAGTAATTTTCAATCAAATGAAAGTTCAATGAATATACAAGATGAACGATTAATAATATCATATTGTCATTTATCATCAGCGAGAGATGGTACGAGTGGTGAGGGCTCGAGTTTGGAGCTTGACAATTCTGAAGGCAGACACGAGTTTGAGAAGGGAAGTGATCAACAAGTTTATTCACGAACACAAGATAGTGGTATTGATACATTGGATGTTGAAGATGCATGTTCACGTGGTGAATCACTCGGTCTTTCTTCAGATGAAACTACAGCGTCAACATTCCCATTGGATTACGAGAAAGATGAGAATAATATGAATAAACAAAAAAATAATAATGAACAATCCAAAGAAGTGTCATTGATGCACGACAATGACGATGATGATGATGATGATGATGATGATGGGAATAGGAATTTACAAATTACCATTGACGAGACTAAGAAAATTCCTTTAAATTCCAATGATCAACACATTCAAATTCAAACATTTTCGTCTGATAATACATCTTTACGTTATTTATCTCACAGTCAGGATTTTTTTATTGATAACAATAAAAGCGAAAATCAAATGAACAAATTTCGTGGCTATGTCAAATGCCAAAATGACAATGTACATAAACACACCCGATGTGGAAGATGCTGTTGTGTTGTATCTTAGTCAAATAATTTTGTATTATCGCGAATTTACTTATAAAATTGTCTTTTTTTTTTTTTTTTTTCAATTCGAGAAATGAAATAATGAAAAAGAAGTCAAGAGCGAGAAAGGGGGGGGGGGGGGGGAAGAATATAAGTAAATTTCATTTAAGTTGTCGAGTATATATAAATAATCGTGCTGTGACCAATTTTTTTTCATGCAATTTATTTATATTTGCAGACAATAAAACTGCCAAAGGATAGAAAATAACAGACACAATTTAAATGTTTTTTTTTTTTTTTTTTTTTTTTTTTTTTTGTATCACGGTACATGGTGTGCCATACCTGAAATTCAACCTGGACTTTCTACCTCGTAACAAATATAAAATATTAATATTACTGTGAATATATTTATTTCTATTAAGAAATTGAAGAAAAAACAAAAAAAAAAAAAAATATAGTATACATAGATATATGTGGGATATTTTATAGTAATTCAAATGAATATTTTTTATTTAAGATTTAAATGTGACACGTATTTCAATTTTTTGTTTTTTATAACAAAAAAAAAAAATGTTGTTCTATTTTGACATATTGAATAATTAAATTCTTGATAATGAAACATTATATTATTTTAAATCGTATGCAGAAGTATTTAAAACCGAATAATTTATCATC
Source organism: Dinocampus coccinellae (assembly GCA_963920625.1). Lineage (NCBI taxonomy): Eukaryota > Metazoa > Arthropoda > Insecta > Hymenoptera > Braconidae > Dinocampus > Dinocampus coccinellae. The sequence goes on along the minus strand of OY987184.1, from coordinate 3,188,199 downwards.
CAAACTGGCGACTCACATTACAGTACATATTATATTCCCAAACACACCCCCACACACAAACACACACACACACAGATATATAAATATACATCTACAATTGACGATTGGCTAATTGTTGTGGCATGTGCATATAATTCATTAGACAAAGTAACATTCAGTGTTATGAATTGTGCGATTAGCTATTTCATATTTATTTTTTCAATATTATTCATAATTTATTTGTGTTATTGATTATTAATATTTGCGCTTTATTCGAATTTTTTTTTTTTTTTTTTTCGAGCCAACAATTTTTAATGTGATAAATACTTTATTGTGTCCATTTGAAATTATGATTTGATTAATTTTATTATCATTATTTATAAGGTATAAAAATTTATGCACGTTAGAAAATTTATTATTAGTATTTTTTATTCAATAGATTTGACTTTTGTTGGCTGCAATGAACGTATATAATTATTATTTATTTTCAAATACATTTGATTTTTTTTTTTTTTTTTTTTTTTTCTGTTTGAATGTAAATAAAAAGAATCAATTGATAAATAATTACTTGTAACAGACACAATGGAGTTCAATCACAACTGCGAAATTAATGGTGAATCTATTGGAAACTCTGAGGATGCCACTTACCACAGCAATGGAACAGCGACTATAACACGATACATCCATATAAAACACGCCGATTCATCAGTTAAAATTTTCCGTGAGACAACTGTCTGATGATGATCAAACATAATATAATTAAGATGAAATTATTTAATTTATATTAAATTAATTATTTAAGTAATTTATTTATCAAAATTATATTTATCAGTGGGTGTAATCGTGTGTGAAATAATATAATATTAATGCCATCCAGATATTTACTTCGGTGCTTAGTCATTTTATAATAAAAAAAAAAAAAAAAAAAAGAAAAAAATAATAATAAATAAATAAATAAATAAATAAATAATAAAAGCACTGCAATAATGCGTTCAGTATGCTCATTTGCATATTTATAAAATGTTCAATGTCAACTCGTAACAATAGATAATTCTAAATAATGTATTGATGTATTTAGAGGAGAATAAGAGAAGAAACAAAGTAAAAAAATCAAGTGTCTCTCCGTGTATGTTTGTAAATGTCTATATCAGTGTGTTTGTGTAAAGAAATGAGAAGAGAAAAAAAGAAAAAAAGAAAAAAAAAAAAAAACAACAAAAACAGTTTTATTAATATTTTCTCACACTATATAAATCGTATTTTTTATCTGATGATCTTGATATTTATGATGCCAAATACATTTATATTTAAATATGAATTAATATTTGTTTATAAAAAAAAAACAACAACAAAATTTGATTGCCTCAAATTGTTAATTGGAAAATAATAATTAATTGTTTTGTGGCAATAAAATCATTGAATTGACGAGAAAAGAAAGAAAAAAAAAAGTTGAAAGGAAAATAAACTCTAACATATAATAATGAAGACAAAGTAAATGTACTTTTATAAAATATATAAAATATAAATGTACTTATATTATTTGTAAACACTTGTATATATATATATATAAGTGTTGTTATATTGTATTCCGAAAGCATACAGCGATTTTATTCGCTGATTGTTATAATTATACACAAATGAAAAAGCATTTAATCATCATTAACGTTGTATATTGTAATCACAAATTGACGTAGATATTGCACATTTGTTTCTGTATCACCGTTCAATGTGTAATAATCGAATTATTGTTTAGTAAGTTTGAAAATATTAAATTTGAATATACATATATTGATGTGAAAAATTGAATGAAATATTGGCGAGAATGATAATTGATGAAACAAAAAAAAAAAAAAAATTATGTAAATCAAGTCGCGTACGATTGTTTGTTAATATCGTCCAAATGAATAATTTTTTTTTTTTTTTTCTTTTTTTTTTCTCAGAATAAAGAAATATAATATGTAATGAAAATGATACTCGAAACGAAAATATATATTCTTAATTTCTGTCAACAGTTTTATTATTTTAAACAAAAAAATATACAAATGACATCTGAATTTCATGAGAATTTGACTTTTTTTTTTTTTTTTTCATTATTTTTACTGATTGAAGAATAAAAAATTATAATTGATACAATGAAGAATCAATTTTATTTGCATTTGAATATTCTAAAATTAAACTTTCACCATCAACTAAATTATTAGTATCAAATAAATTTGACAAAACAATGTCCATTTTATCAGCAATGATATCACCACTTGATAGATGAAAGATTTTTAATTTTTCAGAATTTGCGATATTATTTAAATTGCGAATGCATAAAATTTCGGAAATTGAATCAATTGTTCTGCCCACAGTCCATTGATTCGAAACATAGATTGCTTTCGATTCTTTTTTTAGCGTCGATAGTGGTGGATAAACGAGAAAATATTTTCTATCTATAATTGGTATACCTTTTAATCCAACAGCACGACCCTTCAATCTCATCAATTGTACCTAAAAACAAAAAAAACAAAAAACAAAAAAGGAATTAATTTTTTATTCCGCAATATTTCAATTCATACAATGCCATAAAAACTTACTTTATTTGCCACATTGAGTTTTTTTGATTTTTTCAAATTTTCTGTAATCAAATTATCAACTGCACTTTTAGCAATAGCAAATTCTTCTTTTGGCTTTTCCCACTGCAACAATTTTTCAGCAATTTCTCCATCGCTAATTTCCAAACATCCATGATAACGATGCGCCAAACAATAGTGTTTCTTGCATTTTACACAGACCATTTCAACTGGTGAATGATTCATACACAAATCATTTGTACACGTATAAAATTTCGTTGTATTTTCCGGCTGTACAACAATATTATCTGAAATTTTCTCACAATCATGTGATAAAACATGAAAATGATTTTTGCAAAATGTTTTAGTACAATGAACACAATTAGTTGGTAAAAAATCATTTTGTCCGCATGATTTAACAGCGCAACGTAATCCAATTGTTGGAAATTCCATGATTTTCAATCAATTCAATATAATAATAATAATAATAGTGATAACTATTTAATTTTTTAATTGTGTGAAGGTGTTGGTGAATGCAGATGATTTTCACTGAAATTTCCAAGTGCCAAATTATTCCATTTTTGCTCCAATTCTTTCAGTGTCATATGCGAATCACCATTATCACTCTCTGGATCTGGTAATTCACTTGATGGTACGATAATATCATCAATTGGAAGTTTATCTTTTCTCCAAGCTTCGTCAATTAATTCTAATAATCTTCCATCACCAGTAATTTGACTGTCCATTATTTCTTCATATATTTCACTTCACAATAACATAATAATAATATTATAAATAATATATATTTATTATTTATTTTTAGGGGTTATAATTGAGTATAGGTTGGACCACTTTCTCTCTCTCTCTCTCTCTCTCGGAATTGAAGTTTGCATATAATATATTCAAATCGATTTGCGCGCGCTCAACAGACAATATCATGAACTAATATTATTGCGCGCGTATAAAAATTTGAATATCGTTTAACAATTCGAACTCTGTGCCTCGCAACGCGCATTAGTGTATGGGAAAATGGCGGGTTGTGAAACATTTTCTTACCGATTATTTTTTTATCTATCCAATCTATTTTCAGGTAAAATGCATTTAAATGATCAATTCATCATTAAAAATATTTTATATATCATCCTGTACACAATACTTTATTATCATCACGAACAATTGATCTGGACAATAATGGTCTGTATACATCAGTAGAAAATAATTCAACATGACTTATTTATTTATGTATTTTTTACATCTGATAGTAAATAATACATTTCAATTGGCTGATTATTTTTACCAAACTTATCATTTATTTGTTGTAGTGTTTCAGGACCGTTTAGAGTAATAAAATGATTTGATGCATCAGCCACGTACAGATGAATGTGATTTATCAGATATGAATTATTATAATTATTTGATTCTTTAACTAGACGATTTACATCGTAATTCAAATTTAATCGCACATTCAAGTATTTTTTTATATGATCAACTGAAACAAAACAAAAAAAAAAGAATCATGTACTAATATTTAAGTGAAAATTTTTTATATTTCAATGATTGATACATCACCACACACCAGTTGCACTTGATGTTGTTTTTATATATCGTAAATCAGCTTTAGCAGTAGACTCTGAAATTGGATATGATTTAAGGACAATTTCAATTTCATCTAACACTGATAATTTTGGTATTTCAGTATTTACATCAGCATCTAATGTGATATTTGAATTACTTTGACAACTATTATTTTCCCTATGATTCAATAAATTTTCTGAAATAGAAAAATATCTACGAAATTTTTTCGTGCATGTTTGATTTGTCCTAACGCACTTTTGCACTGATTCAATATTTTCTTCTGATTTATTCAACAAATCATTTTTATTATTTATTATATTTTGTAAATATTTTGTATTGAATTTAATAATATTTTTTTCATGTTCTGCTTCATATTCATCTAAATTTGGATAAATTTTTGATATCAATAAGTCGAAATTTAAATCATTTCTCAATGATCTTTTTGATATTAATTTTTTCCGACACGTTGGACACTCCTAGGAATATATAATAATTCAATCGTATTATATTATTAATCATAAAAAAAAAAATAATAATAATATATTAATAAATACCTTCTTGCCATTGCGTAGAGCAGTGACAATACACTCTCCACAAAAACGATGTAAACATCCCTTTGTTGTCATTGTTTTTTTCAATATTCCCAAACAAATTGGACACATAAGTTCATTATGTAAACTACTTGATGTCACAACACTTTCTGCATCAGTATTCACAATATTTTGTGGCTTACGTTGACGCTCATATGCCGTTAAATTCCACTTTTGTTTATTTGAATTCGCCATCACTATCAATAATTATAAGATAAATCCAAAACAAAAAATAATTTCTATTCACATTCACAATTAAAAACAACAAGATAATGAATTTTTCTTTTTGTTTTTCTTCTCTTTCTATTTCCTTCTACAAACTTTGCACGTCACAAAAATTATCGTTGAACCGAATTTTATATTGAAAATATCATGAAATATAAATTTGTTGTTTCACATTAATAGTCAATTACTTTGTGATGTTTAATTTCCAATTATAAAATAACAAAGTCATAAAATGTATTAATTATTTATATGAAAATGTATATTAAGAATAATTAGCAACAATTAATTATATAAGAATAATTAACAACAAAAGAAAAAAGACGTTTTTGGATATTTTATTGCCAGATGCTGAAAAATTTCTCCGTGAGTACGTTAATATCAATCAATTTTATGACTGTAACTGTTAATGGAATTGTAATTTCTATGCGACATACCGATTAAGATTTGACGAATTTGTAATGCGCATCAACGCAGACGCTCTTTACCTGACCACCGGCGTCGATGATTTCCAAATTTCCCTCTTATCCCCACTTATATTTCCTTCAATAACTTTGAAACAGGTAGATTTCAACTAATCACCGTACGTCTGATTATTCATTGGACAAATTTGTATATTTTTCGGTAAATATAAACTTGTACTTGTGTAGAAATACTGATTACTAGAATCCAAACGACATCACTTGTGATTGTAACGTTGAAGACTTCACATTATTGAATATAATTTTTCTCAATTATATATTATTGTAATATAATATTTGTTTATATTTTAAATAAAACAAAAAAATATAAGAAGAAAATGAATACAACAAACTCATCAAGTGTTACATCAACAATATCACACTGTGAAATAAATACAAGCAGTGAAGAGATTGACAAAGATAAAATTGTTGAAAAATCGGCATCAATCAATGAAATAATTAATAGTGATAAACATGAGAATACTCAACGTTATTTGATTCAATTTTGGAAGAAGAGACTTACAAATCGTTATTTATATCAGTGCCGGCGAAATAAATTGCGACGCAAACAAATGTAATTTTGAATAATTTATTCAAACTCATCCAGAGTTAATATTCGAATTATTCAAGTCCAGTGAACTCGAATATTAACTCCAATTTATGTGATTAACAGAATTGATATTTATTTATTTTTCTGTTACCATCTTCGTTACTACAATTATTTTATTAATGCACTGCATATTATAATTGTCGTCATACAAATCCAAGTGCTTGTGAAGTTTAATTTGTGTTCATTTCATCTGATTCCATTGAATTTAATGTGCACAATTTTCAAATACAAAAGATAAAAGCAAAAAAAAAACTAAAAAAACATAAATTACATTGCTGAATAAAATTCATTAACATTGGCAATATCATTTTATTTTTGTTCAACGATAAAAAAAATTAAAAAAATATAATTTTCGATTGGTTTGACACTTTTTTTTTTTTTTTTTTTCTGAAATAAATTCATGAATGACGTCACACTTTGCTATAATAAAAATAAATTCTCACGGAAGTGACGTTATGTTGATATGAAACTTTAGGTAACTATATCTAATTATGATGTTTATTTTACTTTGAAAAATTTATTTCATTTTACTATATTGAAAAAAATTTTTTGTTGCAGAACAGCAACAATAACAAGAACAACAGCAACAAGATCATCATCAGCAGCAGCAGTAGCAGCAAAAAAAAAAATCGATATCCCCAAAAAATATTTAATATTTTTACACAAATTTATCGAGAGTTTATATGAAAAATATTTGACACAATAGACATATGTGTATTACTTTGTATTCATTCGAAAAATCATTAAAATTTATCATAAAATATTCAGCTAATGTAAATAATAAAAATAATAATTCTTATTTGTATTTGAATCATAATCAAAATATAAAAAAATTTTTAAAAATTGTACAAAAAAACTAATATAATATAAAATAAATATATTTTTACCCAATAAATAATCACTTATTAATTTAATATTGATCTTAAGTTTTAGATGAATTAAATAAATGAAACACAGGGATAAAATAAATATCATTTTTTCATAATTTATCTTATTATTATTATCATTATTATTATTTTTCAATATATCAGAGACGATATAATTTATTGCACTGAGCTTGAAATTTAGTCTTTATTTTTTCACCATTGCAAGACAATAAAAAAAAAAAATGATAGAAATAGAGAGCGACATTTTATTTCACGTTTATGAATTATGTGTGTATGTGTGGATGTGTGTGTTCTTATTTATTTATTTATTTATTTATTTATTTATTATTTTTTTTTTTTTTTGTATCAGCAATGAACACTTTGATTCGATTTATATTTTTTTCAGGAGTTTTTTTTTTCTTTTTTTTTTTTCTTTATAAACTACGAGGTCATTGATAATTATTGATTTTCATTGTAAGATGTATATACAGTACAGATTAATTATCATTGCGTACAGACTTATATTTAAATCTTGCAAGGGAAAGCCCGCGCTCACACAAAATAATTCACAAAGTATTATATAAACAATTTTATCTTATTGTTGTTGATGTTTCTATTTATTTTTTTTTCTATTTTTTTTTTTCTTTCTTGCATTCAATTTAAATTCAATTATATCAGTATTCATTCATACAATTTTTTATTAGCTATAGCTCACATTTTACATATTCATCAATTAAATGATTCTAAAATGATGTGATAAAAATTAATGAATCGTAAATGGATCTATCTATTATGAATACACAAAAGTGTTTTTATCATATTTTTAATTTATTATTATTATTATTATTATTCTTTTTTTTTCTTTACTACTTAAGATAAATATAATGCGATGATGAATTTGTATTTTTCAAATCTGAGAGTAAAAAAAAATTGGTATCAATGGTATAATTAAATTTTTTTTGTTTTTTTTTTTTTTGCTCTAAAAATTAATGAAAATGTGGGAATGAGGAAAAAAAAAACACGAATAGCGATAATTACTTTTTTTTTTTCTTTTTCTTTTTTTTTCTTTTTTTTTTTTTTTTTTTTTTTTTTATACAATATTTACAAGTGCGACTGTCAATGACAATTAATATGATTTAATCAATTAATTTACATGGACGAAATAAAAAATAAAAAAAAATAATAATAATAAATAAATGTGCCTTGCACATTTTGTTTTTAATTTTTTTTTTTTTTTTTTTTTCTATCTCATCGTAACATTCATCTAATTTTTTATTTATACCCATTTCGTTGGTTTTTTTTTTTTCTTTTTTTTTCCGCTTTATCCTAAAATATTAAAATTGCCACTAGGGAAATTGATGAAATAAGAGAGCATTTTTTGTTTATGTTCTATTTTTTTTTCCTTATTTATAAATTAAAAAAAAGAAAAAAAAGAGGATTGAAGAGTAAAAAAAAATATTTTTTTTTTTTTATGTCATGGATTTCACTAGGTGATAAAACAAAAAAAAAACATTTTACACAAAAGTTATTTCAACAATTTTTCAGTTTCCAACAATATTTTCCTATAAATAATAAATCGTACAACATTCAATTATTATCGTTCATTCAACATAATTAAAATATAATCACGTAACAGGGAATATAGGTTAGACCAATATCATTCCCTCTCTCTAAAGAAATTTCTATAATACCATCTTGAAAAAAAAAAAAAAAAAATTTAATCAATTAATTAATTAATTAATTAATAATAATAATAAAATAATGACAAAAAAAATTACTTCAACAATTTCACCAACATTACAAAGACTTTTTTACTCATGTCAACAAACATCAAACAAACAAAATAATTAATACAATGATATGCAAATGGAAAAAGAAAAAAAAAAAAAAAAGAATCAGTCGCTGATATGCACTGTGAAATGTATATATGTATAAGTGTTTGTTTGTTGTATTTGTATATGTGTATGAATAAATTTTTATTTTTATTGTTATTATTTATTTATTTATTTATTTATTTATTATTTTTTTAAGTTTTCATTCGAATAATAAGACTTTGGGTTCGTTTCCACTTATTTAAGTACACACAATTATGTCATTCCTAGCTATACTAGGAGGCTGAACTGTACCAGCCATTAGTATTAGTCTTATTACTAGGATGATATAAATGAAAACCAGCACCAGTTGCTGGATGATGATAGAATTGTGGTTGTTCACTGAGGCTTGCTGATGCATAAGCTGCTGCTGCATCAAGCGCACTTGGATGAACAGCAGCCGAATAAACTTGTGGCTTTAGTGGTAGTGGTTGGGCAGGTTCATATTGATGTCGTAAAACAGCTGGATCACCATAAACTGATGTTTCATAATTATTAACAGTGGCAGAGTGTAATTGTTGCTGTTGTTGCTGTTGTTGTTGTTGTTGCTGCTGCTGCTGTTGGTGTTGCTGTTGATGTTGCTGCTGTTTATCTCTCGGTGAAACTGATGATGGTGGTGTCATGGCTGAATGATAATCCACTCCATAACCACCAGCAGACGAATACGATGAAACCAGACTGGTGAATGCTTCAGTTGCACTCGCGGCTGTTGGTGCTTTTTGATTGTGACCAAGTACAAATTGATGTTCACCGTACGTTGACGAACCTTCTGAACCAGGTGGAGTTGGTAATTGTCCCTGTGGCGTTTCATTAGAGTAATAAGCACCACCCGATGTTGGTGTTCTACTTGAGCTCGATGTTATACCGTGTACATTGGCACGAATAACACTTTCACGATTAGCGTAAAGTTGTCGTAAAAGTGCCGACGCTGGTAATTGGGATGTGGTTGTTTGTTGTGGACTCAAATGACCCAAATGGTGATGTGCACCAATCCATTGTATAGTTGAACGTTGCTGTTGTTGTTTCAATAATGCATCAGTACTAAAATCTGTCGGTTGATGAAGAGCAGGTGATTCTGATTTACTTAAAGTAGCACCGGGCAAATGTTTTGACATTGCTTGCTCTAAATCTTTGACTGAAGTGCCTGCTGACACTTCTGTCACATCACGTACTTCAGTTCTACGAACTTTTGGACTCGATGATCTGAGAACTTGTTCGTTTGACGGTGGCATTGAGTGATTCGATGAGGCAGGACTCAGTGCATGATTTCGTGGTAATTTTACGGCTTCATCATCATCATCATCATCATCCTCATCTTCACCCGATGAACTCTCATCGTCATGTGTATATTTTCGTTTGTGTCGTGTCAATGATTTAACCGACATATTTCCAATTGTCGACACGGCGGCTTGTGGCTCTTGCTGTAATTGTGAAACATTGTCATGGTGACGACCACCACGTGTTGTTTCACCCTCGGAATTTCGACTGTCTTCACGTTCCTCTGGTGGTGAATGATGAGGATTATCTGGATGTTGATTCGTTGATCCACCGCTACTCTTACCCTCTGTAAATTTATTCAATTTTTATAATTTTTTCATTGTCATGTTTTCTTTTTTATTTTTTTTTTTCTCTCGTTCTTCTTTCATGAAAATATTCATTCAAATCATTTCAATCACAATATAAGTAATTTAAATAATAAAAAAAAAAAAAAATACGAAAGATTAAGTGTCACAAAGATTTCTAAACGTTTTCTAATTTGCTTCCTTAAATGTATGTTAAATATCTCCCAATTTGTACTCATCATTTTTTTTATTTTCATCATTTTTTGAAAATTCTGAACGCGGAATATATCAATCATAACAATATAAAAAAAAAAAAAGTGTCTCTATATTGCGTATCGAATTTTTAGGCTTCTCTGAGCAAACCCTTCATATGTTAATGACATATATTAGGTATATAATGTATGTAAACGCATATAATACGAAGGCCACCCACATGTTGTTGCTTCTATAAGCGAGAGAAGAGTGATGAGTGTCAAGTCTTGATGGCAAAAAAATATAAAAAAAAAAAAAAAAAAAATCAAATGTATTTTTTTTTCTAGTAGTGAATGTGTATTTTTTAATTTTTTTTTGGGTATTGCTCTCTTGAACGAGACTACTTCATGGCACATTATCATTGACTTAGAAATGTATTGTATGGGTATTGGCGTTGGAAGTCTATTTTCTATTGTGCTTGACACATTTGAGAGCGTGTCCAAGCGAGAATGCCGTTAGTCTCAATGGCCGTGTGCTACTATATTTATGATATTTTAACCGTATAAATTGTACATATATGAATTATCAATATATAAATTAATAAATTTTAATAAAAAAAAAAAAAATTGAAATAAAAAATTAAATATATAAATTCTTTTTTATTTAAATATAAATATAATAATTGAATAATAATCAAACCTCCTCGATCAGCATCGGGTGAACCATTTTCCGGATCATTTCCGGTAGCATCCTCTCTCTTAACTCCAGAAACTCCATCTTCAAGTTGACAGCAATCCATGATTAAATTTTCATACTCTCTCCCGCTATAATTTGAAAATTTATCATTTTAATATAATTAATTTTCTTTTTCAAAATTTACAAAACAAAAAAAAAAAAAAAATGGTAATAATCATTATTATGAATTTATATTTACTTTACCTAATTACGTAGTTGACACAAATAATATTTTGTTCTTCGGCATTTTTTGAATTGCAAACGACCGTTGCACACGTTTGTAGCCACGTATATCCACCACTTTTATTCATTAACCTATAGTAATGTGTGAGAACTTGTCCCTTTTTAACCACTGAAACAATTTTTAAAACCAGAGACATGAGTAAAAAAAAAAAAAAAAAAAAACCAAAAACAAAAACAAGAAAAAAAAATTTTAAATTAAAAAGAAAAATGCAAAGTAAGACAATTTTAAAGGATTATAAAGATATAAATAAAAAAAATATATTTTTTTTTCTTTTTGTAACAAATAAAAATTCAAAAAAATATATTATTTTTTTTTTTCACAAATAAAAATTCAAAAAAATTTTACCGTAAATTAAGAGAAAAAAAAAATAATTTTTACACCAAACACAAAGTGTTTTTCATGTGTGTGTGTGTGTGTGAGTATTTGCACTGAAAATAAAGAGGAAAAAAAAAGTGGGAGAGTGAGAGAGAGAGAAATAAACAAAATAATGAAAGTGACGCTTTTTTCTTTATTTTATTAATATTATTATTATTATTTTCAGTTTTTTTTCTTTTTATATTTTTCGTCATAAATTTTCCATATTACATCCTGAGAAGAGGAAAAAGATGAGGACAAGGACGAAGTAGATGGATCATCAACAGAGTGAAGGGGCAGTCACCAAGATGGAAGGGAATAAAGCAAGTGAAGGGTAAAAGGAGAAAAAATACGAGGGCATAGGGATGTGAAGGGATTGAGAGGAGGAGAGTAAGAAAGAGAGAGAGAGAGAGAGAGAGAGAGAGAGAGAGAGAGAGAGAGAGAGAGAGAAGAAGGTAACAACTCGCTGGAGATGTCGCATCCGGCGTGGTGTGTCGTTTCCTGAATACTAACTAGCCAATTCTGATGGCTCGAGACATATAGTAGCTATACAATGTCTATGTGATGCTACTGTGCACGAATGCGACGGAAAGTTTTACGGCAAAAACGTTTACATTATTGTCAACATTTTTGAATTTATGAGTGAACATCGTGCGCAAGTGTGTATGAGTATGTGAATAAGTTAAAATGGTTAAAAAAGTTTGAAATAAAGAGAATAAAAATAAGAATATACATATACATATATCAAAGAATAAGAAGAGGATAAAAAAAAAAAAAAAAAAAAAAAAACACAAAACAAAAATAAAAAATAAAAAATAAAAAAAGGAGAGGGAAAAAACAAAGAATGAAATAAGTTAAATGCACGTGTATGTATGTACTCAGTAAAAATCAATGACAAATATACTCACAGTCAACGTGAGACTTTCGTAGACGATTTGCATCCTCACCGTGGCATAAAGCATAAAGACTTTTACCCGTAAGTTCATCGGCCGTGTAATCAAGTAGTTCAGAAACTCTGCAATACGAATAAGAAAATAGATTTTTAATCATTATTATTATTATTATTATTTTTTTTTTTTTGGTTTTTTACAAGTATAAAAAAATTATTACTATTGGTAATATTGATTTACTTACTTTGGTTCACAATGTGCTATTCGAAAATTAAAGTGTATCCTAGTGACAAACATGTCAGATTCAAGTCGAATTTCATGGACACTTGGTGGTGGCAATGCAATAGCTATACCGACCATTCCCATTAAAGTTGGTGCGGATTTTCTCGTTGAATGAAATGGATATTGTGGCCTCAATCGACACAGAAGTAGCACCACCTGATAATCAGTAAAAATTATCAAAAATTCGTGTACAAAAATCATAAAAAAAAAAAAAAACAAAAAAAAAACAAAAAAAAAATAAATAAATATAAATAAAAATAAAAATAAAAATATATAAAATATATTATTATATAAATATATAAATAGCGTGAGTTTATTTAGGCGATTGGTGGTAGTAAGAGCGAAATAGGGGTCTCGTTAACGAGGCTTGGTCGGTCATAATTTGGTTTGACTGGTGCTTATACCAAAGTCCAAGGAGACTGTTAGGGTCACACACACACACACACATATATATATATATACACATGTATACGCATTGACACACGTTTAGATGTAAAGGGGAGAATTGATAGAGCTGTTAATGAAAGACTGTGTGAAAAGATCCTCCAGCAATGAGTTTATTTCATGCCGGATTCACATTGTCAAGAAAACAAAAAAACAAAAAAAGTACAGATACATATTGAGACTAGACTTACCCGATATCCAGATGATTTAAAATGACAACCTCGTTTTGTAAGTGTTGACTTCATTCTCACACAAAATGCACGATCATATCCTTTGTATAATCCAGTTGAATTCAATGCCATCACCGAAGACACTGCAAAATGAAATTTAAAAAAAAAAATATATATTAATGTACATAATGATATTGTTATTATTGTAAAATCATATAAATTTCAATAAATCTATCAATGAACGTGAACATTGAGGGAAAAGAAGAGAGTGGGTATTTATTGTTTGAATGTATTCATCGAATAATGTGATCTTACAGTTGTAGAGTAAAATGACATACTATCAAATGACCACATCAAAGTATCAGTGGAATTCTTTTTCATTTCCTCTATTTTCCACAGTGAATTTACACTGCTGCTGTTGTTGTTGTTGTTGTCGTCGTCGTCATTGTCGTCGTTGGTATAGCAAACGACTGGAGAAAGGTATGTGGAATAAAGTAGAGAGGGTGATACGTGCTACGAGAAGTAGCCATCGCGGAATAACAATTGGGGGGAAAAAAAAAAAAAACAAAAAAAACGTTTGTGAGGGCTGCGCATATGTATGCGAAATATCAACCCGACGTGCAGAAAACGTAAAGTGAGACAACGATAAAGCGGAAAACGGAAAGAGGTAGATGGATAAATAGAATTTGAGGTGGGAGAATGAAGTGAAGTCCAGGATTTGACTTAGCCACGTTGGAGGACGACCGTGAACCGTCGACGTGGGGCTAAACCAAAGAGGTTATGTGCTCCAATCTCTCTGTACATTCTCACCGTAACCTCTTTTCAACCCCCGTCACGATTGGTCTCTCTCGTCTTTCTCTACTTTGCGTCATTCCACGTGGCATTGCCGACGGGCACGTCCCGCACGTCCGACGGTTTCGCTCGTCCAGTTCACGTGATCATACCGAGAGACACTGTACATATATATATATATATGATAGTGAACAGAGTCAGTGAGGGGGCCCCACGTTGAATCACGCTACCGCACTGTTACGTTTTCTCTCTTTTTTTTTTTTTTTTTCTTACAAATATCCACTTTCAACTCGAGTGTTTGACTCTTGTCCTTCGGATATTTCGGGCGCCGGGTTACTAAGCCCAGAGCTTTTCTAGGTTACGCGTTCATTCAGCTCGTGTGTTTCGCTCTAAAATCCATTCTTATGGGTTAGAGCAATCGACATTCTCTACACATAACTCGCTACCAACATTCTCTACCCAACAAGGCGCCATCACGTACTAGATGTCACGGTTGGATTAGAGCGCGAATTTATTAAATTCACGTATACGCACATTTTTCTTTTGTATATATATATATATTCTTTTTTTTTTTTCTTCTTCTTCATCATCTTCTTTATTTTATACTACGGAATTTCGTAAAAAATACTCTGAATTAATTTAATATACCAACAGTTAAGAGACCAGGTAAATATATATAATATCAATGAGATCATACCGTCAGGATTGGCAGTGGAATTAGATCCATGTTCTTCTGATGCGGCGCTACTTGGTGATGCAAGACCAGAATTTGATGAATGTGGACCCGATGATGAATTTGTTGATGATGATGATGATGATGTAAGACCCAAACCAAGTTGTTCTGCAACTTCAACATGATCCTCTTGATGAACATAATCAAAGACACTTGATCCCGTCATTTCCACCTAAAAAAACAAAAAAAAAAAAAAACACACACACACATCAATTAATTTACATATTTATATTTTTTTTTTATATGTTTCCAAAATCCTTCATGCATTATGTAACATTTTTTCATAATAATAATTTTTTTTTTTTTCTTTCTTTTTGTTGCTTTATTTCATTTAAAATTTCAAGTGTATACACCCAAACTATATAATTGTGTGTCTCTTTTAAATGTAAACCAGCAATCGACCCAGAAGCTCACGTCAGTTGTTGCATACTTATATATTGCAATTCTAAATTGGAACGTATTCATGATTAGAATAAAAAATAAATAAATAAATAAATAAATAAATAAGTCGATAATAATGTGTGTGTGTTTATGTACGAGAAAGTCTATACGATTGAACAAAGCCAAGTCAAAACGGAATAGAAGTGGATAATATCTTTGGATTACTCCAATAGCATTTTATGCGCGTGATTAAATTAAATAAATTTTTTACCTTGTTCCTCTTTCTCCATCTTCTTCTTTATTTATTTTTATTACTATTATTATTATTATTATTATTATTATTTTCTATTTATTCTTATTTAATATTCAATACACGATTAAAAATCGTTGTGTAACAATTAATCACAAACCATTTTCAATTCTTATATAGTCTTCTTAGTACAATATTAAAAATTACGAATTGTCATTGAATTTATATAGAAATGAATTCAATGTAATTATTATAATGAAACAAAATGATTTGTCCACGTACGAATAAATATAATACAGTGTTAGGTATTAAATCACACACAGTATACACGACTTTTATAGAATAAATTGATAATATTATTCAAAAAAAAAAAAAAACAAAAAAACAAAAACAAAAACCGATTTATATAGCTTGATATTGGTATTTGTCATATGTATGATGTTCAATATACACAATAGTAAATTAACTATTGACATATATAATTTATCCAACCTCTACTGTATATCATTATATAAATAATAATCTATAAATGTATATCCGACGGCCACAGACGTCATACAACACAAAAAAAAAAAAAAAAAAAAAAAAGAACAGAACAAAATAAACAAAATAAACTTTGAATCAATGCACGAAAATTTTATACCATTAAATACCACTAATAATTCATTTAATTATACAATATAAATTCTAAAAAATACCATTACAATAAAAATACATAATATTATTTATTATTAAATATCAATATAAAATATAATGCGTATTGTGGCAATAGAGTTTGATGTGGTATTTCTTCATGAAAGTGAGAAAGTGCGCGCTAGTAAAGAAAATAGAGAAACGAGAAACGTCGGGTGCTATGAGTATAGAGAACGAGTGGGTGTTTCACACAGCTCCCATTTTCGTTCAAGCCAAACTAACTCTCTCTCTCTCTCTCTCACTTTTCTCACCCCCTTCTTTCCTTCAATTTCTACCAGTATTTCACTCCTTGCTCCGCATTCGTCTCTGCTACCCTTACATCTATCCATCTATCCCTCTGACTGCCAACTTACTCTCTCTCTCTCTCTCTCTTTCTCTCATTTTTCCTCCAACTTCCCTCATGTTATATCTATCTATCTATCTCTCACTCTCTCTGTGGACTCTTCCCAGTCCACCTTTATACCAGAGAGAAGCATTAGGAATGGCGAACACGCCGCCGTGCAGAGTCTACGTGAGTCGCATGCTACCACCCCCGCCTCCTGGGCTGCTTCGTTCGTGCCCGTTTGGTGCCAGCCAGTATGGCCGCCAACCTTCTCCTCCTCTTTCTCTTCCTCCTACACTACCATCACCACCACTACTACTACTACTACTACTACTACTACTACTACTACTACCAACATTGCTACCACCTCTACCTTCAATATATTTCTATCTTGTTCTCTCCCTTGACCTCTCACACCACACCACAATCAACTCTTTTCCTCATGCGCCACAGCTTCAACCTAACTCTTTTTTATATACATATATATTTTATTTTATTATTATTCTTTTCTTTTTTTTTTTCCTCTATCATTCTTTATCTTTCTCTGCACAACGAATATATAGATAGTACATGGAATTTTTTGAAAAAAAAAAAAAAAAAAAAATTTTGGTTTTTTACCAGGAGTCAAAAAAAAAAAGTTTATGAACGATTATAATTGTGATGGTTTTTTTTTGTTTTTTTTTTTTTTGCTTTACAATAATTTAATTGAATTTTATTATTATATTTATTTGTTTGTTTGTTTGTTTGTTTATTTTGATTTTAGGTGTAGTTCAATCAAACAAAAAAAAAAAGAGTGTGTGAAATTTTACCTGTGATAGGCCAAGATAAATTGAAACAGTTTCGGATATGTAGAGAAATCGTCCATCAGCTGCCACAGCCATTGCAAATCCATCCAAGGACTGTATAAATAAAATGAAAAAAAAAATATATATATACATACATATATATTTATATAATACAGAATTGGGTGAGTTTACAATATATTTATATAATATAAATAAAGATAAAAAATAAAAAAATAAAAATTATTATATACCTGAAGTATATGTGTGCCTTGATGTTGTTCAAACATGTCTTCAGCAAATGGCGTTGATATTCTTGAACGTTTCGTACCTGAAACAATAAAATAAAAAAAATAAATAAATATAAAAATAAAAACATTATCCTAAAATTTATTTTACCATTTTCAATCAATATTTCAATCAGTATAAAATACATATTATTAATTAAACGTAAAAAGCCAAAGTGATTAAGGAAAAAGAAAAAAAAAAAAAAGAAAAAAAAAAAAACAAGGAAAATGAATTGAAAAAATAATTTATAAGTGCACTCAAATAAAATATCATTGACGTATGTTATCTGACTTATAAATAAGAATACAAGCAATGAATTCATCACTGTAACCCTTCAATATATTAATATGAACCCTTTTTTTTTTTTTTTTTTTGTATTTTTTTTTGTCTTTGCCGTAAGGCTTTATCCCCTCGTTTCAGTAAACAAGACGAACTCAGTCTTACTGGTAATAATAATTCTCCACCATTTCCTCTTCATCCCCTCTTTTTATTTTTATTTTTTCTTTTTCTTCTTTTTTTTTCCTGCTCCATATAACATATAAATATATATACAATTCTGATGTCTTTCACCCCCTTAATGAAAGACTTGGAAAGCGACTCGATAAAACTCGCACGGTCTCGACTCTCTGCTTAATCTGGTAAAGTCCATCGGGATGAATCCAACCAAACTCAAGTCCATCCCCTTACAATCTAGACTGACCCTTGGCTCGTCTAATATACCTATATAGAACTCCCTTCCTTCTTACTTTTACACGCGCGATAATCCTATCCCCAGGATAACTATACGAATATATATATATATATATATATATATATAAAGTTCCTGACGAACCTTTTGTTCCTCAATGAGCAAAAAGAAAATTCTACATCTATGCACCCTCAATTCTTATATTTGGAAATCACACACACACACACACACACACACATATTACATATACATATACATATATATGTATATAATATATTTCATTTATTTTATCATGTGATACAAAAATTTTTTCCTCAACAAATATTAAAATTGTATTTACTTAATTTCATGATTTTTTTTTATTTTGTTTTTTATTTATTTATTTATTTTTTCTTCTTCTACGTTCCATTTTTATTTCGTCTGGTCAATTCACTTTGTTTCACATAAACATACAGTAGGACAAATAAATAATATAACCTTGTACGTGCGACGCATGATGAAAAAAAAAAAAAAAAAAACTCTTTATGATCCTGAACGATTAATCTTTGCACACACACACACACACACACACATATATATACAGAGATAGATATACTCGTACAAACTTATATATATGACGGAATAGAAGCGAAAAGTATGAGAGATACTATTGGATATAACGCAAAAAAAAAACAAAAAAAACAAAAAAAAAAGGAGAGGAAAGAAAAAGTGGAGCGAAATAGAAAATATAAGAAATTTATATATATATATATATATATATATATATGAAGAAACGAAGAAGAGTATTGGATGTGAGACTGGAAGACGTGTCCCACGGGGAGTGGACCCGATATAACATTTCACTCGCGCCAAAGAGATGAAAATAAGCGACGGAATATCCTGATCCCTAATATATATATATATATATATATATATTTATCTATATATGGAATGAAGCGAGTATTATTTTTCCAAATGGGCGAAAGCCTTCAAAGCAGGTGGGGATGAGAGAGTGTGAGTGAAAATAAAGGAGAATGTAGAGGTGGAGAGGTGTAGAGGGAGAGGGAGAGGGAGGGGGAGAGGGAGAGGGAGGAAGGAAGAGAAAGAGAGAGTTAGGACCCTTGCAATATTATTAGTCGTTGGGTCATTTTACGCCCTGCAAATGTCCCATGAGACACAGTCTTTTCTACACCCTTATCTCTCTCTCTCTCTTTCTCTCTTATTCTTTTTTTTTTTTTTTTTTTTCTCGTGCATTTGTGCGTGTGTGTATTTATATTTTCTTATTCTCTTTTGCACATACAACACCCAATTGTATGTGATGGAAAAAAAGTTTGATAATACCTTCTGGTATTTTTCAGAAATGATCGTCTAAATGCTCGTCGATTATTATTGAGGATTAATGATAATATTTCGGTGCGCGACAATTTTGTCGGGGTGTCGGGTTTGATCCCGGGGACTTTCAATGTAGATGCTAATGTGTAACATGGGGTGAGGGGTGACATTAAACGTCTGTCATCATCATATATATATATATATATTTATTAGTATTCCATAATTCATTGCAGTATATTATAGAACATCATGGCTATAATATTAATGAATTAATTTATAGCACACACATATATATATATATATATATATATATTTATATAAAAGTATTAGTTGTATTATTTCATTCGACATTATAATGAAAAATTTATATGGAGAAAAATATTTTTATTAAAAAATTTTTAGGAAAAAAAAAGAAAAAAAAAAATTTTCTCTGCAACATCTGTACATTTTTTGTTTGTTTGTTTGTTTTTATTTTTATATTGATATGTGGTGAGATAATATATACATGGTGTATATGTGTAAGGGTGGTAGGGGTGGTAGGGGTGGTAGGGGTGGGATCGAGAAGAAACAGTGAAAATTACTGTGGGGTCGTGTAAAGATGCAGCATATGAGGAAATATTATTATATATATGTATACATCAGTGGACACTCTCGGGACTGGGATTTAATGAAAAATGGCAGAATTTATTGTATTTTTATGTGTATCGATATGATATGTATAATAATAAATAAAAAAAAAAGGAGAAAAAAAAGAATGAGGACTGATGGAAAGAGAATGAGGAGATTTTTTATTTTTTATTTTTTATACTATTTTTTTTTTTTTTTGATTTATAAAGAGTAAAATTTGATTTGATTTTTTCATTTTGTTTGTTTAAATGAAAAATGAATAGATAAAATTATTGGTATTTTATGATGAATGAGAGGAGTCAAGTCATTTGTGATTTTTATATGTGTATAATGCAAAAGTATTTTTTTTCATCAAATTTTGCCTGTGGCCGAACGTAAATAAATATCATCTGAATTTATTGCCGTGAGGAGAGAACATAAAACACGCCTCATGTATTTATCAAAATATTGTGATAACCCCGTGGGAGGGGTTTCGGGGTGGAGGAAGAGAAAAAAAAAAGAAAAAAAAAAAAAAAAAAAAGCAAGGGAAGATTTACAGGATATCTAGGGTTCGTGTAGCGCGCGCGGCGTGAAGAAAGCAAAAGAGAAGAAAAAGAAAAAAATAAATAAATTTTTTTTTTTTTTTTCCTCCTTGGCAGCTAGACAAGTACATGTGTTATCCTCGAAGAATAATTGCTTATGTCAAAAGGATCTTTTTCTTCTTTTTTCTTTTGCTCTCTTACTCTCACTCTCTCGTGTAGTTTCCTCCTCCCCCCGCCCTTTTTTTTTTTTTTTTTTTTTTTTTCGTTATTTACAAATATTTATATTTTTATTTTGTTAAATTTCATATTTTAGAAATAAACTCTTTTTATGAAATTTTGAATAAAAAAAAAAAAATAAATAAAAAAATTTATTTATTTATTTGTATAATTTAGAATTTATTGTCAACCGTAAATTTCGTTGCTTGTTTAATTTGTGATGGGCCGTGAAATTTGTTTTACTTGAAACGAATGAAAAAATAAAAACTTAATATTTCTATCATCATCATCATCATCATCATCATTGTCACTATAATTCGTTAAAATCTCTTGTCACACACATTCCCCTAGTGATGTTTCTCTCTATAAACTTGACGTGTAAAATCCACCTTTTTGCATAAAAAGGGGCAAAAAAAAAAAAAAAAATAATAATAATAATAATAATAATAAAATAAAAAAAATATATCTCATACCGACAATATTATTCGCAACGCGATTTTCAAGATTTTTCGCCCACTTTTTTTCTCAAACCAATATACATACATAAATTCCTCTCAACCCCCCGTAGCGCATTTTTAGTTACGTGATAAAAAAAAAAAGAATGATAAGTTTGATTATTATACGTAGTTGTAAAATAAATGGGTTGTGGGATTTTTTTTTTTTTTTTTTTTTTTAAAGTTATTTCTTTAAAGATTTTTAGGTTATTTCTTCGTTTGATCGTATTTTTTCTTCTTCTTCATCTCCTTCTCTTGAGGGGTTGATTTAATGGTGCAGATTGTGGGTTATTATTATTATTATTATTTCGCTTCATTGGTACAGAGGAGGGGGGGGGGGGGAAGGGGGACAAAAGCCACACGCACGGTGATGTGTAGAATTTTCAAATTGCGGAGATGTGAGAAAGGGAGGAAAGAGTGGAAGGAACGAAAATTGTCTGTTGTATTTATTTGTACAATGCAAATAGGTCAATTCTAATGATTCGTTGATTTGGGGGGTATCGGTGACGTTGATCCAGTTAAGTGTTACTTAATTAGTCAGGTGTGTTTAGTTAATTTTCTTTCCCCACCTATCGTCGTGTATTTCATTAGAATCTTTGAATGTCGAGGGGTGACAGAGGTTCTCAATATCCATTAATATTTTTGCAATGTCAAGATTTAGAAAAAAAAAATATATATATATATATATAAATAAAATAAAATTCATCAAAATTTATATTAAAAATTCAATCGATATTTAATAAAAATTCAACGATAAAAATTTATCAATAAATTATCATGAAATAATAAAAATAAATAATTTAGATGATTGACACAAGTAGAATCGACAGGTTGAAAAATAATATATGTATATATTTTTTGGTTTTTTTGTTTTTTGTTTTAATACACATTTATACAAAGTTTACAGTGTTTGAAAAGTGTTTTTGGGTTGGAGTGCATAAAAATATCGTTTAGCTTGAGATTAAAATTTATGACTGTACGCAAAAGTCGAGGGGTGTTGTACATTACAACTTGAAGGAGAACCTCTGGAAGGGACGACCCTTTAGTCGTTGTTCCCCTGTCGTTAACTAGCCGCCAACTACGTTAAACACTGGTTTAAATTCCCCCTTTATACACGTATCGTTTCAAAAATCCTACGACCCCTTCTCTCTCTCTCTCTTTCTTTAAAAAAAAATATATATATATATTTTGCTCTTTTTTAATTTTCGTACATGTCACTCTTATTTCATTCCTTCTTCTTTATTATTTCAAGTCGAGTATGGATAAGAAAAAAAAAAAAAAAAAAAAGGAAATCAAAATAAAAAAATAAACGAAAACGAAAATGCGAAAAAAAAAGTTTGAGAAATAAAATAAGAAATATTGCGATGGTAAAAAAAAAAAAGATAAAAAGAGGAGGAAATACGATGAATTTGTGAAGTGAGTGAGTGTATGACAAGGGTGGGTGGGTAGAAGGTGAATACTCTCTCATTGTAGGGAGAGGAGGTTGTGCTTAACTCAATTTTGTTAGTTTAGTTACATTGGCGGTCTGATAAAGTGAGGCTTGTGTGTGGGGATTGGGTCGTGATTAGATTTACATGTGGGTAGTGTGATGTACTTTAAGGAAGAACAAAAATTCACCCCTCCAATAAATATATATATATTTTTTATACATGTGCACTTGTGGACACCCTTTGCAAATATTAACCCTGCCCATCAATTTTTCTGTCTCTCTGAATCATGTATGTTGTAATTTTTTTCTCTTTTTTTTTTTTTTTCTATCTTTTTTTTTATGAAAACATTTTATTATGCCCGATATTGTGAATGGTAAAAATAAAAAAATAAATAGATAAAAAAATCGAGTTTTCATAACTCGTCATTTATGATGTGTTGACAAGAAACAAAAAAAAAGAAAAAAAAAAAGAGGAATCAAATAAAATGAAAAATTTAAAAATAAAACAATTTTTTAAAAGTGAAAAATGTTTGACCATTTTTTTTTTTTTCTAATTTAACACAAAATATTTTGATCCTCATTACAAATATATAAAATAAAAATTGACAAATATATTTTTTTTTTTTATTTATTTCAATTTAAAAAATTAAATTTATATAGTTTCTATAAATAATTATTTTTTCCTCTTGTCTCCCATCAACTACTAGACATTTATTTATTTATTTATTTATTTATTTATCTATATATTCTGTTAATAAAGTAAACGAAAAAAAAAAAGTATATATATATATATATACATGACAAAAATTTTCACGAAAATGAATGTGCTTGATGTTTATCCGTTCGATTATTGGCCGGGAATTCTCCATTACTATGTATCTTCACTTGCGGATCTCTTATGGTCAACTGAATTGTAAGAGTATCGTGAATCGCCATCGCGCTCCAACTACTTCAACGTATGTTTTTATATACTTTCATTTCCCTCACCATCAAAATAGTAAATTTATCCGTCTCACACATCAAATAATTCTCAGATATTTATTTTCATCAGTTGACTAATCAACAATTTCTTCATTCCTCCATTTTAATTCCACGATATTATTAATTACACACAATTACATCGACACTCCCATTTCACACTACAATTATCAATGAAACGAAAACAAAAATAAAATGAAAAAAAAAAAAAATATATATATATATATATATATTTATCGTGAGATTTTGACATATATCAATTATGATTTTTATATATATAATTTTTTATCTTTTGTTTCGTCGTGTATGAACGTGAATGTCTGTACAATAATTCACCCCTGAAATCGTTGATCGAATTATGAGAAAGTGTTCGAAGTCATCCGATTCTTTCAGGCAACGGGTGACACGTGTCTAGTGCAGGAGTTTCATTTTGCAAATAGGGGGAGGTGGGGACAGGGTGGTAAGGGATAAAGAGGGTGGAATGCATATAAAAAAAAAAAAAAAAAAAAAGAATAAGATGTGGAAGAAGGAGTGGCTTTTCCACCGATTAACTCGAGCGAGTGTGCTCTGGATAAATTTAACATTGAATTCACGATGAAATCCATCAGCACGAATCATCAACAGACTCAAATCTCAAACTACTCATACACACACATACACGATCTAAATACACTTACGTTCAATCAATCGACCATAAAATAAACCACAACAGTCAGAGAAATCAAATGTATATTGAGACGAAACTTTTTCAAACATTTACGTTCCACAAAGAGAAAAGAGAAAAAAGAAAGACTAAAAATAAAATAAAATAAAGACAAATTGAGGTTATATTTATTTATTTACTTTTTTTTTTTTTTTTTTTTTTTTCGTTTGTGTCTGTCACTATTTGGAGTATTTGAAGTGAACCCTCCATGTGTCTATTGTTCGTCAATTTAACTTATACTATTTTAGTTGTGAGTCTTGTGTGTCTGTACTTTTATCTCGGTTATTTTTGGTATTTTTTTTTTTTTTTGTTTTTTCCTCTTTTTCCTCTTTTTTCGCTTTTCGTCTTCTTTATCTCGATCGTTGGTCTAATTCAGTTAGAGCACATCAGGGCAACGTGTGTACGTGCGAGAGAAGAAAGAAAATCGACATGAAACGGACACATTCTTGTATACCTTCAATTTTTTTTTTTTTTTTTTTTTTTTTATCGGTATACTGAAATGACGTATATCCTCATTAATAATTAATTCAATTATTTATATGACGTATGTACGTATTTTTTTTTTTTTTTTGATGAAATTTAATTCTGTATATCCTCATAATTTAATCAAAAAACGAAGAAAAAAAAAAAAAAAAAATACTGGTCATATAAATTTTATTTGATAACAATGGAACATTAAAATCAATCACGGTTTTTTTTTTATATTACACATTTAAAATACGTACGTGAATTAAATGGAGAAGGTGGAGGGAAAGAGCATTAAAATAATTCAATTTTGTTTGTGATGAAATTATCGTGTGTATTTTTACTTTCACGACGTCTTTATATTTTTTACGAACATTGTTACATAAAAATGAAAATAAAAAAAAAAATAATAAAAAAAATAAAAGAGAGAAACAAAAAAAAAATAAGAGAGAGAGAGAGAGGGATGGAATAAAATTTATTGCAATCACTTACTTTTAACGATTTTGTTTGGCGGTGGTGTGTCTCTATTCCATGGTGGATCACCGTGCATTGAAAAATCACGTAATTTCAAATACGATATTGTCAATCTTATAATTGACGCTTTATCAAGTTGTGACGTGATGGCAGCGGGTAATGGCAACATTTTTGCTAATTCATAAAATTCAAAATTTTCTTTTCCACGACGTGATCTTGCTGCGTCACGACTTTTTTCCTTGCGTATTTCCAACAGACTGTAACACAAATTGAAAAAAAAAAAAAAAAAAAAATTAATCAATTAAATTAATTGAACAAATAAAATTTATTAAATTATACATAATTAATTATCAATTAAATTATATTATTTTATTATACAATTATATATATATATATATACGTGAGTAATTAAAATAAATTGAAAATTATTATTTTATTTTTATTATGCAATTTTATTTTGCAATAAAGATAATACGAAATTCATGAAATTTATTGCTCGTACAATGCACATGATCAGTTATATTGTCATTGCGTATATTGAGGTGTGGTTATATAGTCATAATTATATACATATATATACGTAGTGATATACAGAATTGAACCACAAACGCGTTTAATGGTATACATTATTCAGTTGGGAATTATCAAACAAGGTAAATGCACCAACGGACTCCGCCCAAACAATCCTCCATGTTTTCTACTCATACCCAGGTGCAATGCGGATGCAATACACACACGCATACACATACACATACTCATACTTATATACAACTGAAATCCAACCAATGATGCATTGTGTATTCCGTTTGCCCGCATTTGTCGTGTAATTTATTTCCCGTCGGGTGCGGGTACTAAAAAATCCAAGATTAAATATATAAAGAGAAACAAAAAACAAAAAACAAAAAACAAATAAAACAAATAAAACGTATAAAATAAAAATAAAAAAATATGTAATTTATATGTCTATTATTTTATCTACATTATCAGTGTTGATTATATTATCTAAATAGTGAATATAAATTTTGTTGAAGAAAATACTTTTGTAGACAATTAAATGGTACGTTTAACTCGCTCACTCATAGCTCTCAAGAGCAAAAATAAGGGTTAAAAAGCAAGATGGCTTTTTATTGGAGTGTAGTTACGTTCAATGACTGTAAAACGACTGTTTTCTGGCTTTTCACCGTAGGGATTTCCAAATGTTTTTTTTTTTTGTTTTTTTTTTTTACCTCATCTTTATAGGGTAAACTCTTATTCTTACCATTGAAATTTTACTATACACTGCGTTAAGGGAGTAAAGTATTTGCGGGGAGTAACTTGGTAGCACGAGTTTTGTCTCTTTCACTTTTTTTTTTCTGTTTTTTTTTTTTTTCTTCTCAATAAAAAGTTTTACAGGAGAGACGATTTTTTTTTTTGTCTTTTTTCATACGTTCACTCACACATTATTTTTACACACACACGCACACACACATATTTTATTTGAATCCATTTTCCTAGTATACGATTTTTCCTGTGTATGGGGTTTATTTTTTTTTGCTTTGTTTTGTCATCGGTCCCTGAGGAGTAATGACACCACTTTCGAATTATTTCATGATGGATTTTCTCCTTTTCCTTCTTTTTTTATTTATTTATTTATTTATTTATTTTTTTCTCAACATTACATATATAAATATTATATATTATCACAAATGGATTTTACGGTTTTTTAATTTCGTATTATTTTGTTCGTTTTTTTTTGTTTTTTTGTTTTTTTGTTTATTTTTTTTATTTCTTCACTTTTCTTTCGTTACTTTTAAAAAGTACACGGGGGAGTTTACGGAATTTCCTTAGATTTTCGCGTGTGCAATGGAGAAGAATTGTTTGCCGGGGGTTTTTGAAACACCTCCCGTGGGATTACGACATTGGGTAGAGCAAAAGAGCGAGAAAGAGAGAGTGGGAAGTAACGTAGAGGGGGAGACGAGGTGAATGTGTGTATTTGGTGTATACATATGGATTTGGTTGTAACGCGAAATCTCAGGGTAATAAAAAGAAAAAAACCTTGAGAGAAAAAAAAAAAAAAGCAAAATAAATAAAAAGAGGAGAAGAAGAAGGAGAAAATCCCTCGAATCCTTAATCGGATCGAATCATTTTAACCTATCGATTTGGGTTGTTTTTTTTTTTTTCCTTTTTTTTTTACTTTTGTCGAACAGTTGAACAAGAGCGGGAGAGAGAGAGAGGGGGTGGCAATGATGGGATAAGTATAAAAGGGGTGAAAAGAATTAAAAAAAAAAATTTTTTTTTTTTTTTTGCTAATCGACATTAAATATTTTTATTTTTACGTGCATAAAAACGTGAATAAATAAAAATTTTTTCCAATTATTATTCATCACTAAATTAGACAAAAATTCGTCAAAATTTATATACCTAAAGTAAAAAAAGCAAAAAAAAAAAGTTGTACTTGTATTATGGTATATATTTTCTATTTTCTATGTTGATTGCAGAAGATAAAAGAGGAAAGATCCCTCGTGAATTTAGTAAAAATAAAGAAAAAAAAAAACAAAAAAAAAAAAACCGGCACGAGAAACAGGGCCCAGTCACTTGGAATCTGCAGACGTGTGAAAATAAAATTAAGCTGAACTTTCGGTAAAATTGGTTGAAATTGGGCGAGAGGCCGGTGGACTTCTTGTGAAGGGCCTATATATTTTCCCATGGGATGTTAAGCATATATATATATAAATGTAAACATGTATGTGTGTAGTGAAAATAAGAAGGGCTCGGACCGAAAGTGGCGCGGGCATCAATAATTCAGCAGGGCTTATATATGACGAAGTTATCGTATACCCATACGGACTCTTTTGGGTTCTCATTGAAGTCTACGTCTTGTTAGTTTGGGTTTACGTCTTACATTTACACACATTTATATATATACACACACACACACACATATATATATATATATATATAACAGTTGAAAAGTGCACTTGTTCGACCCTTGAATTGAGAGGTGCGGGTGTTTAGAGGCGCGAGAATGGGGCGTGAAGAAAATAAATGATAAATAAAATAAAATAAAATAAATACACAACAAGTTACGTTTAATCCACCACTGACACTTTACTCTAAACAAAAAAAAAAACAAAAAAATTCAATCCTATAAATACAAATATTTATTCAATTATATATACGTAGATGTTTATAAAATTATAATGCGAGTCGTAACGTGTGAAACTAATTCAATTAAGCGATTGACTTAAATGGTCGCCCCGTGCGCGTTCCAGTTTGGACCTGCCACCTGAGGGCACATTATCTCACTTCTTTTTTCTTTTTTTTTTCTTTTTATTTCTCTCACCCATTCTCTCTCTCTCTCTCTCTCTTTATATTATTGTATACATACACACGTACACACACATGAGAGTAAGTGAGAACGCATTACATTGAAAGCTGGACCTTCATTGCTATACACGTATTTTACTCTCTTTCTCTCTTATACATCTTTTGCCACACACTCACACTTCGTTCACTTCGCTATTTTCTTCCCCCTTTAACCTCACTTGAGTGCTCCCAAGAGAGTCGTGTAGCCTTGCGCTACAATACAATGCTCCTAATGTTACCACTCCCGTTTCAACATAATTCTCCACATTTTTATTTTTATTTATATATTTATTTTTTAATTATTTTAGTTTTTTTTTTATTTTTTTTTTTTTTACAACTCGATTTTGAACTCTTGCCTTTTTTTGTTTGTTTTATTTTTCACTTATTTACGTGTGATATTTTATTAATTTATTTTTCCTTGTTATAATAATTATTTTATAATACAAAAATACAAATACACTGAATTTCATTTTTTTCCAAAACGGAAGTGGTTTATTAATAAAAATTCTCTCTAACAAAAAAAAAAGAAAAAAATTTTTTTTTTTTTTGTCTTTTTTACTTTGACTTTACGATATAAATTATGACTGTATATGATAGATATATATGTATATGTATATACGTAAAAACTACGCGACATGCAAGAGGTATATTTTGTAAAGACGCGAGACGGCTCATGATGACGCGTAGATAAGGGAGGGCTCAAAGTCTACGTGATGAGCTTTCCGATGATGTGTGTTGTGAGGTAGTAGTACACACACACACACACACATACACACATACACATATATATCACGTGAGGGACCTGAGAAGTTTCGGGGAAATGGTCGTCTCTCCCTCATACAGGACTAAAGTTAAACTCCCCGTACTCATTTTTTTTTTTTTCTGATGGTCATTCGTCTTTAATTTTTTTTTTTATTTTATTTATTTTTCCCTTCTCTTCTCTTTCTTATATTCTTAATTATTATTATTATTATTATTATTATAATATATTTTTTTCAATCGACCAATAAAAAAAATTTTCAAAAATCTCTTTACTTTTATCCATTTCAATTAATTGTTTCATTTAAATCGAATATTTATCACTCACGTTTACAGCTATAAAATCTCAATCTTCCTCTTTCCAATAATACATTTTATAATAATAATATTATTAATAATAATAATAATAATAATAATAATAATAAATGAAATAATAGTAATAAATGATATCATATATCCGTTTGATTGTCGTGTGACTTCCGTGAACGTGAGGTGATAGGTGACCATCGAGTTAAGGTCAATGATCTTGTGTGTATCTCTACCATGTGCGTCCGGTTATTTTCTGTTTTCTTTTTTTTTTTTTCCTTACAAATACACATGTAAAGAGGTGTGAGTGTGTCAGGATAATAATGAATTTAGTTGGAAATGCATTAGAAAAAAAAAAAAAAAAAAAAAAAAAAATAAGAAAAATAAAAAAATTATAAACAAAATGAGAAAAAAAAAAAAAAAAATGACAGAATACGTGGATAAATATGTTACGACACGTTAAATTTGTGCTTCGTTCACTACATAAAAAGAAGAAAAGAAATAATAATAATAAATAAGAGGGCGAGAGAGAAAGAGAAGAGTCACTGATATTCGAGATGTTGGAAATGAATGCGAGTGTGTGTGTGTGTGTGTGTATTTTTGTGATAGTGATGTGGGGGGTGGTGTTATTTAACCTCCCAAGGGAGCTCTGTCACGGCGAGTGGATAATGGGGATGGTGATGGGTAGGTGGTGTAAGGACATTGGACAACGTTAGTGCAGATGAGTACGTCACGCCAAAGCAGTAAACCCGATGCGATCAAGTGAGGACCGCTGACGGGGCAACCCGGGGAGCCGTCAACACCTCCATCATAGATACATATATATATATATATATATATATAACTCACTCTATTTTTCCTCTTTTCCACTCTTTTCCACTCTCTTTCTTTTATTTAGTATCCTTTTTGCCTGACCCTCCTCCTACACCTTGTCCACCTCTTTCACCCTCTTCTTCCTTTCATTCTTTATGTGCCGACGATATTCAACGAGTAAAATTATCCCCAGAACGTACATCCAATTCAAGATCGACAAACGCGACTGAGACACCTTCATCATTCCAACTGATACTTTTACAACGTTTGCTTACGCGGCAGTTTTTTTTTTTTTGTTTAAAAGTAAATTCGATATATAAAATAGACAGACAAATTTTCATTTTTTTTCTCGATTATCCATCTCGTCTCTCTATTTTTTTTTTTTTTTAATTAAAAAATTAATTTCAATTTTTTACTTCAGTTTTTTAACAGAGAGTCTCTTTCTTTTCGCGAATGAACTGGCTACTTATCATTTTTCTATGAATTGCTATTTAATATTTATATATATAATATACATAGGTATATATATATATATATATATATATATATATATATATATATATATTGAGTGAGCGATGAATTAAAAAGATTATGTTGGCTCGGGTCAAAGTGTTGAAAACATGTTTTAGAGCCAGACGCCCATTCACCTTTTTTTTTTTTTTTTTTTTTTTTCATGTTTTCTTGTTTTCTTGGATCTAATTTTGTGGTGTATTTTCGTATACAGTGGACTGTACATCTGTTTACTGATGGGATTTTAGTGATGTGTTTATATCTTTGAACAAGATCTAGTGACTTTTGTTCTGGATTATAAACAATATTGTCTTTATATATATTTTATCTCTTCTTTCTATATTTTTTGTTTTGTTTTTTGTTTTGTTTTGTTTTTTCGCGCGTAATATATTGCGCTCTCGCATGTACATACACATGCATATATAAATGTGAGTGTTGTGTGTGTTTCGGACATTTTTAAAATACACACATGTATATATGATTCATATATTGTGTCACTTTTTTATCATAATCGTGTGTATAAACAAAAAAATCAACTGTCGTAAAAGTGTGAAATTATTTTAATAACGAGTTACACATTTTATTTTATTATTTTTTCCTTTTTTTTTTTTTTTTTTTTTTCACTATTTTATCTCTCAATATTATTATTATTTATTATTATTTTTTTTTTTTGTGAAAAAGTGAACGTACACGTTTACACGTTTGAATAGCATTAAAGTCTCCAACAATATAATTTTGATAATTTTTTTCTTTGTGTATTGTTCACACATTGAAATACAATTTTTAATAATGAAAAAAAAAAAAAAATAAATAAATAAAAAAAAATAAAAACAATATAAAATAAATAAACAAAGAAATATATTTATTTATATATTAAAACAAAAAATAATAATAATAATTAATTGATAAATATTTGAAAATTAATAAATCGACGTATTAATATTTCATTGGATTATATAAACTGATAATAAATAATGAAGAAGAAAAAAAAACATAGTAAAAAAAAAAAAAAAAATTTTTTTTTTTTTTTGTTTATTTAATGGAAAAAAGTATAAGATAATAAACAACATGCCCTGGCTCGAGGAGAGGACCCTGATTCTGTTTGTACGGGACACAGATTTCCGCCGGTACGAACCAGGAGTGGGTGAACGCGGGGTTGATGTTGAGGGTGCCGGGTGGGCCCTGATGGGGCGCACCAACCCCAACCCCGGCCACCCCGACTCCAACTGGGCTTTGCCGTTGAAAACCTCCGTAGTCCATTGCCACCTGATACGGCAGCATCCTCTTTTTCTTCAAAGCCTTTTTCTTTCAATCGTTATATTTATTTATTAATTAATTCTACCTCCTGTTTATTCAATTATTTATTCATCTATATATATATATATATCTTTTACAACACTAAAAATCACTAAACTACCACTTGAATAATAAAAAAAAAAATTTTGTTTTTTTTCTTCTCGTTTAAATTTGACAAATTAATTAATTTCTCCTCTGTCAGTAAATTTATTTATCAATTTAAAATGACACATGAATTAACGTCAACGTGCACAATATTTCAACACTACACATTTTTTTTTGTTTTTTTTTTTTTTTGTTTTTCTCTAATTTATCCGATGTATTATAATATAAATTTAATACGAAATTTAATTAACACGTAAATCGAAAAGAAAGAAAAAAAAAACAAAAAAAAAAAAACAAAATAAAACACCAATAATAAATTTATTTATATATTTTTTATTTATTCAATCAATGAATTATATTTTGTTTATTGTTTTTTTTTTTTGCGCGTTTATTACAACACACAACACTGAGATAAAGTCGGGAGTTGGTGTAACCGACTTGAATACGTGCGCGGTTGACTAGGGAATGGTCCTGTATACTGTGCACAAGTTGTCGTCTGCACGAACCGGCAACGTTAAAGTGCGACGTGGGGGAGTCAAATATCCTAAAACGTAAGTGGGAGAGAGAGAGAGAGAGAGAGAAGAGAGGGGGAGAGAGCAAGAAGGAATGAAATAGGATTGTGTGGGAGAGAGAGAAGAAACAGATGAAAAAAAAAAAAAAAAAAAAAAAAAAAGAGGGAAAACGTAAAACGCGAATGTATGAGATAGAGAGTAAGGCGACAGTTGGTATATACGATAAAATGCGAAAATAAGATAGAGATAGAGAGAAAAATAGTAAGAGATAGACCAATGATGTTACTGAAGCACGCGCGTGAACGGAAATGGGCGTGGCTCGACAGGCGCAGTGTAGACTGCCCCCGTAATAGTCGTCAACGAATCCGCATCGGGCGTAATACTCCACAGAATCAACCATTGGCGGATGGATGATATAGCCCACAGTCACGGATTGTATAGTTTGTCGATGGTATAACAACCGCATACTGTAAACCGCGCCTACTCCACCGGTTCTCATATATGGACGGGTCAGGAACGCAAAGTCAGAGTTTTCCAGTGAGAAAAACAAGAATAAAAAATATATAAAAAAACAAACAAAAAAAATAATAAAATAAAATAAAATAAAATTTGTTGGAAAAATAATAAAAATATATAAGAAGAGAAAAAAAAAAAAAAAAAACAATATTACTAATAATAGTGAAGTTGAGAGGAGTAGTGTGATGGAAAAAAAAAAAAATAATAAATAAAAAGTAATAAATAATAATAAATCAAATAAGACAATGAAGTTGGAATTTTTTTTGTATCAATCGATAAAATAATAATAAATTGATTTTTTTTTTTTTTTTTTTCGATTATTTCAAATCAATAGGATCTAATAATAATAATAATAATAATAATAATAATAATATATTCATTGAATATCCACGTGGCTTATTGCACAATGCAACAATATATTCAATCGTTTTGTTATTATACAGTTACAATTAAAAATTCTACAAACGCTTTATAAACAATTGAGATATATTAAGTGTTGAACCCCATCAATATTCACACAAACACACACACACACATATATATATATATATATATATATATTTATATTTTTTCATTCATAATTATCAATGGAAAATAAGATCAACAAGTTGTCACTCACATTAATACAATTGCAAATATAATCGCTGATTATATTCCATTTAAAATTAATTGTTTCAATTCTTATATAAATATCATCACGATAAAATATTTATCCAAACCCTTAAATTCCACGTAATTATATACATAGCAATAATAAACTGCACATATATATATATATATATATATAATTGTGTGTATGTGTGTGTATGCATGTGTTTTTGTTATCAAATAGTGGAGATCAATCTTAATGTGAATCTCTTGCCCACAGCGCTAAAGTTATTCCATGACTAGGAAATTAGACATTTTCTAATTGGCTTCAGGCTCATCAATTTATTATTTTATTATCAAACATATGTATATATAGATATTTATGGTGATAAATTGATGGGAAAAATGATAATATATATATATATATTGGTGACATAATCATTCATATGTGAATTTATACGAGGAAGAAATAAAATACGGGAAAAAAAAAAAAATAATAAAAATAAAATAAAATGAATAAATAAATAAATAGAAGAGAGTACATATGAAACTCCAGTGCTTTTTTTTTTTTTTTTTTTATATATATATATATATATCTATCTATATATATTTATTTATTTATGCATTACACTCACGTGCAACGATACAATAAGGATTCTACCATATCAAGAGATGCATGCCAAGTATATATATGTATATATGTATACATATATACAGTAACATTATTCGAGGATAAGAAAAAAAAAAATAAATAAAAAATTCCTCCCATTTTATTCCAAAGAATTACATTATTATTATTATTATTATTATTATTATTATTATTTGTACCACGTGAAAATGAGAAAAAAAATATATATATATATATAAATGTAATTAAATAAAATTAATTTTACTTTGGTTTTTATATTTTAATATTTTTTCTATCAAAATACAATGCGACATTGGATATTAAAATAGTATTTGTGATATAATTAAACTGCACTATAACTTTATTGCATTAAAAAAAAAATAATAATAATAAATAAATAATGATAATAATGAGGAGATGTAAGAGTTTATAGAAGGGGTAGTAAAAATAATAAATATTATACAATGAAATTTTAAATTTTCCTATTCATTTTTGACTCATTCAAATTTTTTTTTTTTTTTTTTTTTTTCTTCTTCTTCACTGTGACATTTTAATTTGACTCTTGTGAATTGTGATAACGTGTTATCTCACTTGTATAATTGAAAATTAATTGTATCTACGTAGGTGATTAGCAAATGGTGATACAAAGCCTTAGGGTTACAATTTAGAATATGTATAATACGTATATGTATGTGAAATCCCCTTTAACATTCAACTGATTCACTGGTTCACTTGCTCCTACGCACTGACACGCAGAGTAATGAAACAACTCTATTAGTATATCAGTGTTATATCTTACACAAGTTATATACGATCTGAAGTTTCAACTCTCCAACCAATGTGAAGTGGAAAGTGGTAGTATAAAGGGATGAGAAGGAGGAGGAGGAGGAGAAGGAGGGGGATTTGACTATTAAAATTTACCACTTATATCCCTATTCTCGTTTTCTCCCCTTTGCTTTTCCAGGCTCTTCCTCATTTTCTCCCACTCGTTTTTTCACTTGTATTTTTTTTCTATTTTACTTTTCACCTGCATTGCAATCCACGTGCCACCAATAAAATGTCTTTTACCACATTCACATCCCCTCTTTATCCCATCACCATTACTATCTTTCTTTCTCACTATTTCTCTATTGTATTTTTCTCATTCTCATTACAATTTACAATCTATTGTGGCATTTACCTTGGGATTTTTTTTTTTTTTTTTTTTTTTTTTTTCTTCATATAATTTATTATTATAAATAAACAATTTTGAAAGAGAGAGGAAAAAAAAAAATATATTTGGAATTTTTAATTTTGAAATTCGCTGTTTTTTTAGTAATAAGAAAAAAAAAAAGAAAAAAAAAATTTACAGATAAGACAAACGTTAATATTTATAATACGTGAAAGAGTGAGTCGAGGGACAACCCCATTTTTATCATTAATATATTATTATTATTTATTTATTTATTATTATTATTATTTTTTTTTTTTTCCGTCGTGCATTTTTCAATGGGATGAAAATTAAATATCCAAACTTTATTTTTCCAGATAAAAAATTTACGTACCGTGTAATTTAGTGAAATAAATTTATCATCATTATCACTATTATTATTTTTTTTTATCAAAACTTATGAATTTTGCATTAATCATAATGTTGGATGACAGTGTCCGGTGTGATAATTATAACTAAAAAAAAAAAAAAAATTACCCTCTACCATATAATAAAAAAATTTCAAATTTTCGACAAAAAAAATATATATATATAGACACTTTATTTATTATTATTATTATTATTATTATTATTATTATTATTATTATTATTATTATTATTATATATATTTTTTTCATTATTGAATAATAAAAAAAATTTTATCCAATTTTTTTATTAATCCATCATTAACTACACCTGTTTAATAATAAAAATCAAATAGCAATTGTTTATTAATATATAGATATATAAATATATATATATTGGTAGGAAAAAAAAAAAAAAAAAAAGTAAAAAAAGTATATATATATATATGTATATGTATTGCAAGCTAATCCAAATGTCAGAGTCGGGTGACAAACGATAGTGATATATTAACATTTGTCTAGTTGCCTTCGATATACAACTATAAGAAAAAAAAAAATAATAATAATAATAATAATAATAAAAAATAAAAATAAAAAAACGTGACAATATTACCCTACTGACGTTCATTTTTTTTTCTATTGGATTTGTCTCAATATGCATACATGAAAAAAAAAAAAAAAAAAAAAAAAAAAAAAATTAGTGAGGGAAGCAAAGTAGATTGCAAAAAATGACAATGTTAGTAAAACCACTCGGTATCTCACCCCTCCTGAACTTTATCTCTCTTGCTCCCAACTTATTTTGTCTTCTTTTCTCTTTGTTCTATTTTACTACTCAAATACTTTACCACCCCCTGCGGGAGTATCGCGAGCTCTATTATAATTAGATTTTTCTCCTCAATTATAGCTGTCGTCGTGGAAAGATTAGTGGGTCCTTTGCCGTGTATACGTTCCCTTTTCACTTGTATTCTCATTCTGTTCCATACACACACACACACACACACACACACACTCGCATATATTTAAGCTATTGCTTTTTTTTTTCCTTTCTTTTTACACACAAAACGGTTGTGTTGGCAGATATTGAAGTAATTCTTTTACTTCTGTAGTAGTTTTTCCTTTTTTTTTTTTTTTTTTTTTTTCCCATATTTTTTCTCGCTCACTTTGGTATCCTCTTGCCTCCCTTGCCACTACCCCCTCCACACACTTAATTATTCCAAGGCAACCAGCCCCATTTTTCTCTTTATGTGTGTAACATCGATCCTGTATACGAATGATTGGTAACTTTTGTCTTTACCCAAACACCACGTGAAAAATAAGTTGGAAATTATATAGATTTTTTTTTTTTCCTTTTTTTTTTGTCAAGTAGTAAAAAAAAAATTTTAACTTTGAGAAAATAAATTAAATTCAATATATATATATATATATATATATGTGATGTGTTATATTGGTACAGGAAGTTGAGAAAATAATTCTGTATCTCTCGACAATTTGGAGGGGGTTGTTTTAGTCGCGTGTCTTGTGTATGAGCGGTTGATTGGCCGCAAAAGGCACATTATATATATATATATATATGTGTGTGTGTGTGTGTATAGGATAAAATTGGGATGAACTACCCCACGCTCACAGTGCGATGGAGAAAATGTGGAAGGGGGAGGAGGGGAAGATGAGAGAAAGAAGAGAAGAGCTTTTGGTAAACTCGAACGATAGTAAATAGAGTCTAATCAACTACGAGAATATTTTCAGTTCTTTCTGTGGATGCTATTGAAAGGGGTCGACTGAGTAACCAACAAATGTGTCTGTATGTATGGGTGTGTATGTGTGTATTAAATTCATAAAATTTCTTTAACTTCAATTATTAATTATTTTATTAACTATTTATATAAATATTTAAACTCAATAAAATGTAAAATTTCACATTTTACAAGGGGAATAATGAAGAAAATTTTTTAAAAAAAAATAAATAAATCGAATTTTCATTTATTAATAAATTTTTTTATTATTTATTTATTTTTTTTTTTTTTTGATCGGGTAATTAATCAAATTTTACTCTATTGAAGTATATTCGATATAATTGTACACACGTACAGACTCTAAAATTCTATATAAATCTATATAATATGTAACAAAGAGAGTGATAAAATGTATGTGTGTGTGTAATAGACATTGAAGGGAACTTTAAAATCAAATAATACCTATTTAAAATAACAATACACGCCCATCTATACACGTATACACTACCCCTCAATGGTGTTAAACATTGTTTCGAGTAATGTGACAACTCTTGTGCCACCCTACTCATGTTTTTTTCCCGACCCTTATATATATATATATATGTACAGATGAATATACCACCCTCACTTCAGACACGGAAAATTTACATGCGGGATCGGGTTACGCAAAATTTTATTAGCCGCGTACCAATTCCTATGTACACACTGTGAACACAGTGGAAGAATTCAACATTGCAACTCTATATCCCCTAATTTTCCATCTCCTTTACTCAACTACTTTTCTCGTAACTACAATTTATTTTGTTTTACCATTTGTGTTGTCACTTTACGTGTGGCTTTAATCAACGCAATTATATCAATATAATTTTCAATGAGACTGCATTTGTCGGTGATTTTTATTTTTATTCTTCACTTTTTTTTTTTTTTTTTTTTTTTTTTCTTCTTTTTGGGGAAAATGATTGAATGAATTGTCGGAATAGGGTGACGAACAGCTGATCATGAACAATCGATATCTATTAACATAATCATATACAATATAAAAATTATACGTGAGATGATGTAAAAAAAAAAAAAAAAAAAAAAAAAAAAAATTATAAAAGTTTTTTTTTTATGTTTATTGTATATAAATAATGAATGTGAATACAAAAAAATTCAATGAAATGGTAAAATAAATTCTTTTACATATAATTTTTTAGTAGAGTATAAATTGTGAGGGTAAAAGAGGCAAAAAAAAAAAAAAAAAAGTTAGATGACCACGCGAAAAATCGCATTGTTGCATAAAATAGGATGAAATACCGATATCAATATGTGTGCAAGTGATGCGCGTGTGTTAGTCAACGTATGAGAAAAAAAAAAAAAAAAAAAAAAAAGACGTAAAATACAGAGGAGGAGGAGGTTCAATGTAGTGTGAAATAGCCAATCGCTCATTCACTCCCGATCTATTTCATCTTATTCTTTTCATTTATTTATTCATTTTATTATAATTATTTATTTATTTATTTATTTATTTATTTATTTATTTATTTTTTGTTTCATTTATTTATTTCTTCTATCAAACGCGAAAAAAATATTCATCATTTTACAATTATCTCTTGTATGATCGTCTTCGCTTTCTTGCTATCCACGACTCTTCATCTTTTATTCTCTTCTTTATATTTACTTTATTCTCCCTCACTTCTTATATATCATTATATATATATATATTATATATTATATATATATATATATGTGTGTATGTGTGTGTGTGTGTGTTTTTTTATTCTTATCCTTTTTCCTGTCTCGCCATTACTTTCAACAAGAATTATATTTCTAGTCCCAACTCTCAGTTCTCACTTTTATCTCATATCCCTTATCTTTCATTTTATATATATAACTATACCTATGTATATATATATATATATATATAATTTAACCTGAAACAAATTTTTTTGACATCTAGAGCACCTGCAACATCGCGTTTTTTTTCATATATTAAATATAATAATTTATATACTCACAGATATATAAATAAATAAAAAAAAAAAAAAAAAAGAGAAAAAAAAAAATTGCAGAAAAAAAGTAAAATAAATAATAAATAATTTTATATAGTAAATTTAATTTAAAGTCAATGCTCGTAAAAGATTTGTCGCGACATACAAAATAAAATAGAAAGAGTGAGAGAGGGTTGATAAAGTGAGAGAAAGAGAGAGAAAGAGAAAGAAAATGAAGAGTGAAATAGAAGAGACAGACACAGTTGGGTGATGGACATGCTCGTAAACAAATCGGCCGCGTTTTATTGGAATGTCAAAGCCCAATATTGGTATTCAACTCGGCAACTCCCCAAAATATGTAGACTCGCAGGACGCATGCTAATGCCTTATACATACATATATATATATATATGTGAAGAGAGGGAGCGTTTTCTTCTCTCGCGTGTGCGTTTACGCACCTTTTCTATATACCATGCGCTGATGCTCCCTCACTATATCACCCACTACATTTATATATATATATATATTTTCTCTTCCCTTCCCACTCTTCTCACTCTCTCACCCGTATTCACATCCGGTTCTCGTCGTCAGTAGCACGTAGTGACAATGTTTGATTGTCTTTACATACGAGATAAAAAAAAAAAAAAAAAAAAAAAAAAAAAAAAAAAAATTTGAAGAAAAAAAGAATCTATATGAAAAAAAAAGGAAAACAAAAAAACCAAAAAAAAAAATATTCGCAGATGAAAATTCAATTTTTACATAAATACACACATACGTGTTTTTTGAATTTTTTTTTTTTTTTTTCTCGACAATACTCGATTTACAAAGTTAATCTAGAATTTTGTGTGTGTGTGTGTGTGTGTTGGTATATCACGGAGATGCGTATGAAATATAATTTATATTGTACACTTTGGTATGTGGAAATTGGACAAAGTTGTATATATTAAAATGTGAATAAATGTGTGAGTGAGGAATAGTGGCTTTGCCATTTCTTTGAGTTATGTCGAGCGACCGAGCGTCGAGCCACAAAACCGCAATAATCCACTCACTATTTATATATTTTTTCATTTTTTTTTTTTTTACCTCTTCTTCTTCTTCTTCGTTTTCATGTTTTTATTCTTACGGTTTCGCTTCACCGCTCGACTATACATTACCTCACATTCCATTAATCCTTGAATTATTATGTAGCAACTAATAGTACTGCTACTACTATTATTACCACTACCAGTGCAACTAGCAATAGTAGTGGTTAATAAAAAAGTTGTAGTAGTGCCAAGTCACTATTATTACTTAGAGTCACATCGAAAAAAAAAAAAAAAAAAAAAAGAAAGAAAAAAAAATTATATTTCAATTTCGTTTGTCACATTGTCAATTGATGTGTCTCCATTGTCTTATATATTGGAAAAAAATAAATAATAATAATAATAATAATAATAATAATGTACAACTGTACCCAACTATTATATGTAGATGAAAAAAAAAAAAATATATATATATATATATATATATTAAATAATTTATGATCTTTCCCTTTTATTGGTATCTATACATTTCTATTTCTTTCACCTGTTATTTATTTATCTATTATTATTATTATTACTTTTTTTTTTTTTTTCGCGCCGACACTTGTTCACTTTCGGGTATCGACATAAAAGTCAAAGATGTCAATCGTGGTATGTGGTGAGAGAAAAGAAAGGGAAAGAGAGGAGAAAGAAATGAAAGATGGTGTCATTTTTCTGAGTAAAACAATGTGAAAGGCATTGACCATTTCATCAAATAAAAAAAAAAGAAAGAAAGAAAGAAAGAAAGGAAGAATAATAAATAAGAATGAGGAAGAAAGAGAGAGAGAGAGAGAGAGAGAGAGAGAGAGAAAACGAGGAAAATACAATTGTGCAATTTCTAACAGTGGGGTGTCGTTTTCGTCTTCCTTTAAATGTCCCATGAGACTTTAAAATCTCAGGGTTTGATCTTCTATGTCCTGTTGGCAATGTCCGCGGACACTCAACGGGACCGCTCTCTGTCTTTCTCTTTTTTTTTTTTCTTTTTTTCTTTTCCCCACTCTTTCATCAAAGATATAGAAATAAACATGTACCACTGTCAACTAACGGAGTTATCTCTATTTATTTATTTATTTATTTATTTATTTATTTATTTATTTATTTATTTATTTATTTCTCGGTTTCTAGTATTTTTTTTTTTTTTTTTTTTCGCGATATTTATTTATCAAGTTCCATAGCTTTGTCTGCACATGATATTATTATTTTACAATGATTAATATTTTTTAAATAATTATGAATAATATAGTGAGTTTTTTTTTTGTAATTTGGGGAAAAGAAGAAAATTATCATTTTGATAGGAAAAAAAAAAAATTGAAATATTTTTATTTTCAATTGTAAAATATTTTCCATTTCTTTGATTTTTCTTGTCACTATCCTGACAAACAATTACTTTTTCCCAATCCTTTTTTACAATGATATTATCTCGAATAAAAAACAAATGTGAATTTAACCATTACCAACCGGTTATCCCAACGTGCATCATCAGTTTCGCATCTAAAAATCTTTATCATCCCCTTTTTTTTTTTTTTTTTTTTTTCAAATTTTATCTTCAAAAATTGTATACACACACACACACTCGCAGCTACTGACAGAAAATTACTTGTATTCCAAATTGGTTAACAAGACACTTGGACAACCAGAGAAAAAAAAAAAAACAAAAAAACAAAAAAAATATATATATACATGAAAAATGAAATAAAACCGAATAAAATTGAGTGGTAAAAAAAAAAAAAAAATACAGATTTCAAGTGTAAGATATGGTCGCGTGCCCCGTAAACTTTATCCACCGGAAAACTTTTCACCTTTCTCCTATTTTTTTTTTTTTTTTTTTTCTTTTTTTTTTAATATTTACTGTCTATTTCATCGATTATTATCATCATCGAGATAAACATGAACTTAAAGATACGCATCAATATTTATTCTCTCAACAAACACATTTCACTTTAATAATAATAATAATAATAATAATAATAAATTTTTTTATTTCAATATATATATATATTTTTTTTTTGCTTTCATTTATTTTCATCATTTTCTCTCTCTTTTTTTATTTAATTTCAATTTATCCCCCTTACCCCTATTTCTTCCTCGCTCTTGGATTCTCAACCCTCACTATGACCAAAGTCAATATTAAATTTATTATTAACTAATAAATTTTTGCACGGCCACGTTTTTTTTTTTTTTTTTTTTTTTTTTTTTTTTCTTCTCCTCCTCACGTCAATCTTTAAAGTTAATATTAACTCTTATCGTAAAAATTTCGGACGTGCGTTCAAGAAATATATATATACACACACACACACATATATATACATTTGTTAAGATAGAGAATGTTGTATATATGTAAGAAAAAGAAAAGTCAAAGCTGCTGTATATTTATCATGTAAGCGGGCAATTTAGGAGCGATCATTTTTCACGGCACGACTTGACTTTGGACTGTGCACACGATCGCATAGAGAAGAAGGGGCCGACTATCTTAGGGGTCGGGTATAAAGGGGGTGAAAAAAGGTGGTGAGGGAGGCGGATTTTTGGGTGGCGTTATTGGCCGGCGGGTGAACGTAAACGGACATTGCGCGTCACCCTCTAACTCGACACGGGCATCTAGTCTGACTGATGATTCTTGCACTATTTCCACGACGTTTCATCCATATGTTATTATTATTATTATTATTATTATTATTATTCTCTTATTTATTTATTTTTCAACTTCTTCAATATATATATTTTTATACAATTCTTTTAAATATAAATTATCTTAAATTATATTTTAAACAATTGTAATTTATATTTCAATATTTTTTTTTTTTTTTTGCTTCCATTTTACTTTTAATAATTTTAAATTGTTATTTTGATATAGAAATAAATTGTGTAACGAAGAAAGAATATAACGGGCTGTTAAAGATAAGGAAATGAGGTGTCGCACTCGGAAGGAAAAGTGAGCGAACCCTCCGGGTACTTTCTTCATCTTTTCTCGCACTTTTTATTTTTTTTTTTTTTATTTTTATTATCATTCACACTTACACACCTTTACTACATATATACAGATACATACATTATCTGTGTATGTATTTTTTTTTTTACTGTAGGACACTATTCCGAATATCTTCACGATAATATATAGAGTATCCCTTTGGGATTTCACCTCTTTCTATTCGACATATAGGAAAAGAAGAAGAAGAAGAAAAAAAAAAAAAAAAAAAAACCCCTGACAGTTCAACTCGTCCAAGCGTATCCAAACTCGTATACTTTAGGCAATTCAAATACCTTTACACTCGGACGCCTCTCATACACACTCACACGCTGACCCTTTCTCCTTCACTTACCCTTATATAAAAAAAAAAATAATAATAATAAAAGATCAAGTGAAAAAAAAAAATAAATAAATAATAAATAAATAAAAGTAAATTGATGAATTTTTTTTTTTTTTTTCTTTTAATTTCAAAATTTTTTTTGTATTTAATCACATATATTGAGACATTTAAGATTTCAACCTGTAAATTC
Organism: Dinocampus coccinellae; assembly: GCA_963920625.1. NCBI lineage: Eukaryota > Metazoa > Arthropoda > Insecta > Hymenoptera > Braconidae > Dinocampus > Dinocampus coccinellae. The sequence goes on along the minus strand of OY987184.1, from coordinate 3,143,265 downwards.
TTATCTCGGTTGGGGGTTGCAAATAAACGGAAAAGGGACAACTGTATTATATAGTACATAATATATATATATATTGGAGTACACAGGGGAAAATATATATAGCAAAGAGGTTGGGTAACAGATAACTGCAGTACCGATTTAATCTTGTCGGCTGATTTAACTCGCTTCATAATTTTGCTACGTAATCTCAATCCTCGCTCGTATAAGTATCCCTATATACGTGTAATATATATTCTCTATCTTTTTTTTTTCTCTGTTGCTCTTGTTCTACGATAGAAATTTGCATATACATTTAATTAGAAAATTGTGGATATAGAAGGGATACAAGTATCAAATACACATTTTCTTTTTGAACAAAAAAAAAAAAAAGTAAATAAATAAATAAATAATAAAAAAAATAAAAATTATACGAAATAGTGAAAAAATGATTTAATCAGAAAATAATGATGACAATAATAATTATTATTATTATGGTGTTATTAGTTGGTAAAATGAGGTGTTTTCTGATATATTTAGTTTTGTGTGTGTGTGTGTGTGTGTGTGTGTGTGTGAGGGAGGAAAAGTAACGGGTGGAATGGGAGAGATAAAATATATCCCTCGGATATGACGAAGAGACGACGGTGGTTGACGGTCACGCGGGGGTCGGCACCTTAAAGCCAGCAATCATGTTGCATAATACTCCCATTAGATAACATAATCGAAAGTGGATTTATGATGGGCCATTGAGGAAAAAAAAAAAAAAAAAACAAAGAAAAATAAAGAACGAAAGAAGCAAGAGAGAAAGGTGAGGCCGCAAGGCATAGCGCGACTTTTTTTATTTTATTTTTTATTCTCGATCATTTTGTCAATTTATATCATTCATCTGTCGTGGTTTTTTTTTTTTCTTATTCTTCTTCCTCTTGTTTTTTTCGACTCAATTTTTATCTTTTATTATTTGTTTATATCTCATTGTTTTTCCCTTTTTACTGGTGAATTAATAACAATTTTTTTTTTTTTTTTTCATATATCAATTAAAAAATATTAATTTAATTTTGAAAAAATAAAATGAAAAATTTTTTTCTGTTTATTATTTAATTTATTGAATTAATACATTTGAAAATTTATTATAATTTTATTTTTTTCTATTTTTTTTTTTTCTCCATTTTACAATAAAACTCACTTGGAGGACTGTAAAGAATTCCATTTCTCAACATCACGTAGATGTACATGTATAGATATATATTGCATTGAAAAAGCAGTAAGCAGAAAAGTTTTATCGATTTCATCCACTCGCATTGGCTTTCAGTTTATATGACCGTCGAAAGGAAAAATGGAAAAAAATTTGTTATTTTTCTTTTCTATTTTCTCTTACTATTTATAATGTACAAGAAAAAAATGAAATTTCTCCCATTCATTCCATTTTAATTTATCAATTTGATGAAAAAAAAAAAAAAAAAAAAAAAAAAAAACAAATCAATAAAAAAATACTTGTAAATATTTCATAATTTCAAACAATAAAATACACGTGAAAAATTATTAATGTACATAATTTTTTTTTCACAAGTCAATTTTTTATCTCTAACTCGTACCCTTTTTTTCTTTTTTTTCTTTTTCCTATTTCCGTTTCTATCTTCTTTTTTTCTTATGAAATATAACGAATATTTATGCGAAGATTTTGTCTCGCGATATTTTCAATGGTTTATGTACTTGAGCAAAGATATTACCGAAAGATTTTTTTTTATTTTTTTATTTTTTACAGTAAAGGGGAACAAGTGGAGAAAAATAATTTTCTTTCTTCTCATCGTTTCTGTATTAAATGTACACTTGAGATTGAGACGAATATTTAAAAAGAATTTTTCACTTTCAACTCGCGTAAAATGTAATTAAACAAAAAATAAAAAATAAAAAAATAAAAAAATTGCTAGAGTGTTCGAGCCAGTAGAATTAAAATTGAGAAGCAAAAATAATGAAAAAAAAATACATGCACATCGGGGATGTATTGAAAAAAATAAAAAGATTTCTGAGATGTTTAAATTTGCGTTTTTTTTTTTTTTTTTTCTCTTCCTTTCTCACTAAATTTTTTCTCAGGAAATAAAAATGAAAATAAAAAATAACAAACCAAAATATTTAATGATATTCAAATAGAATAAAAGAGTGTTCGTGCGATGAAATGACAATGAATATGCATATAAATATATATATATGGATATAAAACCTGCGAGGGCCTCTCTTAATATATATATATGTATATACTTATGTACTCTCTTGGATGGTTATGAATGAAAACGATGAATGGAAACGGCCGGACGTGCTCCGTCTTCTCAGCACGACCGCTCAGCACAAGACTCACAAATATACATAGGTACATATATGTATTTATATACATATATACATATAAATACATACCGGTCAACAGGTCTCAATTACCCACATGACAATTGAAAAAAATAATTTATATAAATTTTGTAATATTAAACGAAAAAACCCTTGACAAATTCAATTTCACAATTTTTTTTTTTTTTTTTTCTTCCTTTCACGATTATAATTTTTATTTGTGTTTTTTTTTTTTTTTTTTTTTTCATTGATGACGAGTGTATATTTATACGAGTGAAAAGGTTTAACGAGCCAATTGCCCATATAGATACATAAAGTAAAGAGAGAGTGAGGAAGAGAGGTCGAAGGAAATAGTAGGGGAGTGATAGTACAGAGAGAGAGTAAAAAAATCACTAGGGCAGGAGGAGAAGAGAGGGGGGAGGGGGGGGGGGGAGAGCGACACTCAGTATAGACTTCATTCTATGCAGGGGACGTCTCTCCCTTCGACAAAGAAATCGTTGATTGAATGCATGATTGCTTCCGGTATTTATACGATTTTTTTTTTTTTTTTTTTTTTTTTTTTTTCACGGGTCGCGTGTGTTACACGAATGGAATTATTCAATTGTCCATCTATTGTATATAGCACCGAATATGTCGACGACCTCAATATAATATCCAAAAAAATATATAATTGTTTCAATGTTAATATATAAAAAAAAGTGGATAAAAATAACAAAAAAATTGGAAAAATATTGGAGAAATTTTTTTGTTTTTTTTTGTTTTTTTCTTAATTTTTCTACTTTAATTTTGATCAGACACATTTTCTCTATAATGTGTATTGTAAATAGTGCCAGAGAGAGGGACGAGTGTGTTGTCAAAACAAATCTGAAATCTTGATTATCGACAAATGTAGTAGATATTTTTTTTATCGACAGCATTGAACGATATTGTATTGTCGGTAATGAAGATTCATTTTTCTGCCGCCCGGTGGCTTTGAACCGGCTATTTAAAAAAAGTACAAATGCAAGAAAACCAAAAAAAAATAAAAAAAATATATATATTCATATAAATAAAAAATTGTTTATTTCAATTTAAAAAATTATGAAAAAAAAAAAAATTTTCTTTTATTACATACATTTCATTTATTTCTATTTAAATGAAAATTGTAGGGGGTGTGTACTGAATTTTTAAACACAAAGTAAAACGTCTTGTCATCGATTTACTGGACAATTTAGCAGCACGTCTTTTATAGAAATAACAACAAAAGAAAATGAAAGTTGGTGTGTAAGTATGAGAAATAAGAAAAGAGGAGGGTCACGTAATCGTGCTAATTGAGTGCGGATAGGCCTCGTTGACGTCTCTTTCATTATACCGCAGGAAGAAACAAGAGGTGGGTTGCCAGGGTGGTGACGGTGGTAGAGATGGAGGTGGTGGAGCTGATGGTGAGAAAGTTAAAAGAAGGGGAGGAGTGAGAGAACAAGACACAACAGAACAAAAGAACAAACCAAGAAATTTCTCTGACCGCACGTTTAATTCGTCATTACTCAACCGACTTATTTTTATATATAACTAATTCGACTTTCAACAAAGTAGAAAAAAAAAATATATAAAATAAAAATTAATAATAATAAAAAAAAAAAAATAATAAAAAAAATTCAAAAAAAAAAAAAAATAAAGTAAAATAGAATAAAATGAAATAAATGAATTGACAAATAAAAAAGACAAATAATAATTTAACGCAATGTTAAATGACCGTATGGTAAAAGGGATGCAATGGTGGAACAGATAAAATGGAGAAAAATGCTCTTAACAAAAGCTCTACTGGCATCTTTTTTTCTACTCTACTACTCCTATTACTACCACCACCACCACTACTACTACTACTACTACTACTACTACTACTACTATCTCCAAGGCTTTTCTTATTAACTTCACATTTTTTTGCGCAAAGTGGCGCAGAGGGTGTCACGAGTATAGAATACCAATGAGAGACACACGCAACGACGTCTCAGTGTCACCGTCGTCGTCGACGTCTTTGCGAAGCCACCAGACACACACACACACACACACACACACACACACACACACACACACACACACACACACACACACATCCATTTCCACACTGGCATAAATAAATAAAGCGTCACGAATTTCCGTACAAATTTTCAACTTTCATCATAAAATAAAGACGAAGAAAAGACGAATAAAGAAAGAAAAAATGAAATAAAATAAAATAAATAATACAAATCCCTCATTTGTATTTTACAAAACGAAAAAAAAAATAGGAAAAATATAACGAGGGTCATTGAAATGATTCGAAAAAAAAAAGGGGTGTGTTCATTGGTGTACACGTTGTATAGCAAAAAAAAAAGAAAAAAAAAAAGAGAAATAGATAAAAAAAAAACAAAAAATAGGGACATACACCAGCTGGCGTTGTCTTCGTCGAGGACATTAATCATCAAAGTATCTAAATGACGGGATTCCGATGTATTACCATATAAATGACATCATATTTCTGGTCAGGTTTCCCCAGTTTGTCGGACTGGCGGGCGCGACGGGGCCTTCTGGCATCATGGCCCGACCGTGTGATGTATGGAACTATGGCATATTGGCAAAAACCCACTGAATTCTCCCATCACTTCATCACCCCTATCGCGCTCTATTTCCTCCACTCATCCCTTTCTCTCCACTCCACCTACACAACCTCCCTCCCCCCCATCAAATGTATATATTAAATATTGAAAACATTATATCTAACAATTATATCATGACTTGATCGTGTATGGTAGATGAGAAAAAAAAAAATTAATTTTCTTTTTGTATTATTTCAATCACTGGCAAATTTTTATTCTTCCTCTTCTTCTTCTTCTTCTTCTTTATTTCCAAGCGACACGAGCAGTGAATTGTGAGGATGAAGGGAACAAATACATATATATATATATAAGAAGAGAGAGTGAATATATAAGAGAGAATAAGAGAGAAAGCCGCCCCCTGTAATCACAATTGAAGGCTATTTTCTCACCGCTCTGATGATGCGCTTTGATGATGCCAATGTGCCCTCTCTCGCGTATATAACTTCATAGGATCATCTTCATCTGTGTTGTATATGTATATATTTATATGTGTATGTGTGTAACTGTGTTTGTGTCTGTTCTTATATACTTGGTCGTGTAACTCGTGTCTTAAGAAACTTAAATTTCGCGGTGGCTTTCATATATAAACATATACATATGCGGATGGAAATATAAGTGTATAGAAGATATGATGTAGAGGATAAGATGCACATTCAAGAGTAATTCCCTCTAATAATTGAAATATACTCTCTGCACAGATGACTACAGATTTATATATATATATATATATGAATGTTAATGTATATATGTACAGGTCGGATGTTGAAGGGGGATTTGTACAAGACAACGCGCGTGATATTTTTCACGCTCGGTGCGCAAACCGGTAGAGGGCGGCAGCTAAAGTTTCACAGTGAAAATTTTATTTTTCACTTATTTATATATATTATATATAATTAAAATTATGCGGATATTTATTATTGTATTATTATTTATTTTGTATAGATGAAATTTATTATTTTTTTTTATTTTTAAAAAAAAAAATTTTTTTGTTTATTTATTTGGATTTTTTACGTGACAGATGAGAAGAAGAGAGTGAAATTTAATAAAATTCAACTTATATTGTTTTTTTTTTTTTTTTTTTTTTTTTTCTTACTTTTATTACTATAGATGTTGGTCGTGTTACTATTGGTAATATCCAGTAATGCACACGGTGGCACACGGCAAAAGGGTGTCCCCTTGTACATACTACACACTCGAATTGTGTTCATGGGGCGCGGGTGGGCATGGCCTCATTACGAAATCATTCCCCAGAGAGTCATTGTGTCACTTCTTTTGAGTTTCTCGTTCTGTTATACTTGTAACATCCTCACTGTATCGTTACTTTTTTCTCTTCCCTCGCCAAGCCACTTGTCTCTTCTCTTCTCTTTTTTTTTTTTTTTTTCTTTTATTCTTTCTTTCTTCTTCTTCACCTTCTCTTTACTTCAATTCTCTCACCTCCAAAATATATCATCCAAGAAATAAAATAAAATACCAACACAAAAATAAAAATATCACAAAATAATTACTCAATGGTTTTTCTTTTTTTTTTTTTTTTTTTCCATTTTAAAATACGAAATATCATTTTTTTTAAATTAAATTAAATTTTTTTTCCACGATAAATATAAAATCAAATTATTATTCAATTTAATAATATAAAAAAAAATTTTAATTATTTAATAATAATTGAGAGTGTGTGAGCAAAGTGAAAAATTACATGAATATGCAATGATTGAAAATTCATCTCAATTATCATTTCATATCTTGACAACGTAAAATTCTACACTGTATTTTTCTCCCTCATTATTTTTTTCATATTTATCTTCTTTTATTTATTATTATTATTATTATTATTATTATCATTATTATTACTATTATTATTCTGTTTTTCGATGCATAAGGCACGTGCACCCGCCGTGCCATCTCACATTGATGCATAATATTATATCGTGAGAGTTTACACACACACACACACATACACATCAGTCCTAATAATGGGTCGAGATCATCTCACTTGTTTATGGTTATATATTCCTTACACACATATATATATATATATATATATGTGATATTACTCACGATAATAATTAATACTCTGGCTCAATTCACAAACTAATTTTTCTCCAATTTAAAAAAAAATTTTTAAATTTATTATTTATTATTCCATCAATTTCTATCATAAATAATATATTATAATTATTATTTTATTATATAATAATTATTATTTATAACACTGTAGGACGAATAATTCATACGTGAATAATAATAAAATAAATAAATAAATAAATAAAAATTTTAATTAAAATAAATATACAAATATTCATGTGTGTGTGTGTGTGTGTGTGAGTGTGTGTGAACAAACTTACATACACAAATTTATTCACAAACATTACTGTGAGTTAAAAGAGAGGGGTTGGATATATATATATAAAACGACATTAAGAGACCAGTAGTAACAAGAAACATTAATGAAAACTTGGCGTTTAACTCTCTACTTTAGCTTTACTCTTGAAACAACAAAGACCAAATGGGATTTAGAATTTACGAAATATTTCGTGTGGGTTTTATAATGTGAATTATCAGATTAAATTCACATTGTTAAAAGTTAATACACCACAAAAAACATTAAAGTGCGTGTGAAGATTAATAAATAAATTAACTCAAAGAAAAAACAAAAAAAAAAAAAAAACAGAAAAAATGTATAAAATAAAATAAATAATAATCAATATAAAATAATTATATGATAAAAATTGATAATTATTAATAATAATAATAATAATAATAATAATAATAAAAGATGAATAAATAAAAATGTATATAAAAATTTGATATAATAATTGTAATTGTAAATCACGTGTTTATCATGTGAATTTAATGATTTACGATTATTGTTTTGTAATTAATAATATTTTCTTGTGTATACCATATCTGTGTGTATGGATAAGTATGATATATCCATACAATATGTATGCAATGGATGGAAAAGAGTCGGTTAATCTTCCGTGAACTTCGATGAGAGGGCGCGCGAACAAAGCCAACACTTGAAAATAAAATGAGAAAATGAAAGCGAACGAGTGAGTGAGTGAGGGAGCGGGTGAACGAACGAGGATGATAGTTAGGCCTATAACGATAAACTGTATAGAAGCATTTAAGATCAACTATAAACACGTGTGTTTATATATATATATAGTTTAGCCCCATCACCTGTCTAGTAGGACGTTAAACGATCGACGCCATTTATAACCCCCTGACACGATCGTTCAAGTAAATGTATCGATGTTAAAATGAATTATTACACATCATTAAAATAAATTTTGTTTTCAATATTATCATAGGAAAACAAAAAAAAAAAACAAAAACAAAAACACAAAGATGAATAAGAGGAAGAAGAGGAAGAAGAAGAAGAAGAAAAAAATACGATAATAATAATATTTATAGTATTAATTAATTTTTGTAAGTGTGTGTAATTATTTTTTGTTTTATACCTTTTTTATTTGTCAAGTTTTTTGTGTATTTGTTTTTATTATTATTATTTTTTTTTCTTACTTTTCGTACGAATTAAAATTTAATTCAATTCTCACTCAATCTCTCATTCATTATATAGAATAAATATAAATATAAATATGTATACATATATATTTATATATATATGAGGAATATTAAACTTTCTATTCCCACGCGCGATTACCTACCAAAGTATAATTCAACTCAACGTCTGTTTGTGAGCAACACAAATGTGATGACTTGATTGTACACTGTGTATACAACATTTGTTCATGGAGAACATCTTCTATAAACATGTAATATTCATATTTTGTCAGTGTTTGTCTGTTTGTGTGTGTGTGTGTTGTCGTTTGTGTTCATCCAGTTTCTTGTGCCATCTTATCTACACCAAGAATCATCACGAATTTACCGTTCTCTCAATTTCATTTCATCTACACATAACAACATTTATACATACATTAACATGTTCATATATAATAGATCAAGTGGAGTTGTATAAATTATTGCAAATTATTTTTCCATCATTTAATATCATCCATTTTCTGGTTTAATGAATGAAAATATTTAATATTACACAGTTGAACACGGAAAACAAGAATTGAATATATAAATAAATAAAATTTAATTTAATAAAAATAACGAATTGTGAAATTTTTTAACTCACAACATCATTTCTATGTCAGGTATATCTATGTGTGTGTATGTGTATGGCCTCGCATATCTTAACTTGACTCTGCGAAATTTTGGACGCATATAAATCCATGCGCGCGACTTTTGGCTTTTTGGAATTTTGTCGGCAAAGTGCGAAACATGAGGACAGAGTAGAGAGAGTGAGACAGAAATTTTTTTTGGTATGTGGGAGGGGCAGAGGTGGTTGGGGGAGTGGGGAAGTCTTGAGTGAAATATATAATACACATCCTCGGAAGTAACTCGAAACCACAAACAAAAAAACAAAAAAACAAAAAAAAGAAACGAGAAGAAAAAGGAAAAAATAAATTAAATGTAAATGATAATGATGATGATGAAGAGGTTGAAGGTTGATGGTGATAGATAATATCAAATATTCATTAAATTAAATTGTTAAATTCATATTTTATTTTATTTTTCAATTTTTATGCAAATTTTTTCCTTTTTTTTTTTTTCTGTTTCTTTTTTCAATTGACAAGTGTGAAATAATTTTTCATGTAGAATATAAAAATTTTGTGATGTTTAATTGAATTATTTCAAAGTCATTTGTACAGATAAATACAAATAGAATAAAAGGAGAAGAAAAAGAAAAAAAAAATTAATAATAATTATAATAAATAAATAACACACGTGTAAAAACCCCACCCTGTGTTATATAAACTACCCCGGTGACTTTATGACTCTCATATACCAATAAAACTTTTCTTTTTATTTTTTTTTATTACGAATAACGAATATTCCATGGGTTATTTCTATTTTATATTTTACTTGACGTATATATGTATATACATACATACACCCACACACGCAATGTTTCAATACTTTTATTATTGTATTTGTATTATTACAATATTTATTTTGAAAAATAATATCAACAAAATCATTGGAAAAAAAAAACAAAAAAAAAAATTTAATTTTCCCAGAATATTCCTGAAGTCTGTTTCATTTATCTCACAAGTTCCATCTTATCTTTTATTATTTATTTATTCCTTTTTTTTTTTTCCCACTTTATTTTTCACTTTTTATTTATATTTTATTCATTCATTATTATTTTTCAATTCTTATTATCATTATTTATTCATTATTTATATATTTATTAATTTTTTTTATTACTTTGCAGGTGAAAAAAAAAAAAAAAAAAAAAAAATAGAATTTTTTTGGGTGTACGACAAAAGTTTGCCGCCTATGAGAAAAAAAAAAAAAAAGAAAAAAAAAATCTACGAAAATATATTCTTTATACTTTTTCACTTTTACTCTTTCGTCTGTTTTTTTATTTTACTTTATTTTATTTTATTTTATTTTTTTTTCTGGTTGATCTTTTTGTTCGTTTCAACCTCATATTCGTGCAGTGTTCTTGAGAGATCTCTTGCCTTTGACCATTCAAGTTTCGTGGAAATGGTTCTCATTTTATTTATCTTTTTATCATTATCATTCAAAACGTCACGTGAGTTTAACAAAAAAAAAAAAAAAAAAATACAAACAAACAAAGAAAATAATAATAATGATAGTAATAATAATAAATTGTCTCTTTGAAATGAATTTAGATATGAAGAAAAATATAAAAATATAATTATTATAAATATATAAACAGAACAAAAAAAAAAAAAAAAAAAAAAAAAACAATATACACATTTTTTTTTCTTCACAATTATAAATAAAGAAATTCAAATTGACAAAAAAAATAAAATAATATTGTAAATAAACATAGATGGTGTATGAAGTTGAAAAAAAAAAAAAAAATAATAAAATAAAAAATAAAGACATTAAAAAATTCAAATGCAATGGAAACTCTTCCTCATCCAAACACATACACACATAGCAGACACAACGTTAAAAATAAAAATAAAAAATACATATATATATATAACCATCAGCCAGTTTTACTTCTTGTTCATTCTTCTCTTATTCTTTCGCACACTCATAAATCTAGAAGCAAATAATTGCTCGGTACCAACTCGCGCTTCTCTGAGATCGGTTGGGTGTTGATTTAACGCCGTTCAAAGGTCGCGGTTCTTTTCACAGTCGCTCTCTGTGCACTTGGCCAAAACGATTCTTGGCATCAATAACACTCACACACACACACACACACACACTCTATGCATTGAGGAGCGTAGAACTTGCACATGTGTACATAATAAATACAAAACTATGAAACAAAAAAAAAACAAAATATGATAATAATAATACTAAATAAATAAACAGAATTTTTTATAATTTGATAAATTTTCTATATCAACGATTTTTTTTTTTTTTCTTTTTTTTTTTTTGTATATTTTTCTCATTATCCAACTACCTAAATATACATATAAAATTGCAGTTGGATTAATAAACAGATCGATAGTACTTAACAAATAGAACTTGGCTGATTCATCAACAGGACATTTTTATCTCACTCTTTCACTCCTCCTCTCTCTCTTAATTTATATATATATATATATATCTATATAATAAGAGTATGTGGATAGTGCATGAGCCCTTAGAGGCCAGGGTTTTAGGGTCGAATTTGTGTGCGGGTGAAACCGACCCCTTATTGCTCCCCGAGTGGCCGCAAAACCAAGTTTGATCAAATTCTACTGCGCCAAGGCATAAAAACTGACCGGTCTGTGGCGGCATTTGTATGTCTTTTTCTACTGCTGCGCTGCCTATACACATCATTGCCTCTCATATCCACTACAAACTTGTGTGTTTGCGTTTATGCCCAATATACAAAAACTCACTCACTCGCGTTCACTATCTCTATATCACTAAAAAAAAAAAAAAGAAAAAAATAAGAGAAATAGGATATTTTCTATATATATATATATATATATCTACTGGGTGTACTCTATTTCGATAGATGGTCATGTTATGGCTACGATAAATGATTCATACAAAATTTCTCTCAACATTTTCTTTTACATATATACAATCCATACAATATAAATTTTATTATTTTACTTTTTCAAGTTATAAATAAAATTATTTTGAATTTATTCAAATAATTTAAAATTTATATATTTAATTTATTTTTATTTTTTTTTTTTAGAAATTAATTCTATTTAAGTGCGTGATATTTTTATATTATTTATATTTCTATATATATATATATATATATATATATATGTGTGTGTGTGTGTGATGAGTGAATTTGTGTGAGTAGAAACTCATGTGCTAAGCAGCTCTGAGGGTCATCATTGCTCGAGTAGTCCTTTTACGAGGGCTCGTCGTCGTCTTACGATGTCTTGCGCTACGTCTTACGACTGTGAGCAAATGTTGCCCACATCTACCACCACTACCACTATCACTATTACTTTCTCTCTCTCTCTCTCTTCCTCTCCCTACACACACATATATATATATATATATATATATGTATATATATGCCTGTACTATTTATTCTGTCATTTTCTTCTTCATTTCTCTGTCGTGTTCACGCAACCAAACTCTCGTCAGCGAGTCAGAGAGGGTTCATTTATTTTCTCCCATGGGGATGACCTTCAGACTCTCATTTGTTCACTAATTGCACACAATTAATTCATTTAATCATAACAATACGTATATATATATATATATATATATATATATATACACACAAAAAATAATATAAATAATAATTTATAAATAAATAATATTGGAATAAATATAAATAATAATAATAAATTTATCAATAACAAATGAGGAAAAAAAAAAAAAAAAAAAAATTCAGATAAAATAAAGAAAATTCCTCAAAGTTTATATTTAACTTGATTATTTCATTTTATTATTTATTTATAGGTTTTTCTCTTTTTTTTTTTTTATTATTATTTTTTTTTTTTTTTATGTCGTCTTTTTTCATCCCTAAAATATTATTTCATATTTGATTCTATATATGATTTTATATGACCACATGAGTGGAGGGTCACGTGGATATTGTTTTCAATAACGCATAACGCATAGCATCAATCAGACTTTGTTCAAAAACCCCGAAAAAAAAAAAAAAAAGAGAAAAAAAAAAGAAAAAAAAATATATATATTAATAATAATAATAAATAAATAAATAAAGTATAATCGTATATAGATGATATTGTATGTCTGTGTATGGGTATGAGTGTGTATTGAGAGTAAGAGAGAAAGATAATATGGGATATAGAGATATATAGGAGGTGAAATGGGCACGCAAGATGTCCGGAATGCGGTGACCTTTGGCCATCGGCAAGCCCGGGATTACTAAAACTGACCAATCTCCTTTGCATAACGACATCCAAACCCATTTCAACCTATTTCACCCCTCAATGCAGCTGGCTTTTAACCCCCTTCAACTCCCCCCTTCAACCCACAACTACAAACATATATATTTATATATTTATGATATAAATACATCTATATCTATTTTATATTTCAAATGAAAAACAAAACAGTACAAATATAAATTTATCCAATACAATAAAAAAAACAAAAAAAAAAAAATTTTTTTTTTTTTTTTTTCTTTCTCTTATTATTATTATTTTTTTTATTTATTATATAATAAATTTTAAAGTCAATCAATTTATTATTTTTATACAATTGAATTATTATTTATTATGAAAAATTAATTTAAAAAAATATATATATAAATATATAGAGAGGGAGAAAATAAAAAATTTGAATAATAATGTAAAATATAATTTAATATGATTATTTATGTAAATAAAATTTGTATCAAGTGTATTATATTGATACACGGTGTATATACAAAACAAGTTTTAATCTGTTATCGTGGGACAACGAAATGATTTCAAGAGAGTTAATTGGATCAAAAAGTCGACGAATAGAGTGAGTAAGAAATAGTGAGAGAAATGAGAAAAGGTCTAACTTACAGTAGAGACGTTTGGAAAATAATGTATATAGATAAAGTTGCATTGATGATTTTCCTGTGCTCTGTTATTCACGTTCGTTCGCTCTTGAGTTTGAGTTTAATTACGTTCGGGGGCTTTTGGCTCGTGTCACAATAACAGGGAGAAAGGACGGAAGAAAGTGAGAAAGACCGAGATACACTTTGCGTATCGTGTATATACCGATTATTCGACCCCAACTTATGAAATACAGATTGAGTAAATATATAAAGATATATAGTGGTAATATAAATTGATAAGTATACAATTATTTATAAACAAATGATTGGCTAAAATTATTAATTAATTAGAAAAAAAAAAAAATAATAAATAAATAAATAAAAATAAAAAGTCATAAAAATAAATTTTTCAAAGAAAAAAAAAAACAAATTTTTCTGATAATTTAAATTAATTATTTTGTTTTTTTTCTTTTTGTTTCTATATTTGAAATATTAAAAATATGAATTTTAATTGTTAAAAGATTTTATTTATATTTATAATTGTGTATATTTTTGTATTTAAATAAAAAAAAAACAATGAGTGATATAAAATTTATTATGATATTTGTGTGTCTGTGTTTGTTTTTGGATTAGTGTTAGTGTTTATATATATTAGTGTGGCAATCTTGTAAAACATTATTCTAAACTAAACTGTCGTAAACGGGAGGAAATGAAAAGAGCTGCTTAATAGGTTATGTATGCAAATTCCATGAACGTGGCAGATTGGTATGAGTGCGCCACATTAAAAGCCAAACGCATCACTGCCACCAAAAGGGGTGCAAACCATTTTGTCTATCGCTTTCAATCTTGTACACTTACACACACACACACACACATAGACACAATACCAACAATAAATGAAATACACATACAAATTATATTAATAGAAAAAACAAAAAAAAAAATCATTCAAGAAAATTAATGAAAATTTCCAATAAATTAAATTTATAAAAATGAAAAAAAAAAAAATTTTTTTTTTTTTATATAAATAAAAATTAAAATTACAGTGAAATTTTTAGTTTATTATAAAAGATGAGTTTATTTTTATCTGTATATATAAAAGTATTTGTAATATACGCTTTTCTCCGGCTGTCGCAATATCCGTGAACGTGTCGCTATTGATTTACATCGTATTCGATTGAAAGTATCGTATATAATAGCAATGTTGAAGGTCTGTTACACGGTACGTGCTCACACTTGGAAATTTACTCATATTGAAGAGACATACAGAAGAATAAAGAGAGAGAGAGAGAGAGAGAGAGGGAAAGAATGAACGAGTCATAGTGAGTGTCAGAAGAGAACGGGGGAAAAAGTAGAGGAGGCGGGAGGAAGGAATTTTTCTCGTATTGCGCGAGTTCGCGTATTACAATTATCATTCGATAAATTCATTCGAGCATGGAATAACATGAAAAAGAGAAAAAAAAAAAAAAAAAAAATTGATTACACATTTTTTTTATTTTTATTTTTCTTCATTTATACACAACTCACAAACACAAACACATCCTGACAAATTAAAAAAATAAATAAATAAATAAAAATGATAAAAATTTCACACCTTTTTTTTTCTTGTTTCCCTTAAATATAAACAAACAAAAAAAAAAAAAACAAAGAAAAAAAAAAGGCAAATGGTAACAAAATTAAAATAAAGTAGGAATGGGGGGATGAAAAAAAAAAAAAAAAATGTGTAGTAATTTTTCTTCTCTCATTTACATTAAAATGTTACAGTGCGTTTAATTAACATTGCATTTATATATATGAATAATAATAATAATAATAATAAAATAAAAAAAAAACACCCTTCAGATGCCAATGAAAATGTGTATCGCAAGTGCGTTACGTCTTGGATAAATGAAATGAGTTTATAGAACAAGAGGGTGGTGAAACAAAAAAAAAAAAGAAGAAATAATAATTATAGTAAGAAAATAAAATAAAATAGAATAAAGAACGAAAAACGATGAGAAAAAAAAAAAGAAAAAAATTCCGGACGTTATTTGGTGCGAGTAATTAAAAATGTTGCGTTAAATACGGGAAAGAAATGAGCAAGACAGAAATGAGAATACCGCGTATATATATATTTATATGTATACATGACTTTATATATATATACAAGAGGGTGAGTATAGGCATATACACACATATATAAGGTTCTTTAATTCATGCCCAGCACCATATTTATGCTCCGACGTGCGATAATCCTCCTGTTCCTTTAGACCCCGCGAGCCACGCCTCGAGATTCTATAATTACTCGTTTAATTACCAAACCTGATGTATGATCGCGATAGGGCGCATTAATTAATTGACCTGAATATTACATATATATATATATATATATCTAATCATATTCACCCTTAATTCAAAATCTTCATGAAAAAATTCGCATAATTTCTAAAAAAAAAAAAAAAAAATTTTTGTTTTCTTTTCTTCTTTTTTCATATTAATTTATTCATAACAAAAATATTTTATAGATATAAAATTTATATTACACGTGTATATAAAACGTGAATATATTTATACAAATATATTTCTTATCACTATAATATAAATAACTTGTAAACAAAGAAAAAAAAAAAAAGAAATAAATAAAAAAAAAAAATTGGAATTAGAAGATAATGAAAAACAATTTGATACTGAGGAAATAAATAAAATAGTCTGACATATATTTGAATACGGAAAAATTGCCATAGTCTGTCTCAGTTTTATCCCTCTTATCTTTTTTTTTTTTTGCCCCCCTCTCTCTCTCTCTCTCTCTCTCTCTCTCTCTCTCTCTCATCGGATGACTTTGATTGTCCTGGGAGCGGCGTGCCAATTAAAGTGGCTTTAATGTATGCATCGAGTCCCGTGTCTTGTGGTTGGAAGGTGTAAAGATATAGGAGTTGGTTCAGATACGAGCAAGCACAGACTCGTCGCTTGATTCACTTGAAGATGAACGCGATGAGAACGAGTGAGAAAGAATGAGTGAGACGATGCAAAAGGTAAAGGAGAAGAAGTGAAGATTGATAGAGACCAAGTATCAAACAAGAGAGGGGAGTAAAAGCAAGAAGCAAATCCCCGCGTGTCAATTCTCAGAGCAATCTGCCAATGCAGATTAGTAGGGCATTTCATCCCTCTCACTTCTTCTCCATCTCATTCTCTTACTCTCTGTAGTTTATATATTATAGTCCTGTGACTTTCGAAGGGTGACACACAGTAGTCATTTACATATATATATATATATATACAACTACATGTATCAATAATTAATCTCAAACTCTATGAAGAAGAAGAAAAAGAAGAAAATGAAGGAGAGAAAAAAAAAAAAAATTCCAATTTTTCTTTTTTATTCTTATTTTTTTCTTTTACTTATTCATTCGTTTTTTTTTTTCTGTTATTTTAGCGACACAGACTCGCATATGCGTATAAAAGTCAGCTTATATTCCATAAATCTAATGATAAATAATGGGGCACATATTGCAGGAAAAGTTTCTTTCAAAACGCCCTATTTCAAAAATGTAGTTGTTGAACGCTATACACGAGAGAAGTGCGATAGACGGTGGTAGAAATAGTGTGGGTTGGGATACGATATAAAAATATGAAGAGATGGGGTTTTTTTTTTTTTTTTTTTGCTTTGTTGTTGTTTTGTTATATACAAATGTGAAAAGAAGACATTTAAAATGTATCGAACTGTACCAACGCACTTTTTTTTTTTTTTTTTTTCTTCTTTATCCCTATTTTCCGATTTGTCTACATTTTTCATTCTCGAGGGTGCAAGCGAATATATATATATATATATATATATGTATATTCACCCCTCAAAAGGTTTGTGGTCAAGTAATGTGTGGGGTGATCACACATATATGATGACCATAATATTTTTTTTTTTTTCTCTTTTATTTTACATCTGCGTTACTAAAAAAAAAAAAAAATAAAAAGAAAAAAAAAAATGATGATTTATTTATAATTTAAATTTCTTTTTTTTTTTTTTTTTTATTTCTACTTTTGTATTTCATTTCTTCATACATTTACCGATAAAAAATTAAATTGCATCAATCAAATTATTCTGATATTTCATGTATTTATTCTTATGATTATTATTTTTTATTTAAAATAATTAAAATTTTATTCATTACAATTAAAAAAATAATAATAATAAATCCAATACGTTAAAAAAATTTAAAAAAAAATGGAAAAAAGTAGGATGAATAGAGTGGTGAAGGGGAGTATGAGGAGGGGGATGGAGAAGTAAGAAAAAAAAAAAAATAAATAGAGGGGAAATTGAACGAGATGAAAATAAGTATTTGAAGATGGAGAATATAAGTTGAGTAAAGAAAACGATGTCGGGAGATAATATGATAGTGAAAGCAATAAGGTGATAGTAGTGAAGAAAAAAGAGAAAGAGAGAGGGATAGGGGTAGTTTGAGGGTTTTTGTAATGGCTATATAAGCAATGAGAGTCACCACCTATTCAACCACAAATCCAAGATCCGATAAGCCACGATCATATTGGGATCTACACTGAGAATATCTTTGCGTTTATTTCGTCCCTTTTTTTTTTGTTTTTTGTTGTTTTTTTTTTTCTACCCTTTATCTCTCTCACCTCTTTCGTCCCCTATCACTTTTCTGCCTGTCTGTCTATCTATGTCTTATTGTTTCATCAACTCAATTAAAATTGCATGAATTGTTGGAAAATTTCAACACCAAAACACCACAAGTGAATATTTTTTGAGAAAAAAATTTTGGAGTTTACTCTTTTTCTTATTTTTTTTTTTCTCTATTTTATTGATTTTCACTGTAGTGACGAGACAGATTAGTGGGGAATGAGGTAAAAAAGGGGGATGAAGAATAGAATTTGAGGAGGGTTTGGAATGTCTTTATGTACTTTACTATTGAAAAAATTCTTCTTTTAACGCTTGGATTTAAAATGACCGTAAAAAAAAAAAAAAAAAAAAAAAAATAAAACAAATAATAATAATAAGTAAATAAATAAATAAATAAATAAAATACGAATTGAAAACGACGAAATTTGAAAAACTTCATTCCACTTATTTTTCCATTAAGAAATTCCAACTGAATTATTTGTCCACCAATAAATTTTACATTGAATTAAAAAAAATATAACAATGAAAAATATATATATATATATATATATATATATGTATTTTAAATGATAAAAAGTCAACAAATAACAAAATGTCACAAACAATTCAACGACAAAAATAAAATCAATAAATAATAATGATCGATTGATTGATCGATTCCACGAGTCGCTGCGTGTGATCTCTCCCATCTTCACAATGATCCTCGGAAGCTCACTAAACCCCCTCTACTCTCTTCTTTTGCCCTCTCTTTTTTCATTCTTTTTCTTTTATATTCAACTCGTGTGTATATGTGTGTGTGTGTGTGTCCGAGTAATGGTTCCGTAGAAATGAACGGGTTCATCGACCCACCGGAAAACAATTCTGCTTCTCCTTTACTCTCTCTCACACACATACACACACACACACACACACATACACACACATATATATATATATACATATATTTTTTTTTTCATCGTTTTTTCTCTTTACTTTTGTCTTATTCTGTCGTGCCATCATACGTAATAGGCATCACTCTGAACAATTTTACACGGTTCAAAAATCATTATTCAAACAAAATTGAAAAAAAAAAAAAAAAAAAAAAAATCATGTGATTAAAAAATTTTCAAAAAAATAAATAAATTTTTTGTTTTTGTTGAAAAAACGAAAAAAAAAAAAAAAATTCACTTAGTGGACAGTGAGTTGAGTAAATAAATAAAAAAAAAAATTTTTTTTTTTTTTTTTTCATTTTTTTTTTACTCAAACTTCATTTAATCTGAAAATATCTACCGATAATGAGATGATATAAAAAAAAAAATAAAAAAAATATTGATAATAATAATAAAAAATTGTAATAACAATAAATAATAATTATAGTCTAAAATGTCTGAGTGTAGATTATTATACTTGGTATTGCAACGATTATATTTGTCTACCGCTATATTTTGTCTCATTTGCATTCTTAATAGAATTATTACTGAGCGAACGAAAACAAGAGAGAATCAAATGAAAATAAAAATAAAAATAAAAATAAAAATAAAAAAATATATATATATATGAATCAGAGCATGTGCAAGAAAGGCGTATGTAAAAGAAGGTATGAAAAAAAAAAAAAAAACAGAGATAATAATGATAGTAATAAATGAATAAAAGTATATGCAAGAAAATGAGAAAGATGAAAAAAACAAAAAAGAAGAAGAAAAATAAATAAATAAATAAATAAAAACAATTCATAACAAAAAAAAAAAAAAAAAAAAAAAAAGCAAACGAAATAGGTAGACCAACACTATATATATCCATATATATTTATATATTATATATGTATATATTTATATGTATTAGTGGTAGTTTGTTGAAGAGAATCCGTACGTCATTATATATTTTCACGATACGCACACTCGGCAAACGAAATCATAGAGTAGAACGCGCGCCCGAGCTCAAGACAAAAAGTTAATCGACGTGATGGTGGTGCAATAATTACTTTTGATGCACAACCCAAGCGAAGATGGACTTTCAAAAGAGACGAATATATGTATAATATATATATATACGTGTATACTGGAAGAAGAAAAAAAATTGAAAGAAAAAAAAAATTATTTTTTCACATATCCACTGTATATATTTATTTATATATTGCAATTGCATTGCATCAATGATACGGTATGAATAAATATTTATAATAAATTTAAAAATTAATAAATAAATGAATTAATGAAAACAAAAAAAAAAACAAAAAGGAACAAAATAAAATAAAAAGTTTCCTACCTTTCATAAACTTGATGTCTCTCTTCAAATCTGTAACACACAAATAAATTTTTTTTTTCTTTTTTTTTTTTTTCCCCTTCCGTAATTCGGTAAAATTTTATCATTATTTTATAAATAAATATATAAATATATGAGAAAATATTATAATTGGAAAATATTAATCGGAAGATCATGATAAATAAATAAATAAATAAATAAATAAAATAAAAGTTTAAAAAAACGAGCGGCCAACATTAATATTATGGGAATAATTTGAAGGGATTGAATAGGAGGCGCTGCATATATATATTTATTTAATTTTATATATATATATATATGTATATAGTTGTGTTTCACATAGGTAGTTATAAGAATGGGAATTTCTACAAGGTAGACGAAGTATAAAAATGATGCGCGAATGTATACGAAAAGAGTGAGAAAGAGAGGAAAACAAAAAAAACAAAAAAAACAAAAAAGACTGAGTGAATGAACAAAAGAGAACCAGAGACAGAGGAGACAGAGAGCCAGAGAAAAAAAAAAAGGCCCCATTGGATAGGCCTAATTTCACCCCTACATTATATATATATATACCCTGCGAATCAACTTTTCCAAAGTCTAATAAGCAATTTTGCCAGAGAGAGAAAGAGAAAAATTGCCAGACGAAATTATAAGAAGAATTTACCTTTTAAAATTTATCGTAATGAGATTATACACATATATCCACATACTCCACACACTCCTACCCTTTTTTTTTTTCCCTCCTCTAACACCCTCAATTCTCATCCTACAATTCAATATATAAATTATAAAAGTCACATATATATATTTATTTATTTATCATCAAATGTTTGATGATTTAAAAAAAAAAATTTTTTTTTTTTTCATTTTTCTTCAAATCATTTCTATTTGTTTATTTCATTTTATCTGCAGTTGTAGATATTTTACAAAAACTATTTCAAATATTTTCTGAATAAATAATAGATAATTGTACATATATATATATATATATATATATGCGTGTGTGTGTGTGTGTGTATATACGTGTATATATATAAAGAGGTCTGGTAAATAGGGAGACAGCTGATTTAATTTCCCGCAACGAGTAATTGACGTTCATATATAGTGTTATGTACTGTATATTAAGTGTCAGACAGTCAATGAGATAAATAAAATGACGAGAAAGAAAAAAAAAAAAAAAAAAAAAAAAAAAAATTATAATAAAACGAATCATAGAAAATTACGCGATTCAAAATAAATACGAAAGAGATAGATAGATAGACAGATAGATAGATAAAGTGAGAGTGGAGTGAAATGAATTGTAAGAGAATTTAAATAAAAAAAAAAAAAATTTATAATTGAATTTATTGATATTGATTACAGAGTTATAATTAAAGATTTGTCGACTCCCTGGTGCGATACATTTTTTTCTCTTTTTGCATTCTTATTTTTATTTATTTCTGTATATATATATATATATTTTTTTTTTTTGGTTTGTTCGGAGGGACAGAACTTTATTTATAGTCACCAAAGTTGAATGGATACATTTATACATTTATATATATATATATATATATATATATATATATATATATATCTGCTGCGTGTTACTGCAGGACAAATCTGTTGACTTTAAAATTTCGTAAGATGTGTATAGTGCTACTACTATATATTTATTTGAATTGCAACAAGTCGCTGAGAAATGTGAGACACCTCATTGGTATGTTTGCGTGTCTCTCTTTATCGCTTTCACGCGTGAAAGAGAATTCCATATGCATGACACCTTATACACGTATATATTCAAGTGCAAGGAAACAAACAAAGAAAGAAAAAATAAAAAAGAAAAAAAAAAAAATGAAAAAATTCAGTGTCTCCTGTATTCGTTCTCTTGTCTTCGACGTGAGTATACAAAGTGTCAACAGTTGGAATGCATTAATATTTAATAGTGTCTTTCACTATTCATAAATTCTCATTACTATTGTTATATTATTTCAAATATCATTTTCATATTTAAACGAGTAAAAATATACAATATAAAAAAAAAAAAAAAAAAAAAAAAAAATAAGAAAAAAAGCACAAAAACAATAATAATATGAAAATAAAAATATCAATAGTAAAATAATTTTTTTTAATCAAGAAAATTATTTATTAAATCTGTCATTTTTTTTTTTTTTTTTTTTTTTCATATTTTTAAATTCTCGAATTAATATCAATTGAATAATTTCATTAGTTAATAATTTAATAATCGAGATTGATGAAGTGAAGAAGAAAAAGAAGAAGAAGAAAAAAATTTTTAATGTCACATTTAATTATCGATTAATTAGAAATAAAATAATAAAATTAAAATAGACAAATAGTGTTGAAGTGCGATATCAGACTTTTATATTATATATATATATATATTTTTTTTTTGTGTAAGACTTTCTCACTCTTGCCTACTTGACCTCCTTGGGTAATAAGAATAAATGTGATTCTATTACGGGTTCAATTGTTACGACGTCGGATAGGCCTCGTGTATTTCTCCCTCCCCTGCGAAAAGACGAACGAAACGAGAATCAAAAGAGCAACAGAAAGTATATATAGAGAGAGTATATGACGCTATAGAATATTGAGAGATAGGATCGCGGCTTCCACTTCAGTAACGCTTTACTTGGAGATTCTTATTGCCCTATTCAAAAAAAAAAAAAAAAAAAGAATGAAAAAGCGTAAAAAATAAAATAAAATAAAAATAAAAATAAAAAAAAAACGATAAGTGAGTGAGAGAAAGGGAGAAAGAGTAGGAGAGAGGTAGAGTATTTGATACTCATCCCTGTGTTTCGTATAAACGACGATTATCATCTCCCCCGCCTACTTTTGTGATGTATCGAAAATACCAAAACGATTATTGTATATCGTTGATATTCCATCCCGATATATATTGGAAATGAATTTTTTTTGTTTTCTTTTTTTTTTTTTTTTGTTTTTTTTTTACGACTCTATTAATATATTGGCCGAGGAATAAATGAAAATATTTGTGTTTTTTTCTTTTTTTTTCTTCTTTTTTATATATTTTTCTCAGTCATTTATTTCATTGAAATTATTTTCATATATTTATTTATTTATTTATTTATTTTTTTTTTTTTTTTTTTTGTTGTTCAATAATTATTTTTTGTAACTCACCGAGCATTAACGGATGTTGGATTGCCAAGTTCGTCCATTGGTGGTTTCCTAGAATAATACCACGAATGAAATTCGTTATTGTTCATCTGATGTAGTTGCATAATTGTAACGGAATGTGAATTTAATGTGTTGTAAATATTCGCAGTTGTTTTCCACAGTGAATTGTAACTCGTCACATTCATATCTCACAATAAGCTCGATTTTTTTCACCCTCCCTCTCTCTCTCTCTCTCTCTCTCTCACGCTCGTTCTCTATCTTTTTCTCATTCCCTTCCTAACTCTATCTCATAGTCTCTCTGTTATATATTTTTTTTCTTAATGTTCTCGTGAAAAAAAAACTTTATTGATACAATTTTTTTATATTTTTCTTCTCACTTATTTATTTATTTATTTTCAATTTTTTTTTTTTTTTTTTTTTTTTCCTTGTTGACAATACCAACCACACGTGTTAAACACCAATTAATTAATTAATTCAATATTAATTATTCAAATTTTTTTTTTTATTGATTTTTTTTTTTTCCCCTTCCTCCTTTTTATTTCAATTTATTAAATTTGATCAAAAAAAAAATTTTTTTATTTTTTTTTTATTCATTAATTTTTGTTTTTTTTTTTTTTTTCTCTTTTCTTTTGATTCTTAACACATTTCACCGACAATCAAATGACGTCTGAGTGGTTGTCGCGTGTTGGCATGTTGGCCTCGTGGCATTTTCACAAAATCCTCGTGTTCACTTTCCACCACCACCGACACCACCACCACCACCACCACCATCACTGGCAACGCACGGGGGTTGTTCTTGTCACTGCGCACACTTCTCTCATTTCATTCTACGAATACTGTATTTTCAGTTCATTCGTATCCCCCTCCACTCATGATCAAACACAAAAGTATTCGACCCCCCCCCCCCTCCCCTCCATTCCCCTTCCCTCTTCTCTCTCCTTACCCACCCATCCATTTCGCCCCTCTCCTTCTTCCATCCCGGCTCGCGTCTTTCCTTATCCTTCATCCCTTTTACGAGGGGGGTTGCGGAACGTGCCACAGGGAATGCTCCATCTTCATTTGCGTGGGGAGAAATGAATGAGGTGGGCGAGGGATCTACCAAGTCAGTATCACACACACACATATATACGACAACAAAAACTACTACTACTACTACTACTACTACTACTACTACTACTACTACTACTACTACTACTACTACTACTACTACTTTTATACTCTTTCACTCTCATCTTATTCCTTATATTTTGGTCTTTACCCCCTCAACACTCTCCACTACCTCGTACAAGGAAGTAAACCCCTGGGTGACAATAAAAATTCTCTGTATCCTCTCTCTCTCTTTCTCTCTGTGTCCTATGCCACACGCAATTTTTTTTTTTTTTTTTTTTTTTTCATTTTATTAATGAATTATTATAATTATAAATTAATTAATTACTGAAATTAATGAAACACACAATTTTTTTTTTGTTTTTTTTTTTTTCAACTAAACAAAAATTTTTTTAAGACATTCATTTTTTATTTTTCGTATTGAAAAAACAAAAAAATTATTTATTTATACATTTTCTGTACCTGTTTTTTTTTTATTTTTATTTTAATACCGTTTACTTTGTTCTCTTATTCGTATACATTTTATATATCATATATATAAATGAATAAATAAATAAATAAATAAATAAATATTTGGGGGTGGTAAATTTTCACAATTTTCCAATCATTTGTTTATTATACATCACTGTATGTACACGATTACTAATCGTATCCAAGTAACAGAGCACAAATGGATATACCACATACAAATAAAAATTATTGAACTTGAAAAAAAAAAAAATACAATAAAACAAAAAAAAAAAACAAAATAAATAAATAAATAAAAATAAATATAATAATAATAATAATAATGAGTGTTTAAAAGTAGAAGGGTGAGAAAGACCAGGGCTATTAGTATTTTTTTTTTTTTTTTTTTTTTTTTTCGTCGCCCATGTGAAATGTAGTGAGACAAGTATCCCCGGATAAAAAGAGAAAGAGAGTAATGTTGTTAAAGATATATACACATGTATTGTGTATATATATGTGTGTGTGTGTATGTAGTGGAATGAATATCCTATATCAAATTGAATGGTACGCACATTGAAGTGCTTGAACGTGCGTTTCTGACGACTCGTCCTTCATTCCACTGCCATTTTCGGAAAAGCAGCATTTTAACTCTTTTGCAATGAGAAGAGAAAGAAATAAAAAATATAAAAAAATAAAAATAGTATATATATATATATATTTAAGTAGTGAAAAAAGGGAGAGATATATTATTATAGAGTGTAAGAGAGAAAGGGAGGTAAAGGTCTTGGTATATCCATAGGATTCGTGATCGTGTGGATCGTTAACAAAAAATTATTTGTCAATTAAAATTATAAAGCCGACATTATCGCCGTACCAACAGCGACGCTGATGATCGTCGTCACATTGAAGGATGATGGGTGGAGCAAAAATAATTTTCTTTTCATTAGTTTTATTATATATAAATATATATATATAAATATATAACGATTGGAATAAAAACTTGATATATTGTAGACTGCAATCATGACAGAGTGAAAAAAAAAAAAAATTAAATAAATAAATAAATATATAAATAATATAAATAGATGTATAAATAAATACTTTATAATAATCTAAAATTATTTGGTGAAAAATTTAAATAGAATATTTTTAGTTTGTTTTTATTTATTTATTTTTTTTTTTTTGTGATTTTTTTTTTTTTTTTTGATGGTGAGTGGGGCGAGGGTTTATATTTCAGTGTGAGTATTATATATATATATATATATCGAATATTCCCCTAAAGGCGAATCGACTTTAATAACGAGTCCGACTTCCGACTTGGGAACACAAACCTAACTGGGTTCTCACTTGCTCGCGTCTTCCGCCGCTGCCGCCGCCGTCCGTCGTCCGACGGTGCGCCGATGCTGTTTATGGCTCCTCATAACGCCCCATAAATCAGTCGCCCTCTTAACACGAACGCGCGAGAGTAACTCAAAGTATGTGCGTATGTTCCAATTCTTTTTATTTATTCTTTTATCTTATTCTATCATTATTATTTTATTTATTTATTATTATTATTATTATTTTTTTTCATTTTTCTCCTTTTTCCACATTTCACTTCCTTCTTCGTTATTATTTTTATTTTTTACTCAATATCATATCGAAAAATAAAATAAAATAAAATAAATCAATTTATAATATTCAATTTTCATCAATTTATCATCTTATTTATTTATTTATTCATTATTATTACTATATATATATATATATGTATTTTTTATTTTTAATTTATACTTATTTGTATTTATGTATTTGTAAAAAAAAATAAGTTATGTATTATATTTATTTCTCAGAGTTTTTATTTTATCTCGACCGTTGCGTACACGAGTTGCCCGTTGGGGCTTCCATTCAACCGGTGGCTCTCTCGACTCGCCCACTCATTCGTTCATTCATACACGTTGAGACGCGATTTGAATCGATAAGCAAAAGCTCAAGGAAGTAGTTGTTACTACTTTTCTCTTGTTCACACTCGTTCTTTCTCTTTTCCCCTCCTTTTTTTTTTTTTTTTTTTTTTTTTTCTCTGTTATTTATTTTGCTTACTCTCTCTTTCTCGTCTTCACTTATTTTATTTTATTTATTAATTCATTTTTTTTTTTTTTCACACATATTTCTATCTTCCCACTTCTCATTATATCAAGATTATTATTATTTTTTTTTTTTTGTTTTTTTTTTTCATATATATAATTTTAATAATTTCTATTTTTCCCTTCATTATTTTCAGTAAAATAATTACATATGGATATATTATATTATATTATATTATATTGAAACTGATTGACATTTAAAATGATGAAAATAAAATTGGGTGCGGACGAGTATACTCATCAGACATGCAGTAATGCACACACGCACCCAACGAGAAGAAAATTATCCATGGAATTTTTTAACCATTGTTATTTTCTCGCCAGTTCACCAGACTTTGAACTCGTATATACCAAACATATAACTACATATTTATGTATACATATATTTCTTTTATATTCATAATACTGAATAATATATATATATATATATTTTTTTTTTACGTCTTTGTTTTTATTTATTTATTTACATTTTTATTTTTTTTTGTTTATTTTTTTGTATTGAAAAACGTTGTCGTGAACTCAATCGATGAATTACACAGTTTTTTCCTTTCAATTACTATTTAATTTATCTATTTTCAATATTAATACAAATATAATATATATATTTGTTTTTTCATCATTTTTTAATATAATTATTTTATTTACAATTTTGTTAAATGAAATAAAATTCAACGTTGAATACGGTGTACACTGATAGTGTCACGCTTATTATTAATTACACTGCGTATATCTGTGTGTGTGTGTGTATGTGTGTGTGTTCAACTAAAATAATAATTAACGTTTTAAATGCAAAACACGATTAATCGATTGTCATCACAATTTTTTTTATTTTTTATTTTTTATTTATTTATTTACTTCTTTTTTTTGTTCATCCTACAAACATAAAAT
This sequence comes from Dinocampus coccinellae, assembly GCA_963920625.1. NCBI lineage: Eukaryota > Metazoa > Arthropoda > Insecta > Hymenoptera > Braconidae > Dinocampus > Dinocampus coccinellae. The sequence continues at coordinate 3,114,828 of OY987184.1, read as the reverse complement.
TAATATTTTAAATGAAACAGAAACAAAACCGAAAAGAAAAAAATAAAATAAAATAAAATAGAATAAAAATATTAAATAATAAAATTGAAACATTTTTTTTTTATTTTCATCCCTCGCCTCTCTCCCCTCCTCTTCTCTATTTATTTTATAATAATAATAATAATTATTGTTATTTTTTTATATTTTTCAAAATTTTATTTTCTCAAATATTGTCAAGAATTTATTTTCATCAAATAAAATTCCAAATGAAGATTACAAAATAAAAAAAAAATGGGAAGATAAAAAATAATGAGAATGAGGAGAGAAAAGGTGACACAGTTGCATCGAACACGAAAAAAAAAAGTTTTTTCTCTCTCTCTCTCTCTCTCTCTCTCTCTCTCTCTCTCTCTCTCTCTCTCATTATTTCAACAGCGATACGTGAAACAATGGAATTGTGACGTTAATCTTCAGTAATCAATTACTTGTTTGTTAAAGATACGACTGTGAGACTAAAAATATTCTCAAATACCAAAATATATTCGATTCTCCATGTATTTATTTATTCATTTATTTATTTATTCATTCATTATTATCTAATTTTTATAAAAATTTATGAAATAATATCTCACCTCTCAGACCAACACAGCGTTTCATCTCGATACCTGTGAATAATTAATATAAAACAATTAATAATAAAATTTTTTTTTTTTTTATTGTATATCGAATTTTGATATTATTATAATTATTATTAATGTCAATTTTATTTTTCACTGTGACTCTTCACATGTGAGAAAAATAAAAAATGATTGAGAGATTTTTTTTTTTTATTCCTGGGGACAGAAGACCCAAAAGTCCGTGTCGCGGCTTACAGGAAAAAGCTTTTACATGAAACCCCCTCCCCTACGTTATGAATAAGATCGCCTGTCGTAAATTGTGTGCGCCAAAAGCTAATCTGCAGCTCAATGTACTTCTCTCTCCATCTCTTAACATAAATACACGCACATACAAGATATACAGAGAATTGTGTGAAAAACAAAAGTTAATTTTATTTATGATTGTGGGGTATTAAAAAAATTTGACATTGAATGAAGATGTGGTATATTTTTTATTATCATGATTATATATAAAGAAGTATATATAATTTTAAAAATTATATTTTGAATTATTTACTGGTGTGAGACATTGGAGTTATTCAATATTTTTACACTTTCCATTCCAGCAAACCTGGAATTTAATAAAAATTAAAAAAATTATTCACACGACGAATTTTATTGATTATTTAATGAATTAAATAATCAAATTAATATTGATAATAAATGTATGAATACTGACTTTATTCACAGCACACGGTGTTCCATCGACTGGGATTAGTACTGTATGAATTCTATCATTGTCATTTTGGCAAAGTAAATTTTCCTTGCAATAATTATCAATATATTCCGGGAATGTTAACTATTAAAAATAAATTTAAGACAAAAAAAACAATGATAATAATCATAAGATCAACAAGTAATTCAGAATTAATTACGTTTGACTTACTGTCTGCTGATATCCATAACATTGACACTGTTCATCTGCTGTTAATGTCAATCTTTTTCCAGGTGGATATAATGATCGAGGCTTATTAATAAATGAACAACAATCAGCAGAACTATGACCCGATAGAAAGACAATCATTATTATTATATATAATTGCTCTTTATTTCATCATTATCTATTTTTGTATTTTATTGAGAACAGAAAAATTTTACCTGAAAAATTTTTTAAATTCCAACTCGGATGTTTCACTCCAAACTAAACATTTTTTACAAAAAGTTCCTCCTGCTCTCATAATATTTTGATTACATTCATCTTTGTTGATTAGTAATGGTATATCATGTTCAAGTTTCATCCTGAATAATATGATATATGATTAAATAAATAAATAAAATATTATAAAAAACATAATAATATGTCATAAATGATTCATACAAATGTGCTAATTCATGAGCAAATGTTACATAACCCCTAAAATTTCCATCATCCTTGACAATTACAGTTGAAATCATGAATTTATTTTTTACTTTTTCTTGAAAAATATTATTAATCTCGGCATAACCTACAATTATATAAATACACGTTTATAATAAAAATTAATAAATATATAATTTCATTCACTATTATATTTTTTACCCGCTAATTCGGTGTTCTGATGCCCTAAAAATTCATCCCTAGTAAATATAAATAAAAGAAAAATAAATAATACATTTGATAGAATAATTTTATAAATTAATAGAAAAGAAAAAAGTAAAACAAACAAATAAATAAACAAAAACGTACTTGTTTAAGTAAACAACGACATCATAAGAATCTCTATGAAGCGAATCTCGATGACTAAAAACGAATTCTTGTATTTTTCGTATAGTACACTCACCTTCTAAAGTTCGCTTTGACTCAGGATTAATCTTTCGATAACATTCTTCAAGAAATGAAAATGCCTTACAATGCTAATGAACAGTATAAATAATTTATAATTTATTATTTAGTATTTATATTAATTTATAAAAATACAAATATACGTACCGTTGGAAAAATAATTCCTGCAATATTTAATTTAATATTCGTCATTTGTAATTTTGAATATAACATATCAGCACCATTGAATAATGTCAAAATGTAAGATACAATTGATCCATAATCATCAAGTTCACGCTCATTTTCAGTTAATAGTGCACTATATTTAAAAAATATTTAATAATATTATTCATTATTCTGTGTATTATTATTTTTTAAACTTACTTCTCAAGAATTCTAATAGTTAATTCACGCGAAATAATCACTAATATTTCTGGATAACCCTCGTACACTTTATTACGATATGTTTTTCTTATTTCGTCATAGACTGTACGACTTTCATCAGTAACTGCGTAGAAAATTTGAATTATTAATACATTTTGATTTAATGTACAAGAATAAAATACTAACTTTCCTCTTCAATTGTAAGTTGTGTCAAATGATCATTTGGTAAAGTTCGGGAATTTATTCTACATGTATTTAATGTAATTCTTGTTTTTCCATTAATGTGAATTTTCTCGATAGGAAGTTCGCGAATAACATGTCGATAATCTATTAAACCATCCTAAATAAGTGAATAATAAAATTTTTTTTTTCAATATTACAGGAATTAATTTAAGATTATTTTTAAAATACGGAATTATTACAAATTCACGACGTTGATGAAAGTATACAGCTGATGAACTCGTTTCTACATCATGATAAAATGTAAATTTCCCAAGATTCTTCATGACCTTTACAAATTCATTAAATTATCAATTATTTTTTTGCGTATCTACAGATTTTTTTTTATTTATTATTTTTTTTTTTTTTATTGTAAAGTTTTCTTACTTCATGATTTAATGTTAATTTTCCAATGCGTTTTGTGTACATAGAGTCAATTGGAGAGTTTGGTTGAATTGTCCAAATTGGTAAATTTTCATTTGCCAAAACACGATTTATTTTTTTTAAATGTGAATATTCAGTTTCATCGTTTGAAACACTCAATGAAATTTTTAAATCATCCAACGGCAATGATTGATCTATTTGAATTATTCCGTTAAATTGTAATATTTTAATAATTACGAATTTTTTATTTTTATATTTACCTGAATTAGTTGGACATACATTTTCCTTTCCACATTGAACATTTGCAATTCTCACAAATGTAATATGAAATATAAATATGATATAATTCAAATTCATATTAACGTTTATTTATTTATTTTTAATTTCGCTCCGACAATTGACACTGTGGTGAAATGAAATCGAGTGACAAAAAATTTCTTGCTTCCAAGTAAAAAAAATTTTTTTCTTTTTAATACGTTCGCTCACACTTATTTTTATCACTATCATTAGACCTTATCACAATTGAGAAATGTCCGAGTCTCACACATTCAAGATAAATCCATCAGTATCGAAAAAAAAAAAAAAAAAAAACAAAAAAAAAAATCATAAAGAATAAAATGAAATAATAAAATAATAATAACATTTAATTTCACGAAAAATCAATTGAAAAAAAACAAAAAAAAAATCATAAAAAATAAAATGAAATTATAAGATAATAATAACATTTAATTTCACGAAAGATCAATTAAAGAAAAAAAAAAAAAAAAAAAAAAAATCAAAAATATTCTGAAAATAAATACAAATTTACTCGGAAAATATTTCAACATATAAAATAATTAAATATATAAATCTATAATATTTAACTTATTAATATTTAATGAATTTATATTGATAAATTATAATATAAATGACGAATATATTGAACGTGATAAAATGTATATAATAATAATAACAATAATAATAATGAAATATAAAATACCGACAATTTAATGTACCCACCTGTCATCAGTGTCATGATTTAAAGCCAAATATTACGGGTGAGTATCGCATTCCAAAATATCCGGGTGTTGGTATCAGTCGTGAATGAAATGAAGATATTCAATGGAAAAGGGAGGAAATAAAGGAGTGGATGACTGTGAAAGTGGTGAAGAAACAAGAAAAAAAAAATATACGAAAAAAAAAAAAAAAAAAAATGGATAGAATACGAATAGCAGTTATAATTGCAATGGATATTAGCAGCAGCAGTAGCAGCAGCAATAGTAGTAGTAGTAGTAGTTGTACTAGCTGTATAGTATACTCATACCATTACTATACCGATTATTATCACTACTTCGTGTAGTATAAGACGAAGAGTATGTCATAGTATGGGTGTTTGGGGAGATATGTCGAGAGAACGAAACGGTTTATTACCGAAAATGGTTGGCCAAGGGTCGTAGAGAACATTGATTTAATGCTTTACGTAATTGGGCGTATAGAGAGAAAGACAAAATTCAACATCTTTATAATATAAAAAAATCTATCTAATATTATTGCAATTACATAAACATATATATTTATTTTATTGATTTTATACACAGTAAATTATTAATTAAAAATAAACCACGAAATATAAAATAAATTTGGATAATTCAAAATAATTGTAAGAATATATATTATAATTTTTTTTTCCTTTTTTTTTCTTCATATTTTATTTATTATTATTTTATGGAAAGTGAAAGATTTCAATTGAAAGAAAAGAAAAAAAAAAAAAAAAAAAAAAGTGAATATTATCTGTGGTATTTTTGAATTTGAACAAATTACACATATGGCGCGTAACAACACGATGATCCATATGTATATACATTTTATCCTTATATATGTATAACAAGTATATAGTATAGAGAAAGAGAGAGCCCTTTCAATTCAATTTTCTCATGTGGTATATCGTACAGTGTAAAGTTTAACTTTGCGGAGTTGTATAACACCGGGTGTACGAAATGTCCAAGCGTATCCTTATATCTATACATATCATGACTTTTCCCACTTTATCTATATATACACACATAAAGAGAAAGAGAGAGAGAGAGAGAGAGAGAGAGATATTTATATATGTATATATGTGAATTGGAAGTGGGTAAAGTGGAAGACGGGAGAGAAATTTCCAATCGCTTGTATTCGTACACAAAAAGAAAAAAAGGAAAAAAAAAAAAAAGACGAACGTGCAAAATCGACATAACGACTAACCGATATGTGTATATATACATGAGTGTATATGTCAGTGTGTGTTGCGTGTGTTGGCATAATAAGTGCCTATTTGAGTGAAAAAGTCACAAGAATAGTATTTATATAGTTGAAAGAGTGGGAGAGGAGTTGGGGGGAGTGAGAGTCAAGCAAACGAAAAAAGTGGAAGAGAACGAACAGTGAGAAATGAGAGCCATAAGTTACGCTTCAACGACAAAATTCACTTTATATATACATACAACAATTCTCTACATATAATAAGAGTTTGAAATTTAAAAGAAAAAAAAAAAAAAAAAAAAAAAAACATTTATAAAATATGTGAAAATAAAATTGAAATCAAAAAAATTGAAGTAACAAAAAACTTCTTTATATATATATATATTTTTTTTTTTTTAGTTTCGTCATTATTATTTTGTAAAAGTGTGGAGGTGGTTGTGTTTTTTTGTTATTTCTTAATCGTTTTACACAATAAGTACTTAACAATCGATCGTCTGCAAAAGAATCCGTTTATCGGCATGAAGAGTCCACCGATTTTACCAAGCGTGTAGTTACAAAAACGTCAATCATTCGTCTCCTCACTCTTTCTCTCACATTATTTCTTTCAATATCTTCTTGTATTTCGTCTCGGTGTATGTGTGTATGTTTGAGTGTGTATGGGTGTGTATTGGTTAGTGGTCCACAACTCCACAACTGCACAAACGGTCCATCAGTGGTTTTCGTCGCTCGATTCAAACCAACCATCGATGCGACGTGGCGGTCACTGATCCTCTTGACGATTTTGCACCGCCCGTTTAAAACCACAAACTTTCTGTGTGTATTGCATAGCTGGCGTATTATCACATACGTTAAAGTTTTTTTTATTACTCGCACGTTCGTTACAACAAATCTCTATTGTCTCTTTGGATTTTTTTTTCTTTCTTTTTTATTTTTTATTTTTTATTTTTCTTCTCCATTTTGTTTTGTTTCGTCTTATTCAACAGTAGCGTGCGCTTATTCATCCACTGTCTCACTTTTTCATCATCATCATCATCTTTTTTTTTTTTTTTTTTTTTTTTTTTTCTCATCAATGCACAATCTTTTTCCACCCGCATTTATACACTCGTATCCAATGAAAAATTCGCCAAGCCCTAATCGATTTACAGTTCAGACACACCAATTTCTTTTGTATTCAAACATTATTTATCCGTTCATTTATTATTATTAATTTTTTTTTTTTTTTTTTTTTTATCTGTCTGCTACAACTTTTGGTGCATTAATTTACAATTTTTTTATTTATATTTTCGTGTAAAATAAAAATTTTCAACGGTGAAAATATTGAGAAAAATTTTTTTTTTTTTTTTTTTTTCAAATTTATTTATTCATTCATTCATTTATTATTTATTAATTAATTTTTTTTTTTGTTTTTTTTTTTCTTATTATTTCCTTTCAATATGTGTTTGAAAACTTGTAGTGGTAGTCGATGAAAAAAGAATTGTATTGTGAAGAGTAAAAGAGAATTCCCGAGAACGTTGATCCGCGATGACGGGAATGTCATTCGACCGGTGAACGAATAAATCTGAGGTGAGACAAGTCCTTAAATGGCATTGCCATATTCTTCTTGTGATTCCACAGTTATATTCTTTCAAACACTCTCAGACTTCAATACATTACAGTAATAATAATAATTATTATTATTGTTATTATCATCATTGTTATCATTATTTATTTAATATAATTTTATATTTAATTTTTAATCGAAAATTATTTCATTTCCTCAATTATAATCCTACATTTATTATTTTTAAAATAATAATAATAATGATAATAATAATATCAAAAATGTGAAACACTTATAGTTAATCAGTTTCAAGTAATCGAATTGCATGTGAACAATTAGTTGACTGATGGGAATGCTATTCGTTGTACTGTTAACGTGTCCAGTTCTATCAATTAAATTGAAATTGTCGCGGGGCAAATTATCTATTTAATTTTCAGAGAAAATCACGCGATATCGAAAAATATAAACGAATAAACTCGTACATATATATATCTATACGACTCACACAACTTTCAAGTTAATTATAAATAATTGGTTAGCAATTTATAAAAATCTAAAAAAAAATTTCTTTTTTTTTTCGATATAAATAAATACCATTTATAGATGTGAAATGAAAAAAAAAAAAAAAAAATGATAAAAATAATGATAAATCGAATAAATCGTATATTCAATTGTGAAAAGAAAAATAAAATAAAAATATATATAAACATAAATTTGAAATATATTCAGATTAATTTTTAAAAATTTTTTTTTTTGTTTTTTTTTTTTTCTTTGGATGTTTATTTAATAAAATAATTGTATAATTATTTTATTTGATCGTATTGTTGGGTATAGTGTAAATATTTATAGAATAAACACGTTGTGTAAGATAGAGAGGGATAAAATAGAATAAGAAGTAGATAGAGTGGGAGAAAGTTGTGTAGACGAGTGTAGAGTGGGGCGTATAGAACACACGGTAGCAGACTAAGCGGCGCCAGTCGGCACCTTTTCGCCAATAAATCCACACGCGTCTCATTACTGAGCCTGTCTCTTTAATTGAAATCTCGTGTTTTTCACAAACACCACGTGTCTATACGCCCCCGCACACTTCAATGTACACTTTACACACACACACATATATATATTTTTATTTTTATTTTTATTTTTATTTAATTTAAATTTTTTTTTTTTTTTTTTTTTTTTTCTCTTCATTAAAAATATTTTCTCTCTTATTTTGCCCATTGAAAATTTTTCCAATTGATATATATTATTTATTTATTTATAAATTTTCTAATATTTCATTCATTAGATTTTTGTTTTTTTTTTTTTTTTTTTTTTATATATATCAGTTTTCTTCTCTCAGATTTATCTTCATTATTTTTACATTATTTTTTTTGTTTTTTGTTATTCCTTCTGCAGTAGTTTACTTTATCGATGTGTAACCATCATTCTTTACTCCTTCATCTTCTAAAGATCTTTTAAAAATCTTCTTTTTGTCAACTTGCGTCGTAGCCATAAAGCAGTTTCGTCCGGTTTGGGTTGAGGTAAATAAGAACACGCAAGCACTAACGTACAATTTCTACACTCTCTGTATCGATATATATATATATATATACCTGTAACGATGATGATGATGAGGATGAGGATATTTTTGTAGTGGATACTGAAATAAAATAAAGAGCGAGAAAAGGACAAACAGAAAAAAAAAAAAAAAAAATTACAATTACAGACATTGAAAATTGCTATCTATTCCCGTTGAGTATTTCATCGATTCCAATATATTTTTTCCAACTACATTTTTCATACAACTTTTTTTTTATCTTATTATGTTTAAACAAAAAAAAAATATATATATATGTATATCAACCAGTTGATCAGTAGTTTTTCTATTTACTCATAAATCCCTTTTAATTAATATTACAATTATTATTATTTATTTTTTTTTTTTTTCTTTCATTCTATTTTTATTTATATCATTAATAAAGAATGAAAATTTTTATAAATTCATACCAGATAAATTGAAATATTGAGATACTGTGTCAACAAAACAAATATCAATATCAGAATATCGAGTTTGATAGTACGAAAAAAAAAAAAAAAGATGAAAGAGAAGAGAGCGAAAAAAAAAAAGAAATGAAGAAAAACATGAACGATACGAATCGTTCGGTACTAACCGATTAGTTCCAGGCTACCGGTGTGTATGGACGTGGATCTCTAAGTATCCACATATACATATATATATATGTGTGTGTGTGTGTGTGTGTGTGTGTGTGTGTGTGTGTGTGTGTGTGTGTGTGTATGTGTGTGGGCTCTGACTTTTGACAAGAATTGTATCGAACCGATCTCTTTATTTATCCAAACTCTAATTTCTTTCATTCACTCATGCCATATAAATATATAATTCATCTAATCAATCATCATTATAAACAAATAATTAATAATTTTATTTTATAATAATTTTTGAAATGAGTAATAAAATAAAATGTAAAGTTGAAAAAAAAAAAAAAAAAAAAAAAAAAAAAAAAAAAGTAATAATAAATAAATAAATAAATAAATATATACATGTATGTATATAAAAATCATTGCGGGATATGACGACGATCTCATGCAGTTACTTGTCCACCTGCAGATACATATATAATATATATATATAAAGAGATGGGTTGTAAATATGGACCGCAAAAGATTCCTGGGATGAGATCCTATGAATAATACACGCGCGGCACAATTAGCTCCGCCGTTTCCAATTTAATCGACGAATTATCAACCCTTCAGGGAACGAACGTAACATATAGGGGACTTGTTCAACTCTTCTCTCTTTCTTTTTCTTTTTATCCTCCTTTCTTCTACATATATATAAGATTGTCTGGGAGATGAAACGAAAAAAGAATGAGACGGAAGGTGGAAAAAAGAAAAAAAAAATGTGAATGAAGGAAAGACGAGAGAAAGAAAATAAAAACGAATAAAGAAAAATTGGAGAATGCAAAGAGAAGAGAGAATTGATGATGATGATGATGATGATGATGATGATGATGATTATGATGATGATGATGAAGATGATGAGGATAGAAAACTGAGGGAAGGGATAAAGTATGAAAAAAAAGTAGTAGGGATAAATATGGGGGATGAATAAAATACATAAAAATAAAATATTGTATGGACGTATATACAATTTTACACGACGAGTTTTACTATACATTACTTTCACAGCGGGATAACATCACATGTGTGTGTGTGTGTGTGTATGTTTGTGTGACTTGTGTACATTTATATTCGTGATTTCACATTTTAGATGTTGATATTACTGACTGGTTAGTTAAGTTGAGGAATTACAATTTATAACATGACTAACAATTATCTATCATTCTTATATCTTTGTCACTTGTACACACACTTGTTTTCATTTGTCATTATGTTGTTTCAACTCACGTTACATGACACACGACACGACAATACTACAACTATATAATTCAATTTATATATCTCAATTTCATTTGTATATTTCCGTTAGAAAAAAAAAAAAATAATAAATAAAAAATACACAAAATTTTTTTAATAAAATCAACAAATTAAATTATACATTTATATCAAATTTTTCTTATTATCAATATTGATTTATTTATTTATTTATTTATTTATTCACTATTATGATGATGATTATTATTATACATTTTTTTGTTTGTTTGTTAATAGGACAAACGAGAGCATGGAATTTAATCGACGGTGACTTGGTGTTGTAACGACAATGATGAGTAAAAAATTTCGCCTACGCTCCCACTTGACCTGCCTTTACGCCCTCGTAAGTTTACATTTAACCTTATCAATTTTATTCAACTCGACCTAAACCTCTTTTCTTCTTCTTCTTCTTCTTCATCTTCATCTTCATCTTCATCTTCTTCTCACTATTATTATTATCATTTTATTTCTTTAATTTTTTTGTTAATCGTAATTTTTCTTACTCCCTGCGTGTGCGTTGATATAAAAATTTTTTTTTATATATTTATTTTAATTTAATTTTATTTATTGTTGTTTTTTTTTTTGTTTTTTTGTTTTTTTGTTTTGTAGTGTACTATATCATGGTGGACTATATTGGTATATATGTGTTTTCAAAGTCAATTTATTTGGATTTTGCGTGATTTGTCTTGCAGATATATTTCATATGAGAAAATCGGAGCTCAGTAAATGTATAAATATATATATATATGTATGTATGTATGTGTATATGTATAGATATAATGGACAAAGCCACACGGGCCCTGTGTGCCGTCTTTGTATTTGTATTTTGGATGAAATACGACCGCAAGACGCGCGCGTTGCTTGTACACATTTCGTTCCTTTCTCGCACAACATCTCATTATTATTTTCATTTCTCACTCTATCTCTCTTATATTTATCCCACTCACACACAAACTATATATATACATATATAAACACGCTATTCCTCATTTGAGTAATGGCATTTTTATATTTATTGGCGTCTTGTATACAAAATATCCCGCATGTATGTCTGCATGTGTGAAATTCAGGCTTTTTTATACAATGCAACGATTTGCAGTTTAAAAATTGAAAAGAAAAAAAAAATAATAATTTTGAAATATTGAAAAAAAAAAAAACAAAACAAAACAAATTAATTAATTCATGAATTAAATAAAATAATTTATTTCCACTGTCGCTCTAGAGATCTCTGCCTCTTCCCCTTTTATTTATTTTTTTTTTTTCTTCATAAATTTATAAATTTTTTATGTATCGAAAAATCACAAGAATAATACAAAAACAAAATCCCACCCCATTGCCTCCACTTTCGTTTCTCCATCCAATTCTTATTTCAGATAATCAGAAGAAAAAAAATCAAAAGCAAATTCATATACATTATATTTGCATACCTATACCCACCACTCACACACACAAAAAAAAAAAAAATATATATATATATATATATATCGATTGAAGATGGGGTTGACGTTTTATCTGAAATATTTATAACGCCCACGGATTATGTTTATGTACAGTGGCAAAACCACTCACTGTATATTTTTCTTTGATATATCTCTCTCTTCCTCTCACTCATCTTACTTTTACTTCCCTTATTTCCATCATGAAAACTTGAGCATACTAAAAAAAAAAAAAAAAAAAAAAGAAAAAAAAATAGTGTGAGAGACGATACTCGGTCGCGGATGAGATTTGAATAAAAGTATCCGTGGCCGATGGCAAATACATACATTTATATATATATATATATATATTTATAAGGGTGGATTTTTCTTCATGGGTATACCGATTTTAAGCAGATCTTTTTTATAACACCAACATCAATACCACCACAACTATTATTGGTCGTACTACTACTACTACTACTACTACTGCTGCTGATGCTGGTGGTGGTGGTGATGGTACCGCTGCTCTTACTATTCCACCTCTTCTCTTTCACAACTGCCTACAGTCTCATTAAATATGTATAGATTTGCAACCCTCTTGCATTACATATATACATATATTTATATGTATATATATTTAGTCTTCTCACACATTTCCGCGGTAATACACAGCCTCCGGTGAATGATTACGCGGTACATATGTTTTGTGGATTGCGCTTTATTTCCCATCAAATCTATACAGTTTTCTTTTTTTTTTTTTTTTTTTTTTTTTTCATACTTGTACATGCTCCAGGGCGATAAATGATTATATATACTCAAAAGTATATAAGTTAATTTGATATAACAAAAATTAATTCATATGTTTGATATGAATTTATTGTTTTTAAATAAATGATATTATATATAAAATTATTTTTCCATCACAAACTTATTTATTTATTTATTTATTTATTTATTCATTTATTTATTTTGTTTCTTTTTCTTTATTTCGATAATTATTTTTATACACCAAGTAATTTTATTTTGTTATTTATATGCAAAGTATATATATATAGTACATAAGTATTTTTTTTTTTTTTTTTTCCTTTTTTATTTCTTTAATTTCTTGTATATTGGATAATAGTCGCAGGTAATAGGGTGACAGAGGGTTGAATGGAAGTGAACAAATTTTGCATGCCACCCTTGGACCACCCTTGATATAGTTTCACATCGTTTTTTTTTTTTTTTTTTTATTATATATATATACACGACTGTATACTCTCCCTTTAACCTCTCTTATTCTCATGATACTTTATTTTTTTTTTTTTTTCTTTTTTCGTTTTCTTCTCTCTTTTACTTTTTTTTTTTCTTCACACCCTTGACTCGACACTCACTACGACTGTTCGCATTAACGAATTTACATTTTTTAAATGTGTCGGGGTGAGTGAGTTTAGAGAGTTCGTATACTCGCGGGGTGATAACTCGCGAGCCATTTGTTCCAACGAAGAAATAAAACTGCGCTAGTGCTTTATTCAACTTCTCATTCCTTTATTTCTTTTTTTTTTTTTTTCTTTTTTTTTTCATTTTCATTTTTGTATTTCTTTCGTTTCCTCTTTCACCCCTCCCCTACTTCTTCTTCATCATCATCATCTTCTTCTTCTTCTATCCCCACTATTATAATTACAATAATACTATGTATATTGTATCTAACATAACTTGACTTTTTTTGCCAACACAGTACAACTCCTCCATCTTAATAAAGAATCACGACACTCGAGACTGTAAAGTCTTTAAAATGGATTTGTCCCAAGGTGGTAATATTTTGGCCACGCAGTCTCGTGGGCAATTAATATCCATTCGGTAAGAGAGAACAAAAATCCAAGGGTGAGAAAGTGGGTGAAGATCCGTGAGAAGGGGGAGGGAAGGAAAGGGGGAGGGGGGGGGGGGGGAGAGACAGAGGAGAAGAAGAACGAGAGCGTGAAAATATTTTATAATATAATATGCACACATTTTTTTTCTCTTTTTTCTCCTCTTCTATTTCAATTATCATTTTATAATTTTATTTAATTAAATGTATATATATATATAAATTTTAATTGATGTAACAAATTATTTGTTTATTTTAAATATATTTATATATTTATATATTATTATTATTTATTTGAAAAAAAAATTTTTTTTTTGTTGTAATACAATTTTATTTATTATTTCCTGTTTTTTTTTTTTTTTTTTTTATATATATTTCTCTCATTCGATATCGAGAGACACATTCCGTGTGGTTGGTGGCCGTGACGGAGTTGAATTGAATCGGCGTCATTCACCTAATCTCAATAGCCAACTGTTGTATACAATCAAATAGTGCAAAGAAATACATGAGATTTCACAAGATATTAAATTGATTGTTTTATACAATCAATATTATATAAAAAAAAAAAAAAAAAAAAAAAAAAAATTAATAAACAAAAAAATAAATATATTTACATTTATTTATCTATACGTAATGATTTTGTCCTTTTTTTTTTTTTAAATCAATTTGTCACAGTATTCAATCGACTATTGTGTATAAATAATTTTTTTTTTTTTTTTTTTTTTTCTTTAAATTTATTTATTCAAATATATTAATTTGAGTTGGAATGAAAGGAATAAAATTTCTCCTTTCACAATTTATTTTATAATATCACATTAAAATGCAATAAATTTTTTTTTTTTTTTTTTCATATATTTTTTCTCTCATTCATTTTATACGTTTGATAAAAAATTATATATATATATATTATTATATGTTGTTGAACAAAAATATAAGAATAAGTATAAAAATAGTTGTATACAGTGTATAACAGTGTGTACAGGTTAATACGTGCCACGCACGTTTTCGTTCCGCTCGTGCTCAAAATAATCCGTGAAAATTACTGTGTTACGAGCACAAACTACTATCGTAAATTTTTTACATGTATACACACACACACGCACATATATATATATATATACACAAATTTGTAAAACATTATTAGACATAAAGATTATACAATAATTTATCTTATGTTTACATGTGTTAGGTAAATACAGAAGATGAAGAAAAAAAAATAATAATTATAATAATAATAATAATAATAACTTGAATAAAATGAAACAAAAAAAGATTAAAGTGATGTAAGAAATTATTTGTAATAATTTTATATGAAATAAAATAATTTCTGGAATCAAACTATATATATATATATATATATTAATTAATTACAGTATACGCCAATGTGGATGAGTTTTCAGAGGAGTCCAACCCAAGAGTGATTTAATGCCGGGCTTAATTACATCGAAAAACGATTGGAGCGGCGAGGGTTGATGAGGACGCGACGATGTAGACTGCGGCGGCAACTGCGACGGTAGCGGTCCACGTATTTTCTTCGTTGTTCGACCACTTCTTTCTTTCACTATTCATACAGGTAACTCGTATATATATATATATAAAGATATGTGAGTATAAAACAAAGATATTGGTTCGATGGAAGATTTTTCGAGTGATCGGATCGCGCGTGCCGGATCTTTACGATAAAAAAAAACTCAACGCGCTGTATAGGATATCACGAATCAACGTGAGTTTCGATTTTGTGCTCGTCGTGAAATCGATTGAGATGCGCTCGCTTCACTCGTCGCTTCATCGTTCCAATGTGGACCCGTGTTTCATCATCTCTTTTGTTATTCTCCACCTTGGTGAGAATAGATTCGTCAGGGTGTCTTGTCATGTCATTCACACAAAAATATTATATTGTATATAAAATATTGGTCCAAGTGATATCAAAACTTTTGCAACATCACCAGACACATTAAATTATATTTTTTATTTTTCATCAATTTTTATTACTATTTTTTTTTTTATATTCATCCTGCCTTATCATCTACATCTTGTTTGATTTAACAACAAAAACCAAATATATTATTTATAATTAATTTAAACAAAAAAAAAAAAAAAAAAAGAAAATAATAATGAAATATATAAATTTTATTAAATTGAAATATTCCAAACGACACGATATCTATAAAGAGAAAATAAAATTGGACAGGTCAATGATCGAACTTGAAGACAAAATTCAAATATATATATATATATATATATATATGTAGCTACTACACACAAGATAAAAGCCGCGGGCGAGTTGTATAATACTCCAAGCGGCCACGGCCAACTTTCGGCAGGCTATAATCAATTCTGATTGCAGTCCCGGATCGCGGCGCGATCCACTGCCCGATAGCCGAGAAAAAAAGTCAGCTACCCAACTACCGGGGCCAAAAGACAGACCAACACACACACACACACACACACACACACACACACACACACACACACACATATATATATATATATAGAGAGAAAAAGAGTGAAGAAGAAGAAGAAGAGAGAAGAGATAGTGTATAAAAGTGAGACGGGGGAAGATGAGAGCTGCATCAGAGAGAATTGCGCGCGGCTTTTTGGTTTTCAATCCGAGACCTCAAGAAGTTCTCTCTTACACTGTACGCGCGCACCTTCTATCTCTTTCCCTTCGTCCCCTCCTCCTCCTCCTCCCTCTCTCTTTTCTCCCCTTGTGTCGCTTTTTCATTCTCATTCTCGTCGTCTCACTTCTCATACGATGTAGAAGCAAAAGAATAAGACGAGAGAAAGAGAATGAAGAATATAACGAGATGAAGAAGAGGAAGAAGAGGGTGAGTATACGGCGCGCGAGGTTACTCTGTGTCGGCGTGTCGGGGGAGTTTCTCGTGGACTCCCGACTACGGTGCGAGCGATAAAAACGCACGCGAGTTATTTATCGGTCCGTCGGGGCGACCACAACACACTAACACATATAAAACATTATAATAAATATATACATGTATGTGTGTGTGATGTGTGCAAAAATATCCTATCGTTCTTACTACGTCTTATCCTTCAATCATATCAAAGCCAACTTGTGATTAGATATTTAATCAATATTTTTTTTTTTATATCAAGAGAATATGAAAAAAAAATAATAATAAGTAAATAAATAAATAAAAAATATTGAAAAAAAAAAAAAAAAAATTTACATCACATAGTGAGTTATTTATTTATTTTTTTTAAATTTGATTTTTTTCAATTCTTTTATTTTTCTTATTATTCATATTATTTATTTATTTATTTATTTATTTATTCATTCATTATTATGATCATTATTATTTATTTATTTTTTTCAATACACAATATTAAATTGGAATAATTTATGATGTAATTGAGATGGAGAAATAATAAATGAATCTTGATTATTGAGAGAGATGTGAAATTGAATAATAAAAATTGATAATAAGTAAATATATAAAATAAGAATAAGAGAAAATTGAAGATGAAACAAGTGTGCAATAGTTGAGTTTTATTATAAATATAGTGGGAGAAATAGAGGGAGAGAGAGAGAGAGAGAGAGAAGAGGAAAAGAGCGAAAACAACGATGCAGGGACAAACTCGCGCGAGTCTGATCAAATCCTTCAATCGCATTCTTTTTCCACTGATGCACGCAGAGACTCGAATCTCTGTTCAAACAAATAAAAATACAATGAAAAAAGAGGTAGAGAAAGAGAAGTGAGAGAGTGAGTTTGTTAGTTGAGATGGATAAAAATTCCAAAGTAGAAATAATCCAAACTAAATGGAAGTCTACTACTACTACTACTACTACTACTACTACTACTACTACTACTACTACTACTACTACTACTACTACTACTACTACTACTACAACAACGACGACAACAACAACAACAACAAATACTATCGATGCTGCTTCTACTATTGCTACTACTGATGGTTGAATTTTGCTGTTGATACGATGCAAGTTGGCCGCAACGACGGAAGAATGCATCTCTCATCGTGTCCCTTAACTCGCATCAGTCGCGCGTCCAACTGATGCACCCCGAGACGAGAGGACCTTGATCCGCCGCTGTCGACTTCTCATCTCGTCTCTTTCTCTCATTCTCTTGCATCGCTTTCTTATGTTCGCTTATATCCGCGCGCGTCCGGCCCCATTAGTAGTCGACTGGACCATCATTCAATAACGCTCTCGATGCTCCGATGCGTTCACCGCGAAGTGAGAGAGAAAGGAAGGAAAACTTTTCTTGTTTCTCTATTTATATACATTCATATATATATATATATATATATATTTCTATCGTCTGGCTAAAGAATTTACTCAATATCCTCATTTAATTATATTTTTATTTTATTATCAATTTTATTTTTTAATGTAAAAAATTCTCCATTTTATTTCTTCGCCAGTCTAAAATTATTTATCAAAAATTCATCATTTTATTTATTTATTTTTTATTTTTTATTTATTCATTTATTCATTCATTTATTTATTTTTTCGACAAACAAAAAAAAAAAAAAAGTTGTAATGATACTTGTAAAATTTTATCAAGAATTTTTTTCTTCATTCGTTTTTTTTTTGTTCTTTTTTTTTTTTCCTCTTCTTCTTATTCTTCTTTTAGAAATGTCCAACGTAAAGAAAATGAGAAAGAGGTATATAAAGATAAAGTATATGTATATATGTATATACATATCCATATACAGTGGACAAGAGAACGAGAGAAGAGGGAACACCTCAGTGTTTGGTCGTAACAATTACGTCGCTCATGAATGCAGTCATTTTTATGACTATAAACATGAGTACCCATATATATATATATATATATATAAATATATGTATATATGTATATGAATGTATACGTGTGGATAAAGGGAGAAGTTTAAAGACTTTTAGAATTTCCTTTGGGATAAAGTTGTGCCTTGGGCGCGACTCGCGTTCTGTCTCTTAGTCCCTGCATGTGTATCCTCTTTTTGTCTTTTTTTTTTTTTTTTTTTTTTTTGCATACTCATTATTATATGCGTAACGATAATAATAAAAAAAAAAAACGTTCATGTTCATCTTGACAACACCAACTACATCGAAGAAAAAAAAAATTACAAAAAAATAAATAAATAAATAATTTGGGGAATAAAAAATAATTGACAAAATCATTAAGAAAGACGAATACATTTTAATCGGACGATTATCTCGATATATTCATATTTTTACTAAATAATAATAATAATAAACTATAAAAATACATAACAATCTAAGAGAAAGAAAAAAAAAAAATTAATAAATAACAATTTTAGAAATCGATAATTTTATTAATATTTTTCTTTGCTTTTTATTTATTAAATCAATATATCATTGAATTTGTAATATTTAAATATATATATATATTTGTTTATCCAACTATAATTAATTAAAAGTGTAAATATATCAAAGAGATTCGTTTGGATTTAATTTAAAAGTGTCAACAGCTCGCGTGAGGATTGGAATATTCATTCCTCGAATTTACTCTCTTTCTTTCACTAATATATACATATACATACACGTATATATATATATATATATATATATATATATAAATGCATGTATATGTAAAAGTGTATATGTGTTTATATATTGTGTGGACTTACTAATGAATAAATCACAGGATGGACTATGTTCCGGTGCTCGCGGCTATCGGCAAAGTTTCGTTGCGTCGTTGTCACTTATATACAACCGACAACTAACATTACAAAGAGTGGAAGTGAGAGAGAATAATAAAGATAACGATAACATTATATATATATATATAAAGGGAGAAAGAAAAAGAGAATGAGTGACGAGGGTACTTAGTACGAGCCGCTGCTTCGGGGCGGCAACAAGTGGCATTTGGCACGCCGCCGTTCGCGCGCACACACCACATCACTCTGGGTGTGGCAAAACTCTTTTTATTATTATTATTATCATTATTATTATTATTATTACTATAGTTTTATCTTACTCCTATATTTATATTATTTCATTTATTTAATCATTTACTTGAATATTTATTTTTATTATTATCTCTATTACTCATATAAAATAAAATTTTATTTATTTTTATATTCTTAAATTTTAATTATAATTTTTTACTTTGAAAAATTATATTTATAATTTATAATTATATTTTATAACGTGTAAATTATATAATTTATCAATAATATTTAATCATTAATAATTATAGGTAATTTATTTATTTGATGTGAAAAAAAAAAAAAAAAAAAAAAATAGATATAGATTTATTTATTTTATATATATATATATATATATATATATGTGTGTGTGTGTGTGTGTGTGTGTGTGTGTGTGTGTGTGTGTGTGTGTGTGTGTGTGTGTGTGTGTGTTTGTATAGTGATAATGTGACACGTGGACAATTCAATGGTGACACTTTAATTCAACTGACAAGTACACGGAAATTAAAATTATAGTAATACAAGATAATATAAATAATTGTTAATACGTTGACAGATGAAGAGAGTGTGTGTTTGTGTGTGTGTGTCTGTGTATTTCATATGAAGCCTGGCGCTTGAAATGACTCACAAAATGTCATCGTCTCTCGGATATTCAACACACACACACACACACACACACACACACACACATACGCAGGGACCCACACATTCAGAGATACAGTCACAACATCAATAACAACACGATTGCCATGTCTATGAGGACTGAACAAAAATAAATAAATATATACATGTGTGTATTAAGTGTGAGGAAGAAAGAATGCGTGTGTGTTGGACACGCGTGCCCAAGCGCAAGGGGGAGTGAAACGGTGAACGCGGCTCGTGGATAATTGATAGCGGAATGCTAATAACCTACGACGAGCTAGGAATTATAATAAGTTTCTTACAAATATATATATATATATCTGTGTCCAACATGTCACGTAAATGTGTTGTGACTTCTGGTGAAAGATTCATTGACTATTGGAATTAAAATTATTGTAAACTTTGAAAAAAAAAAAAAAAAAAACAAAAAAAAAATATTGCAAATTTTATTAAAAATTAAATTCATCGTACTATCACTCTCGCGATTAATATTATAAATTTCATATTAATTAATCGATTGATTATTTAATTAATTGATTAATTAATTAATTAATAATTCAATGGTAAATAAAAAATTGTTTATTTATAAATAATTATTACCTGTAGCAGGAAAATGCTTGGGGTACATGAAGATCCATAGCCATTGCGGGATGACCACCACCATGAGCACCACCAAGTGTATAATCAGCGCCAGCTGACAATGGTGGTTGCATCATACCAGCAGCGGCAGCGGCCGCATGATGTCCAATCATAGCGCCCCAATGAAAACCGGCAGGAGCGGCCGGCATCGTCGGCGGATGCTCGAGCTCGAGGCCGCGTCCGGCGGCGGCTCCACCACCACCGCCGCCCGCGACCCCGCCGCTCCTGTGCATCAACCACCCCTCCACCCCGTTGCCGCTTTAAATAATTTTTGTGAAAAAACAAAAACAAAAAAAACAACAAAAAAAAAATGATAATAATAATAATAATAAAAAATAAAAGAAAAGAAAAAAAAAAAAAACGGTGAAATATTTCAATAAATTCGAGTAATTCACAAAATTCACACACTTCACTTAAATTATTATCATTAAATATATCACTAATTATTGATAATGAATTATATTCAACACACAAATATAATTGAAAAAAAAAAAAAATAAATAAAAAAAAATCAATTGATTAATTGAAACTGGCAACACACACGATAAAACACTATTTTGTTTTTTTTTTGTTTGTTTTGTCTTATTTATTATTTATTTTTAAAAAAAAAAAAACAAAAAAAAATTTTTTTTTTTTTTTTTTCTGTATATATTCGTAAATAATTATAAATTATTTATAATAAATTATTATCCGGGTGTTGTGATGATAATAATGATGAAATTTAACGTCATTGTGAACACAATTTGTGTGACAAACAGCACACGCGGATGACAAGTGGCGATGACAGCGACGACGACAGTGGCCGTTGAAATGTTGATACACAACGAGTACCGGAACGGGTGCGAAGCGCGGACCTAGTGTGTGCCAACACCAGATGAGAAGTCAGAGCTTGTGCTACTTTTTGGTGGGGCTGTTGCTCTCGCAATGTATTCGTAGTGGGGAATTATATATATATATATATGAATTGTTGAGGAGAGGGCCGGACTGGAGATCACTGGAGAACACGAGTGTCGTTTATGTTGGAACGGAGATGAAGGCAGGATACATGGGAGGCTGATGCGATACTTATATATATGTGTATGTGTGTATGTGTGTGTGTGTGTGTGTGTGTGTGTGTGTGTGTGTGTGTGTGAGGTTGGTGATGCGACCAAACCATCAAGCAACGATGGTAAGTTCGCGATGGGCGGAGTTTATTTTGCGTTTCCCTCCTGGACTCGCGTGACTTGCGTGAACGATTGGAGTGGGAGAGGGAGGAATAGTGAGGGAATTCAGAGGGAGGTAGATATATAGATAGAGTTTATATACATGTTAGAGTGAGACAGTTGTGTGTAGAGAGAATGAGAGGGAGGACAGAGTTGAGTTGGTTTGGCCACTCACGTCTGCTGCGCGTTGTGCACTACGCCGCCCTCTTTTATATATAAAATACGTATATTCACGTTTGTATGTGAGTGAGTGAATGTTTTTTTTTTTTTTATTGTATATATGTAGGTGTAAATGGAGAGGGATAGGAGGAATCGGTGGCGCAAAAGAATTCTTTGAAAGATGCGACACTTGTTGAGTCTGTATGTATATATATATATTTTTTTTTTATATTAATATTTATCTCAAAATGAATGAAGATATGATTTTATGCTCAATACTTTTTTTTTTTTGTGTAAATTTTACTTATTAATATTAAAAAATATCTTTGTCACAGTAAAATATTGTGGAATAATTCATTTTTTGTTTATTTGTTTGTGTCTGTTTTTTTTTTTTTTTTTTTTTTTCTTTACGTTTCTAATTAGAAAAACACCAAATCAAGAATATGAAAAAATAAATAATCGAGTGTTAGAGAGAAAGGGGCGAACAGTGGGGGTGAAAATAAAGGCGTTAAAAAAAACGAAAAAAAAAAAAAAAAACTATGAGGGTGAGACTGTTAAATCAACTCACCCCTCCCTCACTTTTTCGGAACTCTAACGTTGTGGAACAATAAAAAATTTAATCAAAATGCCCTCACGGTGATTTACAACCGCTTAACCCTTTATTTTCTTCTACTTCTTCGTCTTCTTCTTCCTCCTCCTCCTCCTCCTCCTCCTCTTCTTCTTCTTCTTCCTTACTATTTTATTATTATTATTATTATTATTTATTAATTTTTTTTTTCATCGTGTATTTTTTCATTTTCTTACCATTTTTTTTTTCTTTTTCTTTTTCTTTCCTCCTTTCGATTTTTTATATTTTTACAAAGACAATGATGGAATCAGCTGTAGAAGTGAAAAAATTACTGACCTCACAGACACAGGAAATAATTATTTTTAAATAAAAAATAATTTCATTATATAAATAACACAAAAGTCATGATGAAATATTTATTTATTCATTTATTTAATTTTTTCATTTATTTTGTTGTTTTTTTTGCTTATAATTTGTAAATCCGCCAATGAAATAAAATTACAAAAATTATTAATTACAAATTTATCGACAAATGGCTAATGAGAATTCAAACTTTTGCCATTATAACTGTGACAATATTACTATTAAATCTTGTATTGATATCTCTCAGGTAGAATCTTAATGACTTTATCACATACAATATAAATTTAATATGTCAAAAGTTATGTATATCAATTTTTCCATCTAATCAAAAAAAAAAATTCGAAAAAAATCATCAATTTTATTTTTATGTTATTTTAAAATTAAAAATCATTTTGATAAATAGTGGAAAAAAAAGAACAAAAAAATTTCCCACTAATGTTTTTTTCTTTTTTTTTATCTATAAATATAAAATATTTCAAAATTGATATAATTCATATATAAAAATAGACATTTGAATTTATATAATACATATCCCGTTAATAAAATTACACCGACAATTTATATTATTTTCTTGAGGTGTAATAAGTCCAACTTGGTATGATTCAAAGAGACCGACTCATAGCCAATGTGTAGCTCTCAAGTAAATCAAAATAAAATAATGCAACCAACAATAACAACAACAACAGCAACAACAACAACAACAACATCAACGTTATGCTTGTGTGTCGGTCAAGTTGATTTCTTCGGGAGAATAATTCGACCTGAGTAGATGAGAGGACTGGATACATCATCACGAATGATGAAGAAAAAAATAAGATAGGGAGAGAGAGAAAGAGAGAGAGAGAGGGAAGAGATACATCAGGTGTGAGTCGTAATAACATGGCGGGTGTGACCTTTAACCCATTGAATCTCTCAACGTCCGATGCCGACTTTAGTCCGAGGCCGCTTCAATCGGTGTGCGGGCTCTACCTTGTAACACCGCCAATCATATATGCGTCGAGATATATATAAATATATATACATATATATTTTTTGTATATACCAGCCCCTATGTATCAATCGTCGGGAAATCATTACCTTGATACTTATACTCTTGCAGAATTGTCGGTATTAGTCTGTGCACAGTTTCATTGCGGGTAAAATTCAAGTACTTGCGCGTTAAGTACTTATCATTTCTACCTGTATATTTGTAACTCTCACTTTGGAAATTTTTTTTCATTTTTTTCATATATATATATATATATATGTAAGTTGGAGGTTTGAATAAAATAATTTATAAGATGGTGAGATTGAAAGAAATCATGGGTAATAATGGGAATAAGAAATAAATGAAATGTTTTTTTTTTTATTTTATTTTTTTTTCGTTTTTTCTTCAATTCAGAATTTATTTATTATTTTTTTTTTGTTTTTTCGTATTTTTTCCTATTCAGTTTTATTAAAAAAAATTTTTTTTTTTTTTTTTTTGCCAAAATACAATCTTATTTTTAACGTGAAAATTCTTAAATGCTATGTTAATTAGTACATAACATATAATTTACGTTGTATTATAAATTTGAAAAAAAAAAAAAAAAATGTTTTTTTTTTCTTAATTTATTGTTTACATTGTATGTGATGAATAATGATAATTGATAGAAATATTATTGATGTAAAAAATGTCAATGACAATGATTATATATTCATTGAGCAATAATATTTTAGTTTACAAATTAAGCAAATTTGTTTATCTATGTTTATAAATTTAATTGGATAAAATAAATTTTCCAATTTTTTTTTTTTTTTTTTCAATTTTCCAATTTTTTTCTTTATTTCATTTTTATTAACTATTTGATTGTAGTATTTAATTACCGATATGATTATTTAATTAATTGGATTAATTGTGATTCATCAAAATTTAACTATCCATTAAATTAATTATTTATTATGATTTTTTTTCTTTTTTTTTTTTTTTTCTTTCTCTTTATTTTATTTTGTTTCTTCAATTAAAAAATTTCTAACTTACATAGACAAAAAGCTCATTGCAAACACATATTTTATTATTGTTATTTTTTTTTTATCAGATCAATTACAAATATTTATCGAAGCACAATAAAATTATGATAATATTACTATCATAATAATATGGTTAATCGTAATTAAATAATCGTAATATTCAGGTACTTTATACACAATTACCATTAATTCAATATAAAATCACATTGAAATGTCAATGTATCCAAATAAAAGTGGAAAAAAAAAAAAAAAAAAAACTTTTCCGTGACAATCAATTTCGCAAATGTTTATTCGTGAAATCCATCACTCTAATTCTTTTGTTAAGTTATTTATTTATTTATTTTTTTTTTTCCTCAATTTTCATTCCTCATTAAATGCTAACATTATTTTATACATAATAATGTTTCACCTTTTTTTTTTTTTTTTTTTTTTTTTTTTCGTTTCTTCCAAAACAAATGCAAAATAAAATGGAGAATTACCAATTTCCATTTAAAGGCACCTAAAAATTATTATCATTAATAAACAATAATAATTTTATTTTTTTTCACTCTTATATAATTGAAATTACAAATTATAATAATTTATAATTGTAATCCAATCTAAGTACAATGATGTTTTTCAATTTAATACGTATAATAAATACATATTTATAAATATGTATATATTTTTTTTTTTTTTTTGTATACCATAAATATATCAGGTATTTTGTCAAAAATTTTTATGAACCAATCAAACCGTTTTCACACGAGTCTATATGATTTTACAAGTGTTATTATAATTTTCTTTTATTTCAATTTACCCACATCAATTAATTATTCATTTAGGATTCAATTATTATTATTATCATCAACAATAATAATTATTCTCCTCTTCTTCTTCTTCTTCTTCTTGTTTTTTTTCCTCCTCTCAAGATTTTATGTACAATAAACAAAATCTCGATCATCTATTATTAGTGTTCACACTAAATTTCTTCGCATTATATATTTTTTATGTGAGTAATTTTGTTGTTTTTATTACAATTACGTGGTGTTTATTTCTCGTTGAAAATTATTCAATGATTGGACGTATTTATTGAGCACACAAATGTGTTCTATTTTTCTGTACTTTTTTTTTTTCATTTTGTTTCTTTTTCTTTCAAAGAAAATATTGGTATATTATATACCATTTAAATTGTTCCATGGAACTATAATATTTATTTATTTATTCATTTCTTTTTTTTATTTTTACATTTCATTATTCACCATTAACTGATGATTTACATTAATTATTATCTTGGATATTTATTATATAAATATTATATAAAATTCATGATAAAATATTATGAGAAGCAACTGAAAGAATCTCCCAAGTTTTCTCCTACAATAATAGCATGCAACATAATATAAAAACTCTGTAATTTCTAATCAACAAAAAAAAAAATATATAGATATATGTATAAATATAAATATATGTTTATATGTGTATGTATTAATGTATGTATGTATGTATGTACGTATGTATGTATGTATGTATGTGTAAGTTGTAAATGGATAAATGTCTGCTGAGCGTGTATATTTAAAATAAAACGAAAATTTTCAGTGCCAGTATTTGATGTTTGATTTTAAACTCATTATTAAATGATACGTGTGTGTATTTAAGATTAAGGCACTTATTTCAAATTTTTATTCATTACATACACGACTATTGGCACGCTTGGGGTAAACCACATAAAAAAAAAATATATATATAAAAAAAAAAAAAAAAATATTTAGGCTGAAATTTGTTGATTTTATTTTCGGCACTGGATTACTAAGTACGAAAATAATTTTTCTCGATGATTAATCATCGTATTTTTATATCTAAAATTATTATTCCAATGCCCTTATGGTTATATTCATTATAAATTATTTGTTCTTCATTGTATCAATTTTTTTTTAAAAAATTATACATTTTACATATATATACTACTTAGCCCTGTTATATATCTCAGTCTCTTCCTGTGTATTCTTAAAAATAAAACAAAAAAAAAAAAACTAATAAATAAATAACGAGAAAAATAATTGGTAATTACTTACCTTTCATATAAAATGGATTTGTAAAAAAAACAAAAAAAAATTCACTAACACCCGAATATTTCAAAAAAAAATTCCATTTTTTTTTTGTTGTTGTTTTTTTTTTTTTTTTTTTTTCGTCTAAACTGGTGGTGGTCCACGAACATATCGCAATTGGGGTGTGAATGAAAGATTAAGTGTATTTGATGCCTCACAGCAATGTGGCTCCAATAAACAAGCAGCGCAAAAAAGAGCAACAATTGCCAATTGAAATGGCAATGCAGTTCTCAATATTCTCCATATCCAATTTCGTGATACATTTGGATCATCCTCGGGATCACAGTCAGCCGCACAGTGAATATCTTCAAGTTTATCACTATTCTCTGGATCAATTGATACCAATCTCTTCTTGCGCTTACTGAAATTATAAGAAAATTTTTAATAAAATTTATAAAAATATCATTTTATTTTTATAAGTACGTCATATATATATATATAAATGTATATGTGTATGTGTGTGTAATTATTTTTTTTCCTCTTTCTTTCTTTTCCCTGAGTAAAATTGTGAAGGACCCACTTTGGAAAAAATAGCAAATGAAATGGGGGAGGAAAATGTGAAAAGAGAAATCGTAAAACCGCGAAGAGAGAAAAATGACGATGATGGACCAGAAAACAAAAACAAAAACAAAAAAAAAAACAAAAAACAAAACAATACAAAACAAAAATAGCTCGAGAGTGAAACAGATAGAGTTTTTTACAACTTTTTTTTACGATGCCATACGAAGAGTCTGTGCGCTCCCGAGAACTAAACCTATTTCCTCGTCATTCAGACTCGGTGATTAAACGCAACTATAAAATATAAAATGAGGAGGAAAGAGAGGCAAGCACTGCAAAGGAAGAAAAAAAAAAAAAAAGACGAGTGATCACACACCAGGTGGTGATGGAGATGATGCAGTGGAATGAGATGAAATGATAGTTATACATGACACGTCCACGAAACAAAGTTAAATGAGGTGGTTGAAGTGGCGGAAATAATTTGTTACAAACGCGTTATTGTAACACGTTCCAATCCGATGTGAGAGGTATAATAAAAAAATTTTTAGAATGCCTTTTTTTTTACAGTTTTTTTTACGATATTCTAAATATATATATGTCAATGCAAGAATTATTCTTCATTTACGGATTTTTAAATGGAGTGATAAGACGAGACATGAAAATAATTGCAAATATTTCAAAATGAAGACTCAACAAAAATTCCACAAATGAATTATTACGAGTGAGAATTTTACGTGGTGTGAGATAAAGGGATAAATATAGCCATGAAGGGAGGATAAAGACCATGCGAAAGACGCACAGACGGGATTATATGAAAAGCAATAATTCATTTCTATTCCTTATAATTCGTTGACAACGATGTGCGACCTCTATTTTTGTAGACAATCGTGTCCTTAATGTCACTTCAGTGCATCAGTGCTTTTTTGCTTTTTTTTTTTTTTTTCCTTCTTCTTTTCTCACTTTCACATTGTCGTGAATATTATGGGCGGAGAATTTTTTCCTCCCCTCCTACAACTTTTCAAGTGTGTATAGATGTTATATTTAAATGAGTTGGACACACTAGTTATGAGTATCAACATCCCCTTTCACTTCTACTTTAACTAAATAGACACTCTCATTTTTAAACTCCTTATTTGAACGTTATGTAAATGCTCCCGGCCAAGTAGTGAGGAAAAAAGTGCTACTTAATTCTCATTCAAGTTGAACGACATTTTTAAAAATTACTTTTAACCCACGACTTTACAGAGAAATGTAAAAAAAAAAAATGAAGAAAAATAAGTCGAAGAAAAAATAAAGAATAATTCAATAATAAATAATATTATTATAAATCATTTCACTTTTTTTTTTTTTTTTTCTTTTAATTTGATCAAATTTTATCTATATTTCAATATTTTTTGTTATTCACATTTACCTTGAACAAGTTTTCGTTTGTGAATTGCGATTGGCAACTTTAGCCTCCACACTCGTAGCAGTTCGTAAAATCAATTCACGACACTGTTTTTGTAAACTCCTAAGTTCAATTTCAGCGTCTTCAACACGTTGCCACAATTCCATAAGTGCTTCACTACCCGGTGCAAGTTGAGTCTCCAATGTACGTGTCAATCGACGCAATGCCGCCAATCGACGTTCACGTTCACTCAATTCGTGCTCGCTACCACTGTCTGATATACCAGAATCTGAAAATGCACCTCCTTCTTGACCCAAACTCATCATTAATCCGGACTCAATAAACTTCTGACCAGACTCCGGTGTAAGTGTCTCATCTTTATTTTCATCCTAAAAAAACAACAATAAAAAATAAAATAAGTATATAAATTATCACATAAATATATAACAATAATTTTATTTATTTCTTTTTTTTTTTTATATATATATAATTGAATATTCTAGTTTTTTTTTTTTTTTTAATATTTTCCAATGTCTTTTATAAAAATTTCTATTCATTGATAAACATATATACACACATATGTTTGTGATATTTTCTAACAAACAATATCGCTTACAACACTCGTGATCAGATTACTAATACAAAAAAAAAGCACCAAAAAAAAAAAAAACAGTAAAAATGAAAAGAAAAAAAAACCCCTTCAATTTCTCAACTCACGTTCTCAAAGTTTTCATGTTATCGGTAGCACATCGAATATTGTATAATCCAGTGTCACTGTGACACCCAGTGGTACTGGTATGAAAAGAGAAAAGGAGATAGAGAATGCACAGGGCGCAAAAGGAAAAGAGGAAAGATGATGATATAGATTTGCTAGACTCTGGCAAAGGACGCGCGACATCGCAATAGCTTTTAGAGACCAAGACTGTGTCTTACACATGCACACATATACCCACATATATACAACACACACACACACACACACATATATATATGAAGAGAGAAAAGCTGAAGGAGCAGTATGGAGCGAAACGCAAAGTCAAGAGAGGTAAGAGAGCAAGAGGTAAGAGGAGAATGAGTATAACAAAGATAGAGATGTGTGTGTGTGTATATATATATAAACTTGTATGAGTGAGAGAGAGTAGATTTAGGCTGTTTGCAATGGTGGAGACGACGGGGAACGAGCCTCCGGTAATGAAAAGCGCGATCCGCATACCAAGTAGCACCCAAGCACCAGTACCACCACCACCACCACCATCACCATCACTATCACTATCGCCAACCATACCTAGCCCAGCATGTAAGGTGGCGCAGAGAGTCTTGTTGGTTATATACAGTTGGCATAGTCGTGGCGTATTCCCGGGATCAAAATTCAACGTTGTTGGTTTGACAAAAAAAAAAAAAAAAAAAAAAAAAAAAAAAAAAAAAAAACAAACCATAATAAAGATAGGAAAAAAAAGCGAAATGAAAAATAAAGGGAAGCAATGAGAGAGAGAGAGAGAGAATGAAAAAAAAAACCAAAAAATAGAATGTAGAAATTTGAAAATTAAAATGTCATTCAATTATCAAAATTAATATGATAATAAAATGTGATAAATCGTGATTTTTCAACTTTAACATGTCTATAAATATATAAAGGATAATTTTCAAATGATATTGGTGAGTGAGATTACAAAAAAACAAGAGGAAAAAAAAAGAAAAAAAATAATAATAAATAGATATTCTACACGTGGATGAAAATCTTGACGAGTTTTCACGAGCATTGTTGGTCGATCAGTTGTGCATACATATTGATAGCTACTAAATAAAATATCTGGACACGGAAGAAATGATAGTGGAATGGTGTTGGTTGGTTGGGGGTCAAGGGAATTTCAAAAAGAAAAAAAAAGAAAAAAAAAAAGGGGGATTCACACACTCGTATCCGTTATATTTGCAACGGCTTAGGTCTATCTCTGTGTGAGTGTGTGTGTGAGTGTGTGTATGTGTGTGTGTGTGTGTACATGCATGTGTATAGATATGTGTGTTTGCCCTCTACATAATGCTGTCTTTATTTCTGTAAAAAGAGTAGAGTGAGAGGGAAATACGCGGGAAAGTGAACATGGTGTCCGTTCTCCCTAGGGAGAACTAGGATCGTTAATCGCCCGAACGATTTCCTTTCGCCTCACGTACCACGATGGCCCGTGGAATCAGCGTAAAAATACAAATTTAATATTGCCACACAGTCCTACCGAACTTTTTCCTCTCACTCATGTCTATAAACATATATATATAAAGAAAAAAGTCAAGAAGAAAAAGAAGAAGAAAAGAAACAGACGATATATATTTTCTAATGTCCTCTATCTATAAACGTTTGCTTATCCAAATTGGATCGATCAAATATAATTTTATATATAATAAATAAAAATAGAATAGATATTAATAAGAAAATAAAATCACAATGGGATGGCAAACCAAAAAAAAAAAAATAATAAAAAAAAATAAATAAATAAATAAAAAACAGAAAAAAATTGGAATAAAATAAATAAAAAAAATAAGAGCTCAAATTTTTTTTTATTCGCGAAAGGAAACAACGACAATGCAGAATATTTGAAATTATTCCCCAGAGTGTCGTATCACATGCGAAATATAAAGAAAAAAAAAAACAAAAAAAAGAAAGAAAGAAAAAAAAAAAAAAAAGAATAATAAGAAGAAGCGATGCGGTGTGTCTCCACTAAGCGCAAAGAGTATTGGCTTATTTCTTTTATATGAGACGAGGGAACTGACACACACGTGAATTACACGGGGACGCGGGTGTATTGGAAAAAGAAGAGGGAAGTGAACGTTAAAATAAGAAAAGGCAATACAAGAAGAAGGTTCGGGTAATATCTGGGCAAGGGCGGTATGTGAGCCCGTGTTAAAGAAGAAAAAAAAAAAAACAGAGTGAGCACAGGTTGTATGTCTTCTTGACGTGCGAAATGAGCGCGACGGTACAATCGAAAGTCGACGAAAGAAAACGCGGTGGCAACACACACACACTCAATGGTGTGAGTGAAAATCGGTTTTTCCTCTTCTTTTTTTTTTTTTTTTTTTTGATTCTGATATAGACGAAAACTCAACTCACTCCACTAACCAAATGAAAGTTTACTTTATATGCAAATAACTAGGGAGTTGATGGTGAGGTGAAATGAGAGAAATATTGCATTTTGTGGACCAAAGAATATCAATGTCAATCGTCAATCAACCATCACGTATTTTTCATTTTTTTTTTTTTTTCTTGTTTTACTCCATTTTAAATAATTCATTCTGCATAAAATTATTTCAATTGCACCATTTATATTTGTACTCTGTGTATACCTGAGAATTTACGTCTTGTTTTTCTGAAAGTAATCTTGCAACATCTCGAACAGACGAAGCAACTTCAGGTGTTGCGCCTGCTTGTAAAGCTGCATCCAACACTGCCAAAGTGTCTTTATCTCTACGTAGAGCACTCTGAAGTTCAATAAGTCGTGAACCAAATTGTTGAACAGCCTCCAATGCACATAATTGTTGATTGCCCCTAGAAATATAAAAGATAAACAAATGAAGAATTAAAAATTAAAAAAAAATAAAATAAAAATAAAAATAAAAAAACAAATTAAGTGTGAACTGTCGTGTATATAACGATCAATGAGAAACTTGGGCATTCAAAGACGTAGTGTAAACAAACTGTTGGATGAGACACTTCGAATTATTAGTAGGATCTATTTCCCCCCTTTGTTAGCTCGCGGCAAGAAAAACATTTTATCCGAGAATTCAATCTCAACTGTCGCATAGCACCAGAGAGTCAATCGAATCGTTCTCACTGTCTATACCCTATGGAGCCTTCAAGCCATTTCATTTGTCAATAATATCTATTTATTATTTGGTATTTTTCTTTTTTTTTTTTTTTTTTATTGGATTTTTATTTTTCCTCTGCATTATACCAATGAAGATATAGTGTTTGAAATTTAAATTATTGATGGAGAATTAAACCCCCAAAAATAAAAAATAAATTTAAAAAAAAAAAAAACACGATCATTAAATATCATAATAGAGTAATGAAACTGTCCGGTACACATTTTATATAGATGAACATCCCTTGCGATCATAAATGTGAAGGTTACACTGTGTGGTAACCATTAAAATTAATGTCAGGAACACACGATGTTGTATATACGATAAATTATTCTGTCACTAATCTCAAATTTAATATTGTTATATTGAAATTTTTTAAATGACCATATGCAATTTTACAAATTGAAATGAGATATAGTATAATGAGACAAAAAAAGAGGAAAAAAAAAGAAAAAAAATATATATATATGTATATTTATATTTATATCGACGATATTGAGTTTATCTTTTTTTTTTTTATTTACGTATGTGTATGTGATATAAGTCACTAATCCAAGTATTTTAATTTCATCCTGAGCATTTGATCCCCTATCGCTGATGGGAATATTCCCCAAAGGATTCTCAAAGACTTTCTGACCACACACTCTTGATCCACAATGATCATTTGCAAATCCATTTGCTACAATACACGATACAATAATAAAATTTCTCTTTTTTTTTTTTATTCATTATTATTTAATTTAATAATATCAATATAAATTTTTATAATTTCCATTGATAAATTTAAAGAATGATCAAGTGTATTGCTTATTTGTGTGTGTATGTGTGTGTTGACAGCCAATATACAAACAAGTGTATTCAGTAATTAATGGAAAAAAATTTTTTTTTTTAAAATCGATGATATTGTAAAAAATACAATAACACAATTATCGATGTGAAGAGTCAGTGGATGATTAAAGTAACGATTTCAAACTCAAATCCCAAATAATCTCGTGACACGGGTCTTGAAAATCTCTCCCCACGCTCTTAAAACCCATACTGCCACACTTTACTTTTCTCTTCTTCAATTTTTCCCTTACTCCCCACAGTATATTTACACTTGAGGCTTCATTACCTCTCACAATATTTGGTTAACGTCAACGTGGGACACAAGGGACGGTCAGTTGATGACCTTCAATATGTCATTTCAACAAATTCATTACGAATATTCCTCTCTCTCCCCCCCCCCCTCCCCTACCCTCCTCTCTTTTTTCACGTCAATTCACTTGAAGAATAAAACAAAAAAAGAAAGAAAAAAAAATAGTAATAATATTAATTATTTTTCATTATAAATTATATAATTATATAATTATTTACCTTTGAAATGTTTCATCCCAAACGCGATACAGATCAGCAATGGCATCCTTCAATGAAACAGAAACTGAAGTCGCAGCAGAGCCAAGATCTGTGATAAGTCTGTGAGCTGATACATTGAGCGTCAACATAGCGTTCTTGCGCTCCCTCAACGTAGCCAGTTCTGCCTGCAACATCAAATATACATCTTTACTGCCTCGTTCCGTGTGACTTAACTTGAACGAATCGCGCCCACAGAGCACAGTAACGCCCGGAAAAAAAAAAGAAAAAGAAAAAGAAAGGGGGATGAATTGATGGTCGTTTAAGACCAAAAACGAGATGTATGGAAGTCTCTACTGCTACTGGTACTGCTACTGCTACTACACTACCACTACCACCAATTCCATTGAGTTTCAAGGAAAATCGAGGGTGATTTAACCCAAAACCGCAAGCCTAAAATCATGAAAGTATAGGGAGGAAGAAGAAGAAGAAGAAGAAGAAAAAAAAAAATCATTGCTCTAACTATATATTTTGTTTCTCCCTAAAAATGTATATTATTGAAGTGTATGAATAATTGTACGTGGGAGCAATTGTTGGAAATAAAAGTTTGATATTACAAATGAAAATGGAAAATAGATGATGAATAAGTTGTGAATGTCTTTACTTTCATGGATGATGGAGGAATATTGTATGGGATAAATAAGTGGTGGAAGTGGTGATGGTGGTGTTGAAAAAGACACGAATGAAGTAACCGCGTCACGTTGTCACGTTTCGTCGTCGTTCTACTTGAGGCACACCGACGACAACCGCATAAATAACCTTCTCGAGCAAGTTTACGATGCCAAACAAACATGCATGCATACATATACATGTGCTATGTAACATAGATGCAAAAAGAAAAAAAAAAAAAAAAAACGACCAGTTGAAAATGAATATTTTGTGTATTTGTTTTAAATTTTCCAATTAATTGGAGGAATTAAAGAAATAAAGAGAAGAGAAAAAAAAAAAAAAAACAATTTTCAAAAATAATTATACAAATTATTTATAAATTTCCAAGTAAAATCAAAATTATTTTTACTGTAATAAATAAACTTATTACATTAAAAATAATAAATAGATGAAATATATATATATATATTATATTTTATAAAGAGAATTGTGAATTTTTCTAGAATTTTTTTTTTCGAATTTTGTGGCATACGAGAATAGCGAGAATCACACGAGAAAACGTATAGCGTCTCGGGGGCTGTGTAGACCGACAGTAAAAGTGGACGTCATTGATATTCCAGGCACACTGCAATGGCAGAAGCACCAGAAGCGTCATTCCCCACTACCCCATCCCTCTCAAATTTTCCGCTATTGCTATTTCTCTCTGTGTTTCTCTCATTCCCTCTGCTTTGACTGAATAGCGTGTGCTTGTGCACCTTTATCCAACATAGCGAGGGAGACACGCGCATTCCGATCTAATTCAATTTCCAATCAACAGCCAATCAATTGATTCGAATTTGGTACAGAGAACGACCGCTTCGACAGCAGGCCGTGCATGTCTATGAGGTTGTACAAGACCACGATGAACACGACGACGATGCGGTAGCAATTTGGGTAAATGGAGGAGGCACAAACCAAATGGTTTCTGTATGCGTGAAATTGGAGCTTTTGTTGCTCGTTAAATTTCAACAAACTCCATAACTATTTACCTTAATTGTATATATACAAACAACCCCATATTGTTTTGAATTATTCAATTATATTTCTATATTTATTAATTAATCATTATTTTATATACTAAAATTAATTATTCATTTTTATTTCAATATCAATGGATAATCAACGCTGATGATGATATTTTGAATACAAAATTTATTGTGGATTTTTTTTTCATTTATTTATTCATTTTTTTCTTTTTCTTTGTTTTTTTTTTTTTGTTTTTTTTTGTTTGTTGTTGTTATTAAATATATGCATGTAAAATTATTTGTAAAGCATAGCCGCGCTATTCAGTTGGTCTAACCAGAATTACCATCGTGTTTGCAAATGCATAATACATTGTCCATCGTCGGACGTTCACTCGCATTCTCTATCGTGTATTTACGCAATCTTCTTTGCATTCTTAATCATCTAAATGCAAATATAAATATCCTATAAAAAATATTTATCGAAAATTTAATTATATAAAATTCAAATAATATCAAAGTAAAATGATTAATGAAATTACAATATAAATTTTTAGTAAAATATTGTATAATAAAGTTGTGAAAGAACACAAGTAGCTCTTAGTTATTTTGTATAAAAATATCGTGGTGCTTCCAACTTGTCTATCGTCAATGTGGGGAGGTCTCCATGCGCTCGTGCATAATGCAGAGAAACGACGAGTTCAGCCAGCAAATGTTGGACGCTAATACATCTTGATGATAGATAGAGAGCATGTGTTTCGTCTGAGCAATGAGAAGAGATGGTAAAGGGAGGGTTGTCCGTGGTATTGTAGATACGAAGTCAAAGTAAAGAGGAGAATGAGGAGAAAGGACGAGGAAAAAGATAGAGAGAATGGGAGTGTAGTCATGGAAAATGAGGGAGAGAGAGTGAGTGAACGGGAGAGGATTGGAAGGCAGGGAGTTTCTCGGGGGGTGGCTCGAGTCGGGGGATGAAACTAGGGGTGGGGGTTAGTTGGGTTCGTTCGCTCGCAAGAGTTTTGCGATGCGGAGCACGTCGTTCGCCGACGAGCGTACGTGCGACACGACTACGCTTTTACGCCATTCCTCTGTCTTACTCATTCTCTCTTCCTCTCTTTCTCCTCTTTTCCTCTCCAAAGCTCTGTCTCTTTTTTCTCGCAAAGCTTTACCGTTCTCCATCCACGCCCATGACCGCCTACTCAACTAGCTGTGTTATGAACATCAGCAATATAAAATGAATTATAATATTCACAGAATAGTTTTCTGTTTTTTTTTTTTTTTTTTTTTTTTTTCCTGCTCAGAAAAAATTGTCAATTATGTATAAGTGACAGAATAGTTGTGTGAATTTGAATTAATATTAATTGCAGTGTATTTGATATTTATATAAAATTAAAATTTAAAAAAAAAAACATATTCATTCTGTGATATCTTACGATTTCTTCTTTATCATTAATCGCCACGGTATTATCGGCCACATATTTACCAACAAAATAGTTCAGTGATAATGAAGAAAACTTTGGGAATTACTTTACCAACAATGTATGAAAATGTTCTTGTAGAGAAATGTACATATTTTTCATTTGTTGAAAAATTAAAATGGTCAAACTTACTGTGATAAAATTAATGCTTTCTTCAATAATGTGGGCAGGTCCAAGAGTAATTTCTTGAGATAATAGTCTTTCATGTGCTGCACGAAATTCTAAATGCATTGCAGCCATTTCTCGTTGTAGAACACTGGCACGCTGAGCCTCCTCAACTTTTTTTGATAAATTTTCCCATCTCTCAGTCAAACCTGAAATTAATATAAAGATAATTTTTTAATTAATAAATACAGTAAAATATAAATGTAATATAACGGATTTTATTTTCAGTGTGAGAAATTCATGGTCAAGGTAAAAATTCTCATCTTGAGAATCGAGAAATAAGCCACGACCTCCAACACAAGAGTTTGATGTATCAAGACCGGTTTTTTTTTTCCTTTCATTTTTTTTTTGTTTATTTATTTCATTATTATTATTACTATATTTTTTTTTTTTTTTTTTTTTGTTAATCGCAACCCAGTCTCAACTTCAGTTTATGGATGAGTCAGCTTGATAGCGGTACAGAATAAAATGTGATTTAAAATACAGAAAAAAAAAAAAAAAAAAAAAAAAAAAAGTAAAATAATAAACAAAGAAATAAGTATAAAATCTAGTCTGATGAAATGAATTAGTTTGCAAATAAATAAAGCAAAAAACACTGGGTAATTATTTTCTGCAGTATCGAGAGGAATTTCTTTATTTATTTTTATTACTAATTTTTTTTGTTTATTATTTATCTTATTTTGTTCAATTATTTTTTTTAGAATCTAGTCGCAGTAGATGGGAAGCATTTAGATGCTTGCAAGTACTGTTTATATGTAAAAGGAAGAAAAGAAAGTAAATGAAGATAGAAAATATGCTATTGATATAACACTCTTCATGTTTTCAATGCTCATTATTTCACGAGTTAATTCGTACTACTGCTGAGTAACTTAATGATTATCTGATAACTGATAAATAAATAAATAAATAAATAAATATCATCACGTGAATACACATCAAGAAAGTTGACGTTAATACAAATTCACATGAAAATATTTATTTTAATTACAAACGACATTCCATTTTCTATATTATGATGTGAAATATATTAAATTAATTTTTCACAAGAAGTAATTGTTTAAATTTATTATTTATCACCTATGCCATTTCAATTATTATTATCATGCGGATAATTATCTCAGTCAGATGATTATTTCAATTATAAATGGCAAAACGGTGAAAGGAGAAATCAAAGTGAAAGATTGATGTGTTTTTCTTTATGTGCAGAAAAAAAAAAAAGAAAAAAAAAAAGAAAAAAATTAATAATAATAGGAACTTGGTTTTTGTTTTGTTTTTTTTCTCTACATCATTTTCACTTGTATTTTTTTACAGCCATTATTTTAAATTAATCTAATTTCCACTAGCAAATAGTTTCAATTGGATATATAACCTTGTAAATTATTTACGGGTCTCGCCCTGAAAATTCATCAAACGTGAACTCATTTCTTGTCCTCGTGTTGGCCGATAAGAGTGTAAAGTACAAAAAAAAAAAATTAAATAAATATATATTGCTTAAATACGTGCATGGTACTATTGCGTTTTACATAAAATACAATCTAACTCTAATTCTCATAAATTCATGCCAACAATGACCAACGCATATGCATATGTATTGTATTATTACGTGAGACACAAGCGGATAAATATAAAATGGACGGAAGCAACCACGCAAGTGTTGATCGGGTTCAAGGTTGAAACTTCATCATCAAGTTTCAGGTATCACGAAGTAAAAATATAAATTTCAACAAATTAATTCTGAATTATATTTTTCTTCTCTTTTTTTTTTTTTTTTCGCTTTTAGTTAATATATTTAATGTTAATAATCACATTCTATTTATTATCATTTGTCCAGTCTTTTAATTTTTTTTCATATGTCAATGAGATAATTTACCTGTATGATGAATGGAATATATATTTTTTGACAGGTCATCGCCAGTTATATCAGTTTGAACAAACATAGTGTGAGCTGTATGACGCATCGTTGTCTATTCGAATTCATTTAAAAATTATCTACTGTATATAAAGATAAAATTTTATATCTTTAAATAATCACTACACAAAAGAAAAAATGTTCTTGTTGCATTAATAATTACGAATAATTGATTGAAAAATAATAAATAATAAATAAAAAATAAAATAACGTATTATTTTTATATTGATATTACTCCCGTTACATTTGTATTTTTAGTTTGACACATTTAGTTAATTCAATATTATGACAGAAACGCACTAGACAACGTAGCACTCACTCCAACTTAAAATATCATACTGAAAGTGTACGCGCGTCCTCTCTTGGCACAACGATAATCTTTTAAATGTTGACTGGAGAGAAAGCCTAAGCTACACTACAATTCAATTCAATCGTCCAATGCCTTTAGATCTATTCAAAACACACATACATGTGCAAATATTTTAAATTCACTTTTTAATTCAATACACACGCGAGCAAAATTTTTTTTTTTTTTTTTCATTTAAAAAAACAAAACGTTGATTTCAATACTGTACGAGACATGAAATAAGAAGGAAAAAAATTGAATATTATATAATAAATATAATTTGAACGGGACATATTTTTTCATTCTTTCCGTTCACTTTAATGTCAATGTATGACAAAAAAAAAAAAAAAAAAAAAAAAAAAAAAAAAAAAAAAAAAAAAAACGATTGAAAGAGACTCGCGTGAAACGAGACTGTAAAGCAACTCAGGTATAAGGAAAGAGAACGTTTCGTTGCGTATATGCGACTGTGCTGATGGCTTGAAGAGTCGTAATGCTTACAGCGATGGAAGAGAAAAGGCGTGTAAAACACGCAGAGCAAGTAATTCTTGCAAAGGCAGTATCTGATCCAATCCGTTGAACATTTATGAGTGTGCGTGTGTGTATATATATATATATATTTGTGTTTGATACACACAAAACACCTACGCGCAATATTATTTTACTATTATAATTTTTTAATTTATTTTTTTTTTTCTTTTACTTATTTATTCAACACACACGCACATACTATACCGTTTCGTTAATTATTCATCTGCCCAATTTGGCAATCGAAAGTTCAGATAGACAAAATAAATATTTACTGTTGACATGCGTGGATTAAATGAAAAAAAAAAAAAAAAAAAAAAAAATAATAAAAATAAATTGTGATTCATGCTTAGTAGAGATAATAGTGAATTTATAGGGGAAATAGTAATAATAATAATGAATAATAAGCGATTGTTAACAAAAAAAAAAAAAGCAAAGAAAAATGTTTTATTATTTGAAATAATTATATAATGTTATATATATATATACTATTTACAAATAATAAAAAAAAGCTTATTAAAAACTAAACTAAAAAAGTGAAAAAAAAAAATTATGCTCGCATTACATTTGAAAAGTGAAATGTATGAAATAATGTGATTAAAATAATTTAGTGATTATAATTTTATGAAATTTGCACTGGTGTCGTTGCCCTCAGTCTTTTTATCTTTCATATACATTCCAATCACTACTTTTTTTTCTTCTTTAATTTAAAGAAAAAAAATATATATACTATATATTATATAGTATATATATATATATATATATATATATTATGTAATTTAATAGCACTGAGAAAGTTATTTGGTGCAAAGTCTCGTGTTCCCGTTGCGCTATAGCGTGTAATGGAACACAAGACCACCTAAAGCCATTACCAGTATGGCAATGACATATAATAGTGAGGTCAATGTCGAATGATGAATGTCATCATTGTGGTCGTACTTACCGCAAATACGTTTCTGACTTTTTTCACCCTTTGGTGAATTATTTTGTTGCATCATTGTTTGAAGACATCGTATATTATCCTTACACACATATTCCAATTCCATCTGTAATAATTAAATAATTTTATTTTTTTATTATTTTATTATTATTTTTTTTTTTTCAATATTATATTCATGTAAATATGTAAAATTATTTTAATCGATACAAGACAAAATTTGTGTTTGTGTAGAAATGTATAAAAATCCCAGAAACAGAAAAAAAAAAAAAAAAAAAAAAAAAAAAAAAAACAAGTAATTATAACTTTCAATTTTTATTATCAATTTACGTGTATGAAACTAGTTAAATTAAAAAAAAAAAATTACTATTTACTATAAGATTTTATCGATTAATTTTCTATGTGAAGTAAAAATACTAAATAATTTTAATGACAAACTTACATTAGTTATTTTTATAAATTTAATTAGGTCACGTTTGTAATGAAAAATTCGTGATAAAAATGATAGTATCTTGAGCAGTGTTGTTTTAAAATACCGTACGATAAAATTTCGTAATGTATTGAAGTCATTAATAATATTGTGAGACATATCATCAATACATACATTGTCTTTCATTGCTCTGATGCCGTTGGCCCGAGCAAAATGATTTTCCATGACTAGTAATTTTTTGTAAGACTTCTCAATTAATCGACGATGATCCTCGGTGTCGCTGTCGCTATCGCCGGATGATTCCGCTACATTCTAATAATTAATAGAAAGTAATGTGAAAATTAATTGCTACTTTAATAAAATGTTAAATCAAGTTTTAATTTGTAAAGAAAAAAAAAAAAAAAACAAAACAAAATAAAAAAATTTCTACTCACTGAATTGAGACGACTGCCTACAATAGGTGATGAACAGCTTCTAACTGCGCTAAAACTCGATGCACAATCAGATTGACTATCCAAAAAATTTCTATAATCATCACCAAATTCCAATAATCGTCTTGCTGTTTCAACATCAGCAACTTCACTGTATGGTTCACTCATATATTTTTCTTGATAACTATCCCATGCCTGTTCCGAAAATGAATTATTTCCCAAGCTATTTTTTTCCATATCACTGTCACAATTAATTGGACTTGCAACGGTGTCATTTCGATTTATAATAATATTATCAATATTAATGAGATTATCATTGTGATGTTTTCGTATGCGATTACTGTCTTCAGTGTCACCGGAAGATGTGGGATCGGGTGTACAACATATAAGTTTTATCGATGGTGGTGGGATACTAACAATTGCTTTTTCAATGGTATCATCATTGTGATGGGGACATGATATTGTTGAACCATAAGACATTAATGAGACAATGCAACGATAGCAATCGGGTTTTGATGTGGTTGCAGTTGTTGATGTACGAACACCTCGATTGTCCATAAACTTTCTCATGCCTGAGCGTGGATTATTACTCGTACTTACATTATCACTACCTCCTGAATTAATT
The DNA here is from genome assembly GCA_963920625.1 of Dinocampus coccinellae. Lineage (NCBI taxonomy): Eukaryota > Metazoa > Arthropoda > Insecta > Hymenoptera > Braconidae > Dinocampus > Dinocampus coccinellae. The sequence continues at coordinate 3,071,868 of OY987184.1, read as the reverse complement.
GAATTCATCACATCTGAACCTGATTCACTTTTTCGACTCTGTATTGATAAATGTTATGATGATTATTTCATGAAAAGGATGAAAAAAAAAAAAAAAAAAAAAACAAAAAAAAATTATATGAATTATACAATTAACGTACCAAAGTTTTTTTGCGTAATCGCGACTTTTTCTTTCGAATGAAACTATTACGAATTGAACGTGATGGTTCCTCTAACAGTGTTGTAGCTGAATTATTAAATGGCGCACGTGATCCCCTGAAATAAAAAAAAAATTTAATTATCGATGAATATTTTATATTAATTTTAATTATAAAAAAAAAAAAACAAAAAAAAAAGTTTCACTTACGAATCGTCAAAGGATGCGGATTTTGTTGGTGGTAAAGTGATCAATTGGTGTAAATCAGTTTCAGAAATTGAAAGTTGTGAAATATTTGATTCATTATTTGAATTTAATTGGCGAAAGACACACGATACACTCCATGGTCTTGGTCCATCAGATTTTTTTTTAGTTCGCATTACAACTTTAGGTGTGCTCGTATCAATTATATCCGGTTGTTCATTCATCACTGTTTTATCATTATCATTAAATGTCTCTTGTGATACAGATTGTGACACACAACCTAATCCTTTACCACCGCTAAATCTCCGATAAGTTGCGACGCTGCTTTGTAAATCCTCCGATGACTCTGATTGTTTTTCAACGTCTGACTCTCCCGTTGTATATTCACCACTTGCATCACAACTGTCCAATGGCTGCCAATTCTAAAATAATTCATGAAAAAAAAAAAAAAAAAAAAACAAAAAAATTACCATCAAGAAATACTTTGTACGCCCATCAGTACATTATTATGAACATAAAACACTACCTGAGACGATGGTCTGTCTTCAAGTTGATGATTCGAATTAATTTTAAGCCATTCTTTAATTCTTGCATATTTCGTTCGATAATTATTCGTTCCTTGATCTTCAAAAATTAATGCAGATACATTTTTTGAAATGCCATTGCGTCCCTCTTCACTCACAAGTTTTTCCACTTCTAAAATAAGCCGTTGTATATCATTTTTTTTCTTATCCTCACTTTCACCACCGTTTTCCTCTTGTTTTATCAACTGTTTATCATTTTCCTCCTCATCTTCTTCCATAATTTTCATCTCATCATATTTGAATTCTAAATTTTCAATTTTTTCAATTTTCGCCGGTTCACCAAAATCCAAACGTACAACATTTGTTTTTCTTTGTTCCAATAACACTTGACAATTTTCTACAGGTGATGATGTATATGTCCATTCTTCCTCTGACGATTCATCAACGCCATTTTGTCTCAATTCATTTTCATTTTGTACTCCTCCATCCGCTTCTGAATCAGTATCACGATGTTTGAAATAAAATGTCGCACAATTTTTTGATTTTCGATCTGATGTATTAAATGTCGAACTTTCATCCAATGTTTTACGACGCTTTGATGTATCTTTTAATATTGTCGAATCACCATTCGCAATTCGTTCATGTATTCCATCAACTTGATCTACATCAGATATTGGCGCCATTGTTGTATTGGTATTTAAAATTGGCGGCATTTCGTCGTCACTAACTTCCTCAATATCCCCTTCCTCGCCTTGATCACCCTGTACCGATGTATTCGAAAGTGCATCTAAAATATGCCCGCCAATTTTTTCCTTCGTTTCCGTTACACAAAGCTGCTCCAAATCATCCTATTTTCAACAAAAAAAATATTTTATTGAAAATTCCAATATTCAAATTAAATATATAATTTATTTTACTAAAAAAAAAATTTTATTATATAAATATTATCAATTGAGATTATTAACCTCAAAATATGATTCCTCATCGTTGTGTTGACTGCCAGAAGACATATCACTGTCCGAGCAACAGCTTGCATTAACTTCAATCTCACAATTTTGACGTCGCGATAATGTTTTACAGTGTGTGACAAATCCTTTATGTTGTATCCGCCCACGGTGATCACCGTTGATGTCTCGTACGACTCTTCCGTGATCACGAGATTGCCGACGGCTTAAACGCGGTTGCTTCGTCACTGGCTCCTCATCACTGTCACTACTGCAACGACATGATACCGCATTCTGTAAACGTCAAATCAATGCCAATAATATTAATAACTCAACTCTAAAAAATATTTATTTATTTTATAAATAATAAAAAAAAAAATAAATACACGTATACAAATATATAAATAAATAAAATACTCTTGAAAGTAAATCATATTCATTTTTTTTTTTTTTTTTTTTTTTTATTTCGGCCACATGAAAAACGTGGTTCGGTCATTGGCGCGCATATACACACACACTAACAACTCAGATATTCACTGATTCAATGGTTAACGAAGTAACTACTTGATGTAAATGAGTGAAAACCTGTTGAACGTCCTCATACCTTCTCTCCCCACTCTATTCTTTCTCTCTTTCTCCCTCACAAATCGGGGGAGAATTTAACCAAAATTTCAAGTATTTACCTGAGGATTTAGAAATAATGTGAACATTGACAATCAGAGAAAAATCTAAAATGATTTATAACACCTAAATTCTATAATATATATAAACTCAATTTATTATATTATTTAATATCTCACAATTTTAATAATCTATTGCATCAGGACGTTATATATCAACTAAAAATACACATTTGGTTTTGCACATTTTATAAAAATTATAATGCCATTTTAAATGCGGATATAAAAAAGATCCAGCCATCCGGTTAATAACCCACAACTGCATGATGTAATTCAAGACATGAGGGTAAGTGCAAAAACGACGTTGAACAACCAATTCAAAAAATATATATAAAATAATAGTTGACAATAATAATAGCAAATGGCTGATTCGTGGCACGAGTGTAGCTTACTATATAGTGTAGTTACTATATACTATATACTCAAAGGACAATATATTATTTGATGACTTTTGCTTGCGGTGTGGCCCTCATGCAGCCTTTCAATACCGCAGGAAATTGAAAAATTTACATTTATAAATTAAACCAACGTGCAATTTATATATGTATGAGTAATTTTTTTTTTTTTTTTTTTTTTCGATATTTTACACAATTATTTAGTCACTATCCTATTAAATTATTCTGTACTTTGTCATTATTTCATTTCATGATAATTACATTTGTATTATTTTATAATTTTGTTTGTTCAATGCCATTGGTATTACAATTTATTCACACGTATATTCATTTATTCTACCTTTTCTTTTCTACCTACACTGGAAAAATATATTCTAACACACAGGATGAATGTGGTAATATTATTTCCGGGCGTAGGGTTATCAATAGAATGAACAATGAAAAATAAGACTTGAATATTCAAGGTATATATATATATATATATATATAAGTTCGTAGTAGGAAAAAAAAAATACATATAAAGAATTATTTTTATCAATATTTAATTATTAATAATAAAAAAAAATTGAATTGATTAATTTCAACACTTTAGAGTGAAAAGAAATAAAATAAATAATTTCCATTGATTTTTAACTTTTTTTTTTTTTAATTTTTTCTCTGCAATAAGATAAAAAGAATTATATTGTGTGTATGTGGGTTTTTTTTTTGTTAATTTTTTTTATTGAATTGAGCACTATCATTTAGCTCATGGATAATTCACAGTATTAAATGATACATATCTATATATAATGGCATCCGTTAGGTGTATAAAATTGGAGCAAACCATCATCGTATACATATACCAAAGAGTGAAACGAACCGTTTTGCTTCGGGGAATGCAGGCGCAAAATGACTGTGGCCGCCACCGCCACCGCCACCGCCAACGTCGACGTTATATTACTTGTACTGCTAAGAAGAGACATGTTCAAGAAACATCAGTGAGTTAAACTCGTGTGAATTGCAAGTATATAAGTACAACCTGGTTAACTTCTTCTTTATACTCGTTTGTTTGTATGCCCAAGCGCCATTTTATTTTCATTGAATTGGGCCAACACAACTGACGTCATTACTTGACGGTCAACGGTTCTTCTCATGCACTTATAATTTTATTATTTTATTTTATTTTTTCCTCTTTTTTTTTTTTTTTTTTGTTTTTTTATTATTATTATTTTTTTTTTTTCACCAGTTAAAGCCGTTGAAAATTATACACTATGAGGATACTTATACACAATGAAAAGTTATTGATGCTAAACCACCACCTGCGGTAGCATCAACAATATAATTCAATGGGTGAAAGGAGAGAAAAAGATAGAGCAACGTAAATTGGGAAGTGACATGTGCCAGTTGTGTACGTGAAACTTCAAATTTGTGTCAACATTATTATCTTCCCCTCTCTTGTCATCCCCCATTCCACCATTTCAGTTGGATAGAGAGTGAAACAAAAAAAAAAATAAATAAATAAATAAATAAATAAATAAATAAAAATGATAAATCGATTCAACTGTGAGACAACTTATTTTTCTATTATTTTTTTTCTTTTTATTTTTTTATCGTTTTTCATGTTTTATTGTGTTGTGGGAGGGTAAACAAAGATTCCATGACAATTGGGAAAAAAAAAAAAAAAAAAAAAAAAAAAATCAATGAATCATTTCCGTTTTGTCTAGTCTTTTGTTGAAATCTATTGTTTCTATTATTTATTTATACTTTTTTTTTTTAGTAGAAAAAAAAAAAAAACCGCAATAAAAAAAAAAAGTATCGCATTGTTGTGTTTTATATTTTTCTCGATTTTTATATACAAAAATGTCATAGTATTCTGTCATATATACATATTTTACGTATATAAATGTAGTTGAAATGATGAAAGTATAAGAAATAATTAACGGGTAGTTAATAATCCTTGTACATCAGTTGCTAAGCGAGCGTGACACTTGAGAAGGCAAAACCAGCGCTAAATGATATAACCACCATTCGACTACACTCAAAGAGTCATAAAAATAAAAAAGAAAAAAAAATATATATATATATATATAAACGATAATTATAACAATAATAGTATGATAAAAAAAAAAAAAAATTAATAATTGTGGATGCGCGTGCAAGTGAAAAGAGTCAATGAGAGATATTTATTCATTGACTTTATGGTAATACATTAAGAGAGACAATTTTTATTTTTATTTTCATCTCGTTTACAACAAGTGCAATGTCGGTTTAATGATTTTACTCCTTTTTTTTTTTTTTTTTTTTTTTTTTTTTTTTTTTTTCTCTTTTCTCCCTCGTTACGCTCCATTTCCAACTTACAAATAATTTCATAAATCATATTTACATACAAACAAGACTTTGTGATTTAATGTTTTACGGATTTTTTTTAACAAACATTAAGAAAAATAAAAATATATATTAATAATAAATGATAAATAAATAATAAAATAATACAATTAAATTAAGATTTTTTTTTTGTTTTTTGTTTTTTTTTTTTTAGTAATGATAAACATCGTATATAATTAATATACGTGTAATTATAATTGTCTGGCTTACTTTCTTCTTTTTAATTTAATCTTGTAATATATATAAATATAAATTATGTGGCGATATAATCTTTGAAAATAAACATAAACATTTTCTTCTATCATTGTAATTTCTACATGCGTATATAACGAGAGGTTTGCCCTAGGTCTGTGATATTATAACCCGAATACAAATTTATTTACGACTGCACTATCACATAAACCCAAATACAAACACATTTATTTATTAATACTTGCGAAAAAACAGAAATTAAGCACAATACATGAAAAAAAAAAAAAAAATTATAATAGTATATAAATATATATAAATACTTACTTTATTACATACTCGAGTTGCGAGTGTTTCAATATGGCATTGCCACTCCAAAGCTCGAAGGAAAAGCAGATGCCAACGTCGTTCTAATGAATTGGCAACTCGAATTGATTGGAATTGACGATTTGACTGTTGATAATCATCATCAATTTGATTTTTTTGCTGTTGCTGTTGCTGTTGACACTCCAATTGTGATAATTGCTTTTCTTTTTTTTCTTTAATTACGTGCTGTTTTGCAACACATTCACCCAATTTCACAACTGAACTCACAATACGACCATGTGCCTCAATATCTTTTTGCAGGACCTAGAAAAAAAAAAAAAAAATTAAAAATAATTATAATAATAAATAATAATAATATATGGATAATAAATAAATAGATAAATAAATAAATAAATAAATAGATAAAATAATAAAACAGATAAATAATACGTATTATATAGTGATAATATTAAATATAAATTCATAAGTTTATTGTCATGATGACAAATAATTTTTCGTGAATACATTATCAGACATTGAACAATCGATTGCGTATAATCGTAATCTTTTACATATCAATGAAGATGATAAACATGCAACAAGATAGTTTGTGATAATATATACATAGAGACAAAGAGGAAAAGGAAAAGGGTCGTGAATTAATATCATCCTTTTGTCCTGCCCACACACACAACACAAATGTTTCACTGTAATCGTCTTAGTGTGATTATCTTGATATTGAATTGGCGCGTGGGTTGGCATCGTCAAGAATATGTTTATAAGGTTAAAAAATTTTTGCATCCAATAAACATGAATCAATCACAATTGAATATGTTTATATGGTCAATGAGCTCAATATTATTAAAAAAAAAACATAAAAAAAAAAAAAAAAACACGAATTTATGAGAAAAAAAAAAGAGAATATTTATAAGTTTAATCAGACGTTTAGCAGATGATCTTTGGGATATGTGGCAAAAAAAAAAAAAAAAAAAAAAAGAAGAAGAAAAAGACGATGGAGGAATAGTTTGAAGTTAAATTGCGAAACGGAAGAAAAACACAGATCCGAGAAAGATAAACCCTCAACTGTGCGAATGGGCTTCCGGCAGACACGATACTGTACTCGAAAAATTTGTGTGAAAGTGGGATGTTACTACTCAACGTCTTCCTTCATCAACACAAGAATAATAAATAAATGAAGAAGGAAAAAAAGAAAATAATAATAATAAATAAATAAATAAATAAAGGTCATTAATAAAAATAAAAAAAATCCATGAGGAGACATTTGTATGTTTGATGAATATAAATTAAAAAAAAAAAAAAAAAAAACAGCTCGATTGTGAGGTTACTCGATTTAACTGAGGTCAAAAATCATTAGAGATGTATTTATTAATTTCTAAGATTAATAATCACTGTAATGATATACTAATGACTAATAACTGTTTATCTAACTAACTATTTTCTTTTAAGTAATTTTTTTTTTTTTTTTTTCTTTATTTCTCGTTCTCTTTTTTCTCTCAGTTTATATTTTGTCTTTCATGATTAATGAGTTTACTATTATAGGTATATTAGAAAGCAGGAAATTAAAATGAGTGTCATAATAATGGCCAGATATTAATTTAAAATAACAAAGTGTTACTCCCCACCTCTCCTTACACACACACACACACACACACACACACAAGCGTATATTACACGTGTATTGCATCAAAATCTTATTATAATCAAACTAAAATTTAATATCTGAACAATTCGTGTCGCGCTGTGATAGCCACTCACTTCCGCTAAATAAATATAGATAGAATATACGTGAATTTTATTGTTGTTAAATATTTTATACTCCAACAATTTCCACTTAATAAATAAATAAATAAATAAATAAATAAATAAATAAATAAATAAATAAATAAATAAATAATAATAAAAGTATATCATACAAATGATAAATTTTTTTTGTTAGATTACAAAGAAATTAACGATATGAGATGAATAAATAAATGAAATTATACACCATGAATTTATCAATGGCATATCCTAAAAAAAAAAAAAAAACAAATTTATGTATAATTAATTATTTAGAAATGAGAGGAAAAGAGATAAAAAAAAATTTTTTTTTTTCATTCTTAGTAAGTAAATAAATCAATTTAATAGAGACTTGTTGAGAAAGTGAAAGAGAAAATTGATAATGCATGAAGTTAAGAGAGGGAGAAATACACAAACCAAAGGGTATTGAGAAGTATAAAAGCGGATATTTTATTAATAATCAAAATGACCATTGATAAAATAGTAACACCATGTAAATTATATCGCTATATTTTATCTGTATATGCATGAGTAATTGAGTTAAACAGTCAAAGTAAAAGCCAAGTCTATTATTAAATTCAATGGCACTAAAATTCACATATCAATTGTTATTTTTTATTATATATTTTTTTTATATTTCTTATCTTCAATTAGTGATATAGATAAAATATACGTGTTACAAAGAAAGTGGATTATAGGCGTTGAAAGGACACACAAGTGTTCAAATAAGAAATTTCAACATATAAATATACAAGTATACAGTGAAATATTGTAAAATATAATTTTCAATTAAATAATAATAATAATTTTTTTTTTTTTTTTTTTAATTTTTTTCTGTTCTATTCTTGGTAATTTAATTTTTACAATTACATTTTATTTCGACATTATATAAATTACTCATGAATATTATTACATGTACATGTCACTCGGTAAAACAGATCATTATTTACACTGATAGAGTCAAGGGGGTAGATGAAAGATTTTCATGTTTGATAAAAGTTATACAGTAAAATTGTAGGGTGAGATGTACACACACATAAACACAAACAGTATGTCGATAAATAACACTGTGTGAAGGCGTGACAGGGCAAATATGTATACGTGAATGTAGTACTGTACATATATAAAATGAAAAAAAAAAAAAAAAAAAAAAAAAAAAACTTTTTTAAATTTAAAAAACACAAAGGAATAAAAAAAAAAAATTGCTTATACCGTTATAACGTTATTTTGTCGAATCATGGTAATCATCATCATCATCATCATCCCAGGAAATCGATTACTTTTATGGAATGACTTCTACCTTATATAGAATTTGATTGAAAGTGTTTTATTATTGTTATTATTATTATTATTTATTTTATTTATTTATTTTTTTTTTTCTTCTTTATATTTTTTAACCGGTTCTTTTTGTAATACGATAGGTGAATTAAAAATATATAAATTAACGTGATGAAAGACAACAAATAAAATTCTATGGTAGAAATAATAATAATAATGTTTTTTTTTCTCATTTTCTTGTTTATTGTGATACAGATAAAATAAGTGAAATTATTTAGAATAACAACATTATTGATTGTATATAAATTGAAATGTGAAAAAAAAAAAAATAATAATAATAATAATAATATTTACAAACATGATACCAGTACAAAGTGAAAGCCCCTCTTACGATTTAAACTCACGACATAGATATATATAATGTATATATAAAATTCCCTTTACCAAACGGACATGTTAGCAGCTACTGCGAGTGCAAAGGGTCAGTGATTCGACACGCTCATGATTCTAGCTATATATTTCCATGACTGGTACACACAGTACCACACCGATAACTTTCATTTGAATTTAATGCAATGAAACAGGAAGAGACAAAAAAAAAAAAAAAAAATAAATAAATAATCGAATAAATAAAATAAAAATAGAGTATTGAGTAGAAAGAGCGAGACAGGCTCTAAACAATGAAACAAACGAGGATAAACACAAAAAAAAAAAAAAAAAAAAAAAAAGGACAGGATGTTTGAAGTATTAAAATTTTTTGTTTAGTTTGAGTAAAATTATCATGAATATTTATCTTGAAATATTTGAAACAATATCTTTTTTTTTTTTTTTTTTTTTTTCCGGTATTCTATGAAAAGTCTTAAATATTTATGTATATATATATATGTGCAACACGACTCTTAGAAATCTTGTATGTATATTATTATTTTCACGATTGCAGTGGAGTAAAAATATATTTTTTATATTTTATTGATTTATTTCATTTTATTTCATTTTATTTCATTTTATTTCATTTTATTTCATTTTATTTCATTTTATTTCATTTTATTTTATTTTATTTTATTTCATTTTATTGTATTTTATTCTTTTTTTTTTTTTTTTTCTTCTTCTCCATCCTCAAATCTCCGTATGACTTTTTATCCGGTTGATAAGATATTTATTTTTGAAAATATTACTCTATGTGAATTCAATATGTAATAAAATAATAATAAACTATTGGTATTCTGATAAATATGTAAATAAATGTTGTATTCAAGTTGCAGGACATGATTCCGCATCAATGCATTTAAAATATATATTTTATTCGTATGTAACAGGACATAAGTGATATATATCATATACATGCACTATACAAATACATTGGAAAAAAATCTTTTTTTTGTTTTTTTTTTTTTTTTTTTTTTTCCCACAATAATTCTCAATTTACCAATGAAAAAATCACAATTATATCTACATTACATCAATAATAAAAATTATTATTATTATTATTATTATTATTATTTTTTTTTAATTATTTCTTTTGAATCTATTCGCAGTAATGAAATTGTGACAAAAAGTGTGAGAGAATGAGAGCGTATAATAGAACTAGAAAAAAATCTATTGTATCTATGAAGTTGTGTTGCACATTGAGAGAAAAAACAAACGAGCGAGCGAGCGAATAAGCGAGTGAGTGAGTGAGTGAGTGAAAGAGAAAAAGAATCAAGTGTTGAAGATTTATCGTTTCATTGTTTAGTTTTACCGATGCACGCCACAGCCAATCAATATAAAATAAACGTGGCGAAATAGTGAAACAATATTTTTCCGTGTACAGATATATTTGTATAGCAGGTGGGTGGTAAACACGTACTATATAGTACAAATTTCATTGATATATTTTGTCTTTTCAATTGATTTACAATAAAACATCAATAAAACATCATTAGATTTCAAAATAAATTGTGTATCAATACTTTAAATCAATAAAATCAATAAAATCAATAAAATCAATAAAATTAATAAAATTAATAAAATCAAAGAATAAATAAATAAATAAATAAATAAATAAATAAATATTTCTTCTCTGTGTACATGAATTCGTTGGCCTTGGACAAAAAAAATACACGCCCAAGAAATATCTAAGCTTTTGTATATCAGGCGAGAAAACGTGACTGCGTTCACGAACCAGTCACAACTCAGATCACACGAGATTTCACGATTCCAAATGCTTCTACGAGTATAAAAGAACGGAGGTAAATGGTTAGCGGAAAAAATTGAGTGGGGAAATGGGCGAAAGGGAGAAGGCAAACGGTAGAAATAAAAAATAAAAATAAAAAGTAAATGAGACAACCCAAGGATAAAGAAACAGTGACACAAAGACCATTGTAAAAAAAAAAAAATATACGAGGGCAAACGCGCAAGCGAGATGGATATTAAACTAGAGGCAATAAATAATATGAATGATAGTTAGCAACTTCGTAATCGTAAGTCATAAACAGATGGAGAACGACGACGACGACGACGACGACGACGACGATGATGATGATGATGATGATGATGATGATGATGATGATGATGATGATGATGGTGATGGCATCTATGTCGACATCACCAACCAACTCAACTAAGTAACCGACAATTCAACCATAAAGTTAACTCTCAATGCCTCATTTCGTTGAATATTCATGAGGAAGGTGTAAGACGCGAGAGTTGGTAGACTGCTCGCCGCCATGCGTCGTTTACTCTCGTCTCCACACTTTTATTATACTATCATAATAATATCTATATGTACATAAGTTGAAGTAAAGTCGTTAGAAAATAGTAATCTTTTTTCTTTTTTTTTTTTTTTTTTTTTCCTTTTATAATAATTCATTTTTTTTATTTTGTCACGTGTCGATTCATCGTCGAGTCGATTATCACCCATTCAACTTGTACTTTTTTGCTAAATAAAAAAATTAAACAAAAAAAAAAAATAATAATAATAATAATAATATCCTGTGTTGATGATCTTTCGAGACCTCTGAAAGTCTCGTGATTTAAACGATTAATCAAGCGATTATTATTAATAATACATTCAATCATAATTAATAATATCCAATAATATTTTTATTTGATATAATTTTTTTTTTTTTTTTTTTTTTTTTTCATCTCTTCTTTTTTCACTTTTATTTTGCAATCACTTTCACTATGCTGCAAACGTGTATATCAATATGATATTCAAAACTAAACAAATAAGAATTTTTTATTTTTTATTTTTTTTTATATGATTGAAATAATTTAATAAAGTGATAGAGATCAGAGGTAACCTAAATAACAAAATATGATAATAATAAATAAATATATATATATATATAATAAAATTAAAAAAAAAAAATTTACTTTCGAATGAGAAACAAAAAAATAATAATAATAAAAATTGCAAATAATTTATTCCTCGAAGTGAAATATATTTAATAATGTGCAAATATTTTATATATATATATACACTCTTATGGGTTAACCACCATGACCTACATTGCCGGAAGCAGAACGACCGTGTAATGAGAAGAAGAAGCTCCCTAAAAATAGAAGACTGGGCGGCGTATCAAGATATTGCCTCTGTGTGTGTGTATATATATATATATATATTTTTCGACATTATTTTAATGTGTATCCTGGCAACATGGCAACCAATCAATTTATTTATAAACTACACATTCTACATGACTCTTCGTATTTTTCATGTATATATATCATTATCATCAAATTAATTGATTAATTGATTAATTGATTAATTTCATATTAACATTAACAATCCGTAAATTTATCATGTTCAAACAAATTAAAAAGTGTATTCCAATTAACTTTCACTTAATCATACAATCATTAAAATATTTAGCTAACACATCCAAACTTCAACACCATCTCAAAAATAAAAATAGAAAATCCATACATAGCAAAGACTCAATTTAATTGTGTGACATTTAAATTGGTTCCTTTTTTAAATTGTTCACCCACAGACATAAAATAATTTTTTTTTTACCGATACGTCGTTAATATATCCCGTCAAGTTCTCATTCGTCCATCCACAGGCAAAGAAATTGTACGAAAGAGAGAAAAAAAAAAAAAAAAAAAAAAAAAAAAATTACTTAAAAAAGCGAGAGAAAAAAAAAAATTTCAAACTTTCTCCCATTCTAGAAAGGCTCCAAACAATCTTGTGTGCGCCATCTCGCGTGTCTGTGTCACGGTTAACGTTCTTTTATTTTATTCTTTTATATATATATATATATTTTTTTATATTTTTAATCCTCTTTCTTCACGCCAGATATTTATATAAAAAGATCTATAACGGATACGTTGAAATACTCGAAGAATCCGGAAGTATAATAATGCGAGCATGCGCGCCAAACGTTCAACAATTATATTTGTAGTATTATAAATGAAAATGTGAGTAACATGATCGCATCTAATCTAATCTATATATATAAATAATATGTATTGAGGTCTAAACATGATATTTGAATAAAATTAATGTTTAAAATTCCTGAGGTTATAGATCCAATGCAAAATTGATTATAAATATTGTACAAAAAAAAAAATAGAAAAAAAAAAAAATAATAATAATAAAATAAAATAATATAAATTAAATAATAATTACATTATTTATATACTTATCATTTTTCTCTTTCTATTGAATCTCGTGATAAATAATTATTCAATTATTGATGATTAATCGATTGTATTTATTTTTTCAATAGCTGTCACAATCAATGAAATTATATATCCAATTATATATTTTACCATACCATGAAAATGATTGCAGAGTAAAATTGCACAGATAAACTGGTAACTTATATACACAGATATATTTTTGTGTAATTTTATGTAGATTGGTTTGTGATGAGAGAATATGTAATAAGCGGGTGTTTACATATTTTTTTTTTTTTTTTTTTCTATTATTTTTTTCTCCGTCTATGGTTTCCAAGAAATATTACAAAACGTTTTGAAAGAAAATAATTTTATATTTGTATTGTCCGTAGTATTTCAACTTCAATGTTATTATTTTATTATTATTTTTCCTATTTCTTTATTTATATTTTTTTTATTGTGATTTTCTAGCTGTATATATAATCTGATATATTCAAATAATTATTATTCCGTACAATTTATTATTGACCAATCTATTCTCAATATCATCATAATGCAATTGAAGTAACTGATGATGAAATGATAATAGATATATAAATTTATGTATTTTTGTATATATACATTCATCATGTGAGATGATAAAATGAGGTAAAAAATAAAAGCGAAGAAAGAAAATATTGTAAGAGTTAAAAAAAAAAAAAAAATGATGTAGAGGAAAAAGGTGCGTCTAATAAAAAATAACTTTGCCAATGTTCTACTTACTATCGCGCGAATGAACTTTAACGTCAATTCGATCTACGTGCTATAAAATCAATGGATCACTGAGCTATATATATATATATATATATATATATATATATTTATATATGAAGTCAGATCCCACCGCAATATGTTTACTAAATGTTTCCAAGCCCATCGGAGCGTTTAATGGAAAACACGATCATAGAATTTTTCTCTCTTATTATTATTTCTTTTTTTTTTTTCTTTTTTTTTTTCCTCTCAGTGGATTGTTAATACCACCCAGCCAATCTGAGACGCCTTTACTGTGTGAACATATTTATCGCGTGATTTTGCCGCATATAAAAAAAAAAAAAATTTTCTTCTTTTTATTATTCTTATTTATTCATCCTACATTCAATGTGACATCCGGAAAGAATTTATTTTCAATACAAAAATAAAAAATAAAAAAATCCAATAATTGTTTTTACACAGTGAAACTTTTTATGTGTAAATTAAAAATTGTCCCTTTACTCATCTGTCCAACACAAATCTCAACTATTTAATAAGATTGAGATAAAAATATTTAACGATTTAATTAATTAATTATTTTTTTTTTTTATAAATTTATATTCTCCCTTTTCTCGGTTAGTTTACAAAAGATTGTCATACCACAAAACTTTCGCACGAATGAAAATGTATAAGGTCCTGAATCTTGGATATTTATATATATATACTTTCACCATGAGAAATGAAGACACTTGAAAAAGAGAAAAAAAAAACAACAAGAGAATTTAAAAAAAATTTTTTTTTCCCTGAATCATGATAAAATTATTCATTAAATATAAATTTAAACAAACTCTCCATCAAGTAACCAACGACCATTACAAATTTAATAAAGAAATAAAAATTACAATAATTAGAAGAATAAAAAAAAAAATAATAATAATAATTGAAATAGTGATCAAGATCGAGAGAAAAATTTATATAGAATATATTAAATCCATGTGAAATAGGTCCATACTATTATTTCCCTCATTTTGTATTACTTTCTCTCAAACTTGAAAACGCAATAATTGCAAGAGGATTATATATATATATATATATTTTTTTTTCTCTAATATTTACATACATAAGTACGTATATATATATAAATATATATCAATTAACGCCAGATCTCAAATGATTTATCGCAGTTAAACTAATTAATAAACGTCGAATATTTTCAATTGACTGACTAAATTACTTAGAGGAATAAAGATTACACATGTGAGATTGCAAAACGCAGCATGAAGTCGTTTTTTTATATATATATATATTTTATATACGTATGTTTACCTTCGATACATCGAATACACATTTCCTCCTTCTGTAAAATAAGTTCACAGATAAAATCTATTGATGTTATTTACTGATGGGAACACGACTCCCACGGAGAAAGTCCAAGTATTACATTCAATGTGTGTGCGTGTGTGTGTGCATTATCTTTATTTCTTTTATAGAAATAGCGCGACTATTTTTTTTTTCATTCTTCGAGAAAAAAAAAAAAAAAAAAAAAAAAAAAAAAAAAAAAAAAAAAATCATTTGTATACATACAAGTTATCAATTTAAAACCAAAAGAAAAAAAAAAAAAGTTTAATTAATAACAAGAATAAAAACATTATGAGAATCATGTTAAAAATAGTATTGATTAAATTTGTTGGAATACAAATAAAATAATATTATCACATATCAACGTGAATGAGAGGGAGAGGAAAAAAAAAAAAAAAAAAAAACAAACAAACAAAAAAAAAAAAGGTGTAAAAGTATATAATGTTATCGACCATCAATTCGTCATGCTAAGATAACGCAATGAGATAAAAAATAATTGATAAGAAATAATGTAAAATGGTTAATTGTATTACACAAAAATACAATTGCATTTCAACAATTAATAATTATTTTCACATTTTATTAATCAAGATTTGACAAAATTGAATGAAATAAAATATGAATTAATGTATATATTTATTATATATCGTATTATTCATTTATTCACATACGTAAATTCAACATCGATTAAATCATGAAATTCGATTTTATATGAGAACAGATAATAAAAAACGTTCATTTTATACCACACTCATCATATAAATACATCATCTACATGTATAATCATGATGATATTTATCGATAGATCAAAAACCACAAGAGACTTTATATATATAATGCGTTTACTTCAATATTTTCCCCATACGTTTTATCCATTTCTTCCCTTTATTTTCTCAACGTTCTTCACGCGCTCGTGGTTACCCAACGTGTCATTAATTTTTTTTTTTCTTTTTTTCTTCTCTTTATTATTCTTTATTTATTATTTTTTTTTTTTTTATCATCTACATTTTATATATTCATTTTAATTTCTTTCCCCTTCTTTTTGCCTCTTAATTTTCCGTTTCTTCTGAACACTCACTACTTGGTGCTCACACCCATAGCTTCAACATTGAATAACTTATCAACTTGCGCGATCTAGAAATTATATATACATCCATGTGTGTATGTGTATAATTCAATGCAGTTTTTTTTTTTTCGTCTTATTTTTTATATGTACGTGAATATAAGTGAACTCATGAAATGGATAATAAAAAATATATTTTCTTATTTTTATTTTTGTTATACTCTGTTAAATGAGAGAGTGAGGGGGGGAAAAAAAAAAAAATGATTGGTCTTGAGGTGAATTTTTATTTCAATATGAAGAAATGACACGAGGCACGCGACAGAAAAATACGGTAGAGAGAATATGAAGAAGACGTTATTGAGAGTAAGAGAAAGAGGTGTACACACCAGTTATTCATGACACGCACAATACGACACACGGATCTGTATATATTTTTCAGATATTTATATTAATAATTTTCATTTTTATTCATCGATATATTCTACTCTCTGTGTTGAACAATTAAACAATTAATATCCTATAATTAATATTTGTAAATAAATAAATTAATTAATTAAAAAAAATAAAAAAATAAAATTTCAATTTATAAATATGAATGTTCAAATGTATTTTTATCGTCACGCCAACAACTATTTGAATTTTTAAAACTCTTCAAACATCAAAATGTATTTTTGGATGAGAAATATAAACGAGAAAAAAAACAAAAAAAAAAAAAAAAATCTTTATTTTCGACGAGAAAAAATTGATCGAGATGACAAATAAAAAAATGTTAGGATAAAGATAATTTTACTAAACAGCAAAATAAAGAGAAAAAATAAATAAATAAATAAAAAGGTTCTAATCAACAGAGTGAACGTAAATAAAATTGTTGTCTAAGATAATTTTCAATGTAAATTTCCAAAAAAAAAAAAAAAAAAAAAAAAACTATATATATATATATATAGAAAGAGAAAGAAAGAGATACAGACAGATAATATATAAAAAAAATTTATAAAAATATTTTATGATGCAGGTCAGATCTTTAGACAAAGGAAAAGACACGAGGAAGGATAAATTGACGAAGATGAATAACAAAAGATGGCAGTATAGGTGAGTTTATTCTCTCGTATCTTCATATACACAAGTTAGATATATAAAGTCTAAAAACATTTGTTTGTTACGTATAAGGTCGTATTATTTTTTTTTTCTCTATCTGTAGAATATGTAACAGCAACACAACAAACGTGTTCTATCAGGATTTTTTTCTTTCTTTCTTCCTTTTTTTTTTTTTTTTTTTTTTTTTCTTTCTTTCTTTCTTCATAGAAATAAAATACCACAGTGAGAGAAAGACCGAGAGCCCTCATTTTGCCACTTACGGAAATTAAACATGAACTTTTATACTCATCACCACGACGACCGTGAATGTCGTTTGACCAAGTGCCTCTATCACATACAACACACACATAATCTCACTCCACGTGCCATGAAATTTTTACCACTATATATATACATTATATTTTCTATCACAGTAAGTAGTTTGAACTAGTAAACGTATATTTCTTGATACATTGACCTGAGTATGTCGTCTCATCAACGTTCGTCACGCACAAATGACATTTATCCGGCTTTACTGAGAAATTAAAGAAACCCTTTTCGATAACATTTTTTTTTTTATTATTCAATATAATATATATATTTTTTTCTAATTCACATCACCTCTTTCTTGCTTCTTCATATCATCAGACACAGTGAAGTGTACTAATTAATTTCTTACATCAACACTCATCAGTTCATAACAAAATGAAAGAAAAAAAAAAAAAAAAAAAAAAAAAAAAAAAAAACTAAAAAAAATTGTAATAATAAAAAAAATGTGAGAATAATTAAATAATAGAAATAAAACTCACCCTTGTGTTATCCACGACAATACAATAAATTTAATTCGCAATATAATCGTATTGTAATAATTCAATTTTCTCATATCGTTATTGGAAGAGTAAAATTGTAAATTAGAGGTCGATGCCCAGCCGCCAACGCACGTTTATGTATATATATATATATATATATATATATATAATATATTTTTTTTTTCCTTTTCGTTATTTTTTCCCTCTTGTTCTTTCTCTCTTATTCTGTCTTCCTTTCAAGTCAAGTCTTCTCTTGGCTTGAATCCGAAGTCCCTGGGAGGTCTCCACTTGGATCTTCCCGGAAAGACTGTACACTCTCAATTCCAAGTCAAGAAGTATATTCAAATTATCTATGTTCTTCAAAACTCAATTATATATAATTATCATAACATTATAATTTTAATTAATCGAATAATATTGAAATATAAAAATTTTTATATTAAAAATATTTTTATAATTCAATTGTAAAACGGATGTATATAAATTTCATTGATATTTATTTTTCTTTGTAACGTTTTTTTTTTTGTTTTTTTTTTTTTTCCTTTTTATTTATCTTCTTCCGTTTCTTCCTTCTCGTTTGTTGTTATGATTTTATTTATTTATTTATTTTATCTATTCATTAATTATAAGGCACACACGCAAAATAATAAATATATTTTTATATAAATAATCAATTATAAATTTGTATTTATCATAAAAATGTGTTGATTGATATATGAATACGATGAGTGTGATCGAGTGCGCGTGCGTATTTCAACACTTTTGAATTCTCATCTGGCTCGGTCGTTTTCTTCCTTTCCTCGCTCCCACCTCACCCCCTATTTCTCTCTTTCTTTCTTATTTATTATATATTTTTTCTTCCTTTTCGTTTCGTTTCGTTTCGTTTCGTTTTTTTTCCTTTTGCAGACAGTGATTCTCCTCTTACTCGTTAATACAACAGTAAATACATTTATAAATCCCACCACAATCAGGACAAATTAGCCCTGACATCACTCAAATATTATTTAAAATATACACTTGAATATATACACACACGCGTAAAAAAATACATTCACATATTCACATAAACACATAAACATTATTAGAGCGTTACAAGTAAATTCGGTTCAATCCAATTAATAAGATGTATAGAGTTATTAAATACAATTATATTGCATTTTAATAATGTAAATTCAATGTAAGTAGTAAAACACAACGAAATAAACAAATTATAATTATAATTATAATTATAATAATAATATGCCGCGCGCGCAATCCATCCACCAACCGCCGCGGAACGGCAAACTCTGGCCGGTTCAAAATCCGAGAGACGAACGTGCTCCAACTTTTTAACGTTGTCGTCGTTGTCTTCGTCGCCGTCGTTGGACATACACACTCCTATCCAATACTTTCTGTATTCTATATAGCGTAGACAACCGAAGCGTTTTCTTCAACGTTTGACTCGGCAAACATCGGGGACTCTCGAGCGATCGCGCGAGACCCGAGAAATGTGTGCCTGGTGGTTCTCACTCCCTACTCCAACTCTGTATTTCGTCCCCCCGCCAACAGCTGCCACTGACTCTCCCACCTTTTCTATATGTGTACCTTTTTTTTCTTCTCTCTCTCTCTCTCTTTCTCTCTCGCTTTTTTTTTTCTCCCTTTCTTTCGTTTTATCCCTCTTTCTCTTTCTCACCCATACAAAATGTATCCCATCGTGTTCTCTATCGCTCAGTAATATTTCATTTTCGATTCTCAGTGAAGCCTACGAATAACGAAGAGAGAAAAACCGGTATAGAGCCCAATGAACGTGGTCCTTTAGCATCACAGGGCTCAAATACAATAGTAATCTAATGTGATAAATTCATTTACCAATCTGTAATAATAATAAAAAATAAAAAATAAAAAATGATAAAAATAATTTTTTTTTTCTCTTCAACATTTAGATCTATGAATTTTTTCAAGTTGAATTTCGAAGAATAACACGTAATTTTCTTACATATTTTTTTTTTTTTTTTTTTTTTTTTTTTCAGTTAACAAAGGAGATGGCCTGAATGTACATTTGCCAATGGTTCGTGTGGAGGCACGCGTTTTACCAAACACACAATGGCATTTGTGCGCGTGTGTATTCGTACGATATATATATATATATATCAACAAAGACCCCCAAAATGTGGCAGGTACTAGAGAGAAGAAAAAAAAAAAAAAAAAAAAAAATTTCTCTTCACGTGGAAAAAATAAAATATAACAATAATAATAATAATAAACATCAGACCACCAAAAATTCTTTACCAACCATCTACTTTGTCTGCACACATATTACACAATCTCCCTCAAAATTCGCCTTGCAGAAATAAATAAATATATATATATATATATATCATCAATATATACACACACACACATAATACATATATAAATGGTATTTGGAAGTGCTTTACCACGCAAAGATGTGCCGCGGGTGATATTCGATCCTTAAAAAAAAAAAAAAAAAAAAAAAAAAAAAATATGTATAATCGTGTGTGCCTGCATGTGCCTGGCTCCAATTTCAACCCTTTTCTATTTTTCACAAGTATAAATATTCTCCCTCCTGTCCATTCTCTCCCTCTCTCATTAGGTATTAAAATATGATAATAATTGTAAAATAAAATTATTATAATTTATTTATTATTTTTAATATATATATATATATTTTTTCAATATACGAAACATCGAATTGAAATTTTTTTCTTTCTTTTTTATTAGTTCGAAAGCAATAATTTTAGTCACAAAAATTTTATTCGTTAAAATAAAAATTTTCACTGGAATTCTATTTTATTTCTTTTGTGTTTTGTCGTGTCGTTTTATGTGTGAAAAAAAAAAAAATATATATATATATATATATATATATACATATATAATAGAGAAAAATAATAAAAAGTAACTAAATGCTCATAAACTTTCAGGAAGTCAAGTCACGATTTCTAGTTAGTGATAAAACATCTATATTGACGAAGATATATATATGTACGTAGGCCCTAGGTCTTCAATAGTTCGAACATCTACAACAAGGCACGAGAAAATGTGGTGTTGGTAATTTGCGTAAAGTCATATAGACACACACGCAAATATTATTTGCACGTATGTGGCTACTGGCAAAGAACATCTAAACACGAGAGCTCTTTTATTCCTTCTTTATATATATATATGAGTATTTCCTCTAATATGAGGTTCAATTGATGGTAGTTTCTATATATGTACCGCAAGTTGAGCGTAGGGTACGCCGACGTTTCTTCTCTCTTTCCGTTGTTTTTTTTTTTTTTTTCTTTATTTAATTTTATTCATTTTATATATATATATA
Organism: Dinocampus coccinellae; assembly: GCA_963920625.1. Classification (NCBI taxonomy): domain Eukaryota; kingdom Metazoa; phylum Arthropoda; class Insecta; order Hymenoptera; family Braconidae; genus Dinocampus; species Dinocampus coccinellae. The sequence continues at coordinate 3,050,097 of OY987184.1, read as the reverse complement.
TATATATATATATTTTTTTTTTCGTCTATTACGTTTGTATATCCTTTGTATATCCTTTGTGAATTATTTATTATCTGCAGTCATGTATTGAGATGTGAAAATACAATTTATTTCCGTTCAGATCTCAGCACATATTTATTGTGTAGGAGCACATTTTTATATATATACATCCCGTTTGATTTACATTTTTATTTTTATTGCTTTTATAACTGTTTATCACCAATTGTGAGCCACGAATTTTTAATTCCCCAACATCATGAGGCAATTTAATTTAATTATAAAATTAACAAATAAATTTTTTTTTTTCTTTCATTTTCTCTCTTGTTTTTTTTTCCTGATTTATCCACCATGATAAAAAAAAAAAAAAAAAAAATGTGCAGTGAAATGTGGAGGATGAAGATGAAGATTTAACATGTGCTCATCCATCGTATTCAAGTGTCTTTTGCTCTTATATAGTTAAGATAGTAGTAACTAAAACTAACGCTTGCCACTCAACTCTGTCCAACAACGACCAGGCACAGTCAGAAGAAACCGACAAAAAAACAAAAAAAAAAACATCAATGATTGCAGTCAATGGCTGTCCAATGGTTATTCTCCTCATTCCTCTCCATTTTGTGTCTTTTCTCATCTTTATCTTTATTTTTATCTTCTTCTTCCTATTCCCTTTTTTTTTTTTACTTTACAATCACCATCTTTCACTTGGGCTTCTCATCGTTTTTGTTATACGAACAAAAATCTAACCCATGAACGGCAAACTTGCATGATTTCATCACAGTTGCATGGCTAATCCCACGTCAAAAACATCCAAGTCTTTGTCTATTTTACTTAATAATAGTCAACGTCAATTTATGGCTACTCGAGAAAGAGGAAAAAAATAACCTCAATCCCGCCCTTCATATACTTCCATAATATTCACTAAAATTTATTTCATATTTTTCATGATCAAAAAAAAAAAAATTAAATAAATTCACCAACTTATTTTCTAAATTATTTTTCAAATCACTATACACATATATATATATATATATGTATGTGGTCATTATTATTTTTCCTGCCCACGAGCACGTTCGATTCCATTAACTTTTTCATGTCAATATCTCACAGAAACAAAACCGCAGACCAAACTAGACATGCAACAGGATTGGAAAAAAAAAAAAAAATAATAAATAAATAAATAAATTTATAAATAATAATAATAATTCCAAGTTGAATTTATTCAAAAACTTCATGTCCGGACATTAATTGACTTAATTATTTTCCTTTTTTTTTTGTTTTCCTGAATGTTAAATTATATCCACAATTCCGGAGATTGTTGACCTCATGCAAAAAAATTAAACGTCGCACATTACCATTTATTCTCTATTTCATATTATTTTTATTCCATCTCTTTTTCTCCCATGCCACTTAGCTTTAGATTGTTATAACTCACGCTTGAAGCTGCGTGGTAATTGTTTCAATTGGTTATCTTGGTGTATACGAGACAAAATGAGAGACAGACGTGCGGTAGAGTCTGGTCGCCTTTAACGGATTTTATGTTCGGGATCTATTGTATTCCTCGTTGTGAGTCACACACAGTCATCATCAATGTACTATCTCTCGCCTCCATTCCCGTATAATAATCATAGGCGCATTATACGGGGATAGAAAAAGAGAAAAAAAGAAAGAGTGAGATGAAGAGAACTTTCACTCTAACGCATATATTGGTTATTGTGTGATATCTTATGCAACTTTAGGTCTAAGATATGGATAAGACTCAATGTAATACACGTACGGGATTACATTGAAAATTATCCAGTTGTCGTTTTATGGTGACTCTTGAACGTGATCGTTTCTATATCATATATATGCACTGGTGTGCGCGCGTGTGTGTTTGTGTGTATTTAAAAAAAAAAAAAAAAATGTATTCCATCATCACAGAAATATACAACGTTATACATCATTCTGTCATGATGTTATCCGACATTTTTCTTTCATTCTTTTGTCTCATTTTATTTTTCAATATAAAATTATTTGGTAATTTTTTTTTTTTTTTTTAATCTGTGTACTTATAGAAAGTTCATTCGAATAACTTGCATACGTTATTTTACGCAATAAAGGATTAAAAAAAAAAAAAAAAAAAGATACTGATATGCGTGACTGATTATTAAAATTTTTAATTTTGATCTTGATTGATATTAGAAATTCAACATATCAATTTGACATTCACGAATATTTGCGTGGAAATTTATTATTGAAAAAAATCATATAATGATGAAAACGAGAAATATTTTTTTTTTGTTTTTTTTTTTAATAATTTACATATATGTATTTATATGTTTTATAATATATGGGATTCATGATGGATGATTATTTATGATTGTGTACGTGAGTGCCAGTTAAAGTAAAAAGAAATATACTGATGTACGATCATCGTGTTTCATAATATTCATTTCTTGAAATATATGTTAATTATGGTGTATATAATACAACGATATTATATACACGTGAGGAAAAACTTGGAAATAATAATTTTGCGATTGTCCTTTCACCAAGTATAAATACGACGACAACAACAACGACAGGTCGTTAATTATCTTTGGATACGTGTAAGAATCAAAAATATAAATATAATAACACGATATATATGCAATTTATGAATAATTGTAATTTTGTGACTTGTCACTAATAAACATCACTCGACAATAATGTAAATAATAATAATACGAGAAAGAAATAACGGATTATATTTTTTTATAATCAAAAATGCAATGTGGAACATAAATTTATATGCACACATTAATTATTATAATACAAATAACATTTTATTCACATTCAAGTGATGATTTATACCAAATAACATTTTTATTAATTTGAAATAGCGGTACTATCATGATAATATTTTATTGACTTAATAGTGAATATACGTATATACATATAAAAGTGAGTCAACTTCTGTGTTTTCACAAGAAACAATTAGTTGATTGACCTGACCGAGATGTCTCAACTGATGGCCTATTCACTTTGCAAACATGCGAATATAAAATACGACAGTGCTGGTTGCATTGCTGGTTGTAATGTTATGAAACACCAAGAATAATTGTTTCTTCCCTACGGAAATATCAACTTGTTCTTGAACTTGTTTTCATCTGACATTCAATTGATGAGTATGTACGCACAGTTACAGTATTATATATATTACACATTTTTTAATGAATATGGTGATTTTATTCGTAAAAAAAAAAAATTAAAGTGGATTTAATCAATTTTAATAATAATAAATTGAATAGGTAAAATATTTGGATGTGAATGTGTGTGTGTGTGTGTTTATGTCGAAATCGTTGAGACGAAATGTGTGGATGGTAAATATAAAGAACGAAAGAGAATGAAAAGAGGAAGAAAGCCGGAGAATGTATAAACTAAAAATAGCGTGTTCATTGCAATGCTTTGGCTAGAATGAAAATTAAGAATAGTCGTCTGCGATGTGGTCACATGTCAGGTGAATTATATTTAAAACTATGAAAACTAAAAATGATTTGTTCACAGTTCAATTGGTAAGTGTATAATAAACAATTAGAATTTGTTGATTATTTTGCAATTATTTTCATTGAACATTGAAAATAGTTGAATATAATTATTTTACTGTTATCAAATTAATAAACTAATAGGGAAAACAAAGTGGAGTCTTCAAATTTAACATTCTCATCATTAAAGTGATGTAAAAAATTATTGATTAAATGTAAAAAAAAAAAAATTTATTTTTATTCTTATTTTTTTTTTTCTACTTACCATGTGCTCCGTTGCTTTTTCCTCTAATTCAGAACGGGTCCAATCGACACGGAAACTCAATGGTTGTAATCTAGATTCCATTTCACGTAGCCACTTTCTCAGACACTTAACTTCATGTTCAAAATCTAATTTAAAAAAAAAATTTTCATAAGATACAATACGGTACGATTGATTTGATATTAAATAAATTTTTACATTTAAATGCTTTTTATAATGCATTATAGTAATTAAATAAAATAATATTTACCAGCCAAAACATCTTCATGATCTGATGTTGGTTGTGCCATTATTTGTTCAACGAGCTCCCATTTTGCATTTAAATGATCAACTCGCCACGCAACTTCGTCCTTTAACGAAGGTGTACGAGCCACAAGTTTTGTCGCTTGCTCATTAAATAATCTTCGTCTGTATGCCTTACGACGCAGCTCCTCCATGTGAGCCTGGAATAATTTATTGAATTTTAATATAAATCAATTGGGTATTTTATTTTATTTTATTCAATAAAAATAAATAAACTCACGACTCGAAGACTTTTGTCCAATAAATTTTCTTCCTTAGAGTAAACAAGTTCTTGCAATACACCAAGCCACGTATAAAGTTCAGAGAATTGGCAACTAACTTCTTTCAATCCCCATGAAAGCGTTGAAACATCACCTTCATCCCATACTAGTTCACCATTAGCTTCCTAGATAAATATCATTAATTGATTAATAAATTGTATGAATCCACTGTCATTTGATTGTATGAAAAATATAAATTATTTACCTTGCAACTGTCAATAAGATTTGTATCCATAATATAATCATAGTTAGAACGAATTGCTGCCCAAAAATCATCTTTACAATCATCACGGCTTGTCCATGTACGTTGGCAATATTCCTGATTTGGATCTTTTCTATAATAAAATCAATAAAATAAATCAATTAGTTTGTCAAATATTAATTAATTAATAATATATATATATATATTTTTTTTTTCAAATAATATATTTACCTTTTTTTTGTGAGACTATTGTACGGTCGATCAACTCTCATTCTCGCGTGTTCTAAACCCTCTAGACTCTCGCTAGAGCGTTGCAGCGAGGAGCACGAAAAACTCGTCTTCATGGTATTGACTGTTCCTGAAACTAAACAACAAAATCACATGAGAAAAAATCCCACAAGTTGTGTTTCAATACGACTATATTTTCTACACACTGCCAACAAAAAAAAAAAAATAAAATAAGTAAATAAAACAACCGTTATTAAAATGTAAAATTAATTCTAGAATTGTTTATGAGGTCAAAATTAATTGTCTATAACGTGTTTTAATATATTTGTATCACTAAATTGTATAATTATTTCGGTAATATTATTATAATTAATTATTTTATTTCACACTTGAATTATATTCATTTATGACTTTTTTTAAGTTTAAAAAAAAAAAAAAAATTATAGTATTTTTTATTTCTTAAATTACAAATTTTTTACTATCAATATATTGTCTCACCGTTGCTAATAGTTAGTTCCATGTTTGTAAATCAACTTGGGGTTCATAATTCATGGCTTCTCCATCATTTCTAACCTCTCTCCGTTGCATCTAAAAATTAAATAAAATAATAAATATCTTTGGCAAATACAGAATTACGTGAATGATAAACCGTTAATGATTCTCTAACGATGACTCACTACAGAAAAATGTAAATAGGCAAAAAGTGCACTTGATCATCACAAAAATTTTTTTTCAATGAGTCACAAAAATTTTCAGTACACAACACTCTGATTATCATTAACTATCAAAGAAAGTGAACTAATTAAATAATTTATGGTATTTTTATAATTTTGTTGGTGGATCTTTTCACTGTCTAGTCATAATCGAAACTCGTCCCCCCCCCCCCTCTCCCCCTCCGCCCCCTTTCCCCCGAATACTCTAGGAATATCTAAGAAAGCAAAACGTTTCAGTTCTATCTTTAAGATCCCCTCTCGCATGACATCGCACAAGGAATTTAGGAGATACAAAATCGGGAAGAGAAATGAATCAACATCCAATAATCTTTCACTAAATAATAAAATGTAAATATTTAGAGACGATATAGATTAATAAATTTACATCAACAGATGAATCTATACTGTAATTTTTCATACAGTAACACGAATTGTGTTGGAGAAATAAAAAATTAAATAACAAAAATTTATACAAACGATGTAATAAATGTAGATAAAAAACAGCTACAAGATGCTATGGCGTTTGATGAGTATGATTTGTTTCGCGGGATTTCGTTATGAGTCTCGCGAAGTATACAGATGCATCTTTGCCGGAATTCCTTGAACTCATTTGCCAATAGTGTATTATTGCGATTACCGCCAAGAATGGAAATATATTTGTGAAAGGTGCACCGCCATTTGCTTGTATGAAAAATAAATTGTAATAACCAAGGGCTAAGAGAAGAACTACACACCTGTATAAAAAGGCCAAAGGGAATCCAAGAGAAAATATACGTGAGATTAATTGGCTTATTCAGATTATAACTCACCCGTAAGATTTCCTTCAGCTATAAGCTCAAAAATATCCCCTGACACCCGGGCCACTTCTTGCTCTTATTGAACAACATAACCTTATTCGCAAGATGATAATACACCACCAAAAGAGAGCAAACGCAAAACAACTGCGTGAAAAAATATTTTTTTTTTTAATGAGGCGCCATCGCCCATCGCTACACTTCACACACGATTTCACTCACACATAAACGCCATGTATACATTCACGCGCATGCGCAGATTTTGATGATGGCACCCGGTCATGCGCATATGCGTCTGAAAATATTTAAAAAATACCGCGTGTAACGGAAATAAAATTCGTGTAAGTTCGCATTCGTTTTCTTATATTATTATCTTTTTTTTTTTTTTTTTTTTTTTTTTCATGGCGCCATTATCATTCATCGCTCATCCTCAAGACCTTGCCGGAAAGACATTAAAATTCTCAAAGAGAATCTTAAAATAAATGTGGTACTTTAAAAAAGCCACTAGTGAATCACACCAACCACGTAAATGTATATATTCTAAAAATATAATTATTTAATATTACATCCAAGAAAATTCACATACACAAGTTAACATAAAATTATAAAAATATTCTAAAAGGCTTATTGTTTCTAGATTTTGCCGAATATGGATCAGTCCAAAAATGGAAACCAACGCCCCATTCCAATGCCTCCAATAAATTGAATTGCAGCACACAATCGTAGACAAAGGATTGGGCCTAGAATTATTGTGTATTGAAAATAAAGGTAAAATACATATTTGTATTAGTAAATAATATATATCCAATCATAATATTCATTTCACTCACTATAAATCAATGAGAATGAAAGAATACTGAGTCCAACAATAGTAGAGAGCATTGGATATGCTTTTCTGGCTGATTGACAACCCAAAACATCTATTAGGGCAGATTCTAGATAAATTGTTGTACCGCCAATACTTATACCGCCAGCAAATGCTAACACAACAAATATCCAGAAGCTCAATTTTGTTGATAATCCTATTAATTCATAAATTATTTAATCTATTAGTAATAATATATTTAATCATTATAACTAAAATTTTATAACTCACCTATAAGAACAAGAGAACTCAACCATGATGTACCGCCAAAGCAGAAACTTCGCCACCGGGCAGTATTGGGTTTCCAATATGACAATACGCTTGGAATTAGCGTACCCAAACCAGCAGCAACAGATAACATAACACCATGAGACAATGTTGCAGATGGAACTGCTGAGATTACCAATGAAGGTAAAAAAATCCAAATGAATAAAGCATTAGTTTTACATCCAATCCAAGCAATACCACTAATCCAAAATTTAACCGATTTCATCACTCGAAATTTTTGTTTGAAACTTTCAGTATTATTTACTCGATATGGATGTGTATTGAATAATTCCTGATCTCCATCAAGGTCCTACAATATATATATGTATCACCTATCAATTTATTTTATTTCGAAATTAATTTAAATCTGAAATATGCGATAAATATTATAAATACCTGATAACTGTATACCTCGTTACCCTCACCAAAAAGTCGATGTGAAATTGCTTCATTGTGACTATTATCCGGAAAAATACTGTTCATTACTCGGTTATTGTCATATTCATTTGTCGAATTTGAACTTATTTGTGTCGTTAATTCATTATCTTCTTCACTAATTAAAAGTGTATAAGAACTTGGGCGAAAAATTAAAATGGAATAACGTAAAAGAAGTACTCCAACTGCGGTTGGTATGAAAAAACATGCCATTAATAAAAGTCCAAAATGAAGATTTGATTGTGTGAGTAGTGAAAATACAAATCCTGGTGCAATTATAAATCCCAGTGATACTGCAATCTCTTTAATCATCAAGACAAATCGCAGTCGGGTTCTAAAACTTCGGCGAAGAACTTTTTCAGTTTGATTGAGTATAAAACTTCCACCAATTCCCATTACAGCACCAGCACTCAGATTAGCTAAATAAGCACCAACACCACCTGTTGCCAAGTATCCAGAAGCCAAAACTCCAATTGACAGAAGACAAACTCCAATGAGGCCCACAAGACGTGGAACTGATGCCAAATTAATAATTATTCTTGTCCATGGATCTAAATGGATATTATTATTTTTTGTTTGTTTAATCAATTCAATTTTTTTTTTAGTAAAGTGATTGAAAAAAAAAAAATTACCTGCTAAACAGCAAAAAGCTGTAAATAAAATTGGAATAAATGCTATTTCCATTTGATTTAAATGCAATTTCATGTCGGATTCAATAGATAAATAACCCAAGATGACACCATACATTGACACTATACTGGGAACTGTCATCTATTTCATACATATTGAATGAGTGAATATGATATTTTTGTTTTTTTGTTTTTAGTAAGTATAAATTTTATTAAACTTCTCTAACTTGGGTAATTTTTTTGTTATCACCTGAATGGCAATTGTACCAATGAGAATAATCCACGAGTATCCACCATCGGGTATTGTCGGGCCCAATTCTGGAACAGAACTGACAACCTGGTCCAAACCGCATCGCTCACCTTGTGACATTTTTTTTGTTTTTTTTTTACGATGGAGTACAAAACTCCAATTATTTATCGCACGTTTACACTGTTTGGAAATAATACTATTTTAATATTTCCCGATCGCAAAATTTTATAGTTGTGATTGTGGCAGGTAATAAAGTTGTCTAATGTTAATGAACGCCGCTACTGTATACCATCTGTATCTAATCAATTGTAACTTGTCCACACATTGATATCACTGACTTGAAGATAAGACATGAAGATAATTCAAAAATTCAACATAATGTATAAATTCAAAATTTATTTTCAATCATTCTTAATAAGACATTTAAATTTTATGTAATAGGAATGAATAATTTTTGTAACATCAAATATCACTAGTTTTTTTTTTTTTTTTTTATTATAAATTACGTCAAGTTCAACTCTCTATTAATCAAATACTCATTGTATATTTGTATATATACATTTCTAAAGCGATAGCAAATGTTTAACAATATGTACACTTTTTTTTTTTTTTTCATACGTGTAATTGTGTATAAATAATTTCTAATATTTCAATATTAAATTTCATTGAATAATTATTTTTAATTATTGTCTGTTGTAGAAATAATGGAATCAAAATCTACAGTGTCTTTTTTTTGTTTATCTTTTTTTGTTTTTTTTCTACTAATACTTGCCAGTTAAAATTTTCGTATAAATATTAAAGGTAAATAAAGCACATATTTAATAAATTAAATCCATTTAAGATTTGTAAATTATTAGTAACTAGAAAAATATTGAAATAAATTTAGTTATACGTCATTTTCTCGTGTATCACCAGTTGCTATAGATGTATAACGTACACGTTTGTTCACAGATTCTATAACTGGAGCCAATTTATTTTTTAATTCAGCACGTTGAATAAAGACTAGGGCACAAATTAAAGTTACAAGAATCATAGAGAGAATTATAATGGCAATTGTTGTTCCACGAATACCTGACGTTGATTCAAGCTTTGAAATACAATTTTTCGTTTCTTGAAGTGATTTTTTTTGTCCGTCAACTGTAAAATAAAAGTAAGTCTCATTAATAATTTTTTTTTCTTCACATTATAATTGTTTGAATAGAATGAAAAAAAAATAAAATAAATAAAAAATTGTATACATACGATTAATACAGTCAAGATAATTTTTATTTCTAACAACAATTTTTGTTTTTTTCATCCATTTAATAAATGGATTTAATGTACAACCACATTCAAATTTATTTTTTGACAAATCAATTGTCACTGATTGATTATGTTTGGCAAAGGTATCGAGAATTTTTAAATCACGTTCTTGCACTCGTGTAAATTTATTCCGTTGAAGATCCAAAAATCGTAATTTATGCAAACATGATAAATTAAATTGCAACGACGTTAATTCATTATCACCTAAATGCAAATCCAAAAGATTTGGTAAATTGCAAAAAACATTGGGATCACGAAATTCAGAAATTTCATTTTGCTCTAAATGAAGTTTTATTAATTGATCTAAATGGCTAGAAAAGAAAAGAAAAATCATGAATAATTGAAAAAAAAACAATTTAAAGTTTTAATTTAAATCTTTGAAAAAAAAAAAATAATAATAATAAATTAATTAATTAATAATAATAATAATAATATTTACCTATTGACAAAAATATCGTGGAGAGTCCCAGCAAGATCACTCGCTGGACCATCTTCAAATGCATCAGTCAAATGTAATTCCAAAAGTGATACAAAATTTGAAAATACTCTTGGATGACTAGCCTGAGAGTTCAATGACAATTCATTAAAATCCAAATTTAATCGCTGAACATTCTTCACATGATGATAAGTTTTTCCATGAATCTCACGTATTTCATTGTTTGACATGTCAATGACACTGAGACTAGGAATCCGATCCAAAGTCCCAAAAATATTCCATGGTAATTTTTCCAAATGATTACCAGTAAATATCAACACCTGATAAATAAAAATAATCAATTCTATTCACAGTCATTCGCCATAATATTTTTACGCTTTATTTCTATTTATTTTATTATTATTATTATTATTATTATTATTACAGGAATATAATCACCTGAGTTTTTGTTGGAAGACTCTCTAATGGTTTAGTATCCCAAAATCCTGCATCAGTACAATTTACAACATATTGATGACGTCCATCATAACAAATTCTTGAGCATAAACATCGATTTCGAAATGCCTCTCCACATTCATTACGTGATGTTGTTTCATTTTCTAAACTGTGCCAATTTTTATCGTAACAATCATACGATTCGTCACTTTGGCCAAATGCCAAACCGCATAATATCAACCACAAAATATTCATGTCCACTCTGTAACTAAAAATGACCGAGTTGATTTCACATTGTAGTGGGTTGAACTCACGTTTTATAAAACCGGTTTGAGAATTTTTTTTCTTCTTTTTTTTTTTTTTTTTTTTTTTTTTTTTTTTATTTGATGCAGTTTGAATTATCATTTGGTTGAATTATAATATTTCATTCATTGAAACGTAAATTGAATGTAACAAAAATATTTTTGCGCGCAACGACTGGTGATATTTTTAAAATTAACAAAAATTTAATTAATTCCATTCTATTTATTTTCTAGGTATTATATCTTTCGTGAATATACAGATAAAGAGTAGCTGAGAATATATATCAAATTAATACGGATGACTCATATTCCACGATCATGAACGACTGTGTGTATCCAGGTTTCATCTATGTCAAAGATATGAATAAAAATGTGATGGTGAATATTTTGTACTAACTCACCTGAACATTTTAAGAATTAATATCATAGCACACATAGAAAAAAATATATTTTTTTTCTATCTTCTATTATTTCAAATACGAATTTAGGTCAAGACATTGTCGATTTTCTACCGGATATTCTCCAACAAACGTGATTTGTATATGTAAATTATTTTTAGAAAAAAAAACGTCTTCTAAATTTTTCAAGTAGACTAAACATTAATATTTTTATTTTATTTTCAACACTTATGCAATTAATGTAATAAACAAGTGTAATATTGCAATATAATACACAGGTATATTGTGTAAAAGATGAATGAAAGAGAAAAAATGGTCCAGGTAAAAGAAGAATGCGCGGCGTATGAGCACCGCAGACTCGGGTTTCAGCTGCGCTTTCAACTGAACAATCACCGAATGGCGCCGCAACGGTGTACGTCGGTCCCTCCGCGAGATCTACACCTGTAACCCCACTATCGGTAAAAATTCACCTTCTCTTTCCGCTTCCTGAATCTTCAAATTGAATACATCAACATATATGCATTCTTCAAATTTTTAAAATAAAAAATTAATTTTATTTATTATTATTATTTTTTTTTTTTCATTAATATAATTCACTGACAAAATTTCGATGAGAGCAAATAAAATTTTGCTTTATTTACTTTACTGTGTTCTTATCTACATAAATTATTATTCAATGTAAATGAATACTAAAAAGATAAATAATGTTATGAATTAGTATGGATATTGATTAATATCAAAATCAGTATAAAAACCCACGATTTATATACGAAAGAAAAAGTATTCATTGATGTTGCCCACTGTATTCATTATGATTCTGCTGAACAGGTATGATTCAAGTAATTTCAATAATATTTACTATTTTTAATATTATAATTTTTTCATATGTAATATATTATTGATATAAAATTGGATAGTGTCACGGTAATTGGTATCTTAACATTTGCAATTGCAAATGCTTATCAGTATGAGACAAACCCCATGACACTCAATGAAATTGTCTCGTTGGCGGCTCATTTTAATATATCGGCATTTTCAAACATTCAATCATATAATATTCATCAAAAATTTATAAGATCTGCAATGATTCACGCGACAAGAGAACTTTACAACACTCGTATATCAGCAGACAATGAATACAGTAATATAAAAAATTTAATTTATTCATTTTTCATTTGATCATTTTTTTATATGATTAATAAATTATTTTTTATTATTATTAATAGATGAAACTAAGCCATATATACATTTGGAAGGACATCAACGTTCTGTGATTATTCCAGAAAATAAATTAACTTTATTAGATTCTTGTGTAAATACTTGTGAAGAACATGTCGATTGTGATGAGTTAACTTCTCTTGATGACCGAAAGGATTGGTGTAGTGGTGGATTACATGATTGTAAAACCTTGATAGATTCATCGGTTTGTGAAGCGGTAAGTAAGGAAAAATTATTAAATACTCCGTTAATGATATGATAAAATTAATTTATTTTATAATTAATAGCCAAAAGGAAGTGCACGACTCTATGAATGGTATAAATATGAAGACTATTTTAAATATTATGGTAAAGTTAATTCATCAAAGTTATGCTCAGGCACGATAAAACACTATTCTGGACATCGTAGTTGGCTTTATTATTGTGATCAATGTATATGTACTTGTACAAATGGAATGAACGGATATAAACGTTATGCTTTCAGTTTAGCCTCTGAAATATCAAATATTAGTAATAATGAAGTTGTTATAGGAATTAGATTTCAAATGAAAGATAATGTTATTTTTCCACAAATAAAAACTGGAATAATAATGCCTGAAGGACGTATTAAAGATATGTCTCAAAAATGGAAACCATTTGAACGTAAAATGCGAAAAATTAGGTTTGGAAAGCGATTTTATGAGGTACCAGATACAATTCAGATTGGTCGCCATCCGTCTAAGCCACATCGCATCAGTCTTGATGATATTGATGTTGGTGATAAGGTCATTACAGGTATAAATAATTATATTCTTGAATTGAATTATAAATTTTTTTTTTCGTTAATTATTAAATTTATGAGAAATTTACGATTTTAGGGGTAAAATTTTCTGTGATTCAAGATCCACTTGGTTTTCAAACTAAAGTAGATAAACATGATCGTAAAGACGTAATTTCTACAATTTTAATAATTAATTTAGAAGTGCGAGCAACTCAATACAATTTTACAACAGGTGAGCTTGGAACGAGTACATGGGAAACACCAAAATACAGAAAATCTCGGGATAGTAATTCCAAGAGGTATAACCAATAACTATTCATCCATATATATATATATATATTTTTTTTTTCATCTGAGATATATATATTTTTTATTTGTTTTTTGTTTTTGTTTTAGGACCAAAGTTCATCTGTATCAGGCAGATGATCCATCGTTATATCCAATAAATTCTCCAAATTCTTTTGACGGGCAATTCATTGAATTTCAACCATCCGATCTAAAGAAAGACGTGGGTCAAACGACTGTTCCATTCATCGACGCATTACCAATTGTTAGTGATAATATTCCGCTCAGTGGAATTGGTCTCTTTCACAATAGCGCACCTGGCTCAGGTGGTTATATAAGTTTTAAAATAACGGTATATAATTTATTGAAGCATCTGAAATGGAATTAATTTCTCTATCGCAATCGTATTGTTATCTATATCTACCAATTGGCAAATAGATTTCACAATAAAAAATTCAAATAACTGTAATAAATTATTGTATATGATTGAAAATTACAAAATATATAATGAGCAAATGAGCAATATAAAAATATGTATAAAATAAAAATTGAAAAAAATCATCATTCTGTATTAGATATTCATTTTATTTATTTTATTTTTAATTTTTTCAGCCTGGGATCACAATGTGAAGTATAAAAAGTAAATGTGTGCTTTCACCAATATGAAAATATAATTTTTTTTTATTCTTTCATCCATATTTCTCTTTCTAATCGTGAAATACACGCACTGTAACTATTAATTAATTAATTAAATTTTATATTGTTTTATACCGGGAAAAAAAAATTAAAAACAAAAATTCATATTTAATATTATTGCAAATGTATTTAAGTGAACACAATTTTTTTTTTTTTTTTTTTTTTTTTTTTTTTTTTTTTTTATAAATATCATTTATATAAAATATTTTTAAATAAGTATATAATTTTTTAATTAAATTATATTTTCAGACTGCCATTAATTTTGACAAAATTATTATATAATTATATTATGTCGCAGACCTTTCCATTAATACAATCAATAATTAGTTGGAAATAAAAAAAAAAACAGGCTGAAAAATTGAATATATTATTACTTGAAACTCGTGTTCTGTTAATCTATATCATATGGAGATTCTTCTTTTGTTATGTTAATTTTCACTTATTATTATTTTTTGTCTCTTTTAATTGATATACATATATATAATATATATTTATAACGGACTCTGAAAAACTGATCTAACATCAGTTTTCAATCTATATAATATTAATTTATTTTTGTTTTATTTATATGTTTATACTTTTCATCTGAATAATTTTTTTTTTATATGATACATTGAAGAAACATTTTTTCGTGTACATGTAAATTTAAAATAACTCATTTACATCAATACAAAATGAGTTATTGACAATTGTGATTGAATTTTTTGGCATCAATTCATTTCCATATTATTTTTTATTTCACAATCAAAATTCATTTTTGGAATAAATATAGATACATCTTTGCGGCACTCACATATATCGATATATGTATGTAATATACAATAATATATAATATATTTTTTTTTTATTTTTTGTTATTTATTTCAATTTTATTACTTTATGAAAAAAAAAAAAAAATTTATCGAAAAAGTTACCTCAGTAAAAATAGTCATCAGTTCAGTGGGCAAATAATTTATATACCCTTAAAGAAAAATTGAAAAAAAAAAAAAAAAAAAAAAAAAAATAGAACATTGTACATAAATTGTAGAAAAAAAAATTTTTTTTTTTCTCTTGCCTCGTTGAGATTCCAGGCAGCAAAATAGAACGCCTGTACATATGGTATACGAGTATTGGCAAGTTGTATAAATAATTGCGTGTATATATATATATTTTTTTTCTTTTATATTATCAAATCACAAGCGGAATGATGACCCTTGAAAAAATACATTTATAAATATAACACACAAATGATACCAATGAAACGTAAATCTTTGGTTAAAAAAAAAAAAAAAAAAAAAAAAAAAAACTAACATCAACACCACTCACAAATATCAATCGTTGAATATCTACAACGATAATTCATCTTCATATTGTACTTTACCAGCCACCAAAAATAATAATGAAAATGAGATTTACTCGGTACATTTAAATTCATTTTCACATTAAATTTTTTTTTTTTATTTTTATTTTTGGAAGCTGCCACTAAGCTCTTTGGAATTTGTTTTATTTATTTATTTATTTTTCTTTTTTCATCAGTTAAATACTTTTTTTTTTAACGCTTTATGAATAATTAAAGATTCTCTACGTATCATTTGGACGTTCGATTATCGTATGAGATATATAATGTTAATAAAAGATTACAAAAACAAACAAAAAAAAAAAAAAAAATAATAATAATAATAATAATAAATTTGTGATTACATTTTTCTTTTACCTCTCTCCACCACGATTGTGGCACAATGATGAATTAATTCACAAATTCAGCAATACAATTGATGAAGAGTAGATAAAATACGGAAGAAAAGAAAATTTCAATTATCAATTGTAATTATCATTGAATCAAAATGTACGTGTTTGAGTTATTTTTAAGCTTTGTAACGATCAGACGAGCCAATGGCACAACAAAGTATTAATGACGAGATAAGACCAGTGAGTTCAACAACCCCAAGACCAATAATAATAGTGAGAATTATACACCCTTGATTTTCCAAAACCCCAATAAATTTATCAACACATCCCTGAAAATAAATCAATTTAAATATTATACATTATACAATTCCCATTTAAATACTAAATTCTAATGAAAATAATTTAAATATATAAAATACCTCGGAATAAATTTCATCATGAACCTGATCAGCAATTTTTATATCGCGAATACTTTCACACAGTATATTGTCCCTCGTTTTGCAACACGACTCGGGTATGTGATAAATATTATTTGAACCTGTTGATACAGCAAGTTGTATTCCATCACTGTCATGAGGTCCACCATATTTACTACCAGCCCAATCACTTGGACCAATTGCGCCACAACAACCCAGACCTGATTGAATAGAATCTACAGTGTCTGTACGATAGTCTATCACGCCATATTCATTCTGCAAATAATAAAATAACAATGAAACATACACACATTTACTTTAAAAATATTGGCAATTTAATTTTTCTTCAATTTTTTGTTTTTTTTTTTTGTTTTTCTCTTACCTTAATAGTATTGGTGAATGAGTTCTTAGCCAGGGGCTCAATACGATCACGATTGGTGTATAACCATGCACCAGCCGCAATTTGTCCAACAATAACCACAAGCAAAACACTGAAAAAACTCACGAGCAAACATTGTGACTCGCGAAAGGCTCCACAACAACCAAGAAATGATAGTATCAAGAGACACGCCCCCGCAGCCACCATAATATAAAGTCCTGCATGATAATTATGCTCCTCTTGGGTCAGTGAAATCATAAATGTCTTGTCCACGAGCATCCATAGTCCCAGAATAACTTCAGTAAGACCCAATGCCTAAAATAAAAAAAAAAATAAAAAAATAAACTATTATTTATTAAATCTTGCAGTAAAAATGAACAAATAAAATATATATATATCATTCTCTCAAAGAATAGGATAGCTTGGGTAAATTTTATACAATGTATTACAATATATATAAACGATATTTTGAACAATAGTTTTGTATTTAGCTTGAATATTTGAATAAAACCCGTATACATCACCAGATGTTTGTACTATGCTCTTCAGACAGAGAACTGTGTAATCTTTAGAAAAACTGAAAGAGGCATCTGGCAAATAGATGTATAATACGTGAAACGTAGTTATATGAGTGTTTAGATTGTAAACATAATTTAAAAGCATTTTTTATAATGTCTAGATTACTTTCAATTACTTTCAATAACTATTATTATTATTATTTTCATTTCTTTTTTTTTTCTTTATATTTATTTTTCCTCCACTCAAGTGTTGAGGAAAGTGGCCATGAATAAATTTTATATTACTCATTTTTTTTTTTTTTTTTTTCGAACTCATGATAAATATATGAGAGAAAAAACAAATATTCTATATATATATATAGGAAATTTTAATCAACTTCCATTTTGAGGGAATACATATGGGATACAAAATTGAAATGAGAGAAATCTTATGTTGTCTTGTTCCCTTACTGTAAGGATTTATATATTCGTGTGGGACGTGACTCTACCACACTTTACAGTTTCAAATGTAATACCAAGAATAACAGAATTTCCTCTCTCTTAGTCTAAACACGATATGCATCATGACTTAAAATAAATTCTGCCTGTCTTTATTTTCCACTCTATCTCTCATTTGCACATCGTAATAATTTAACGATGATTTTTTTTTTTGTTCATTTTTCTCTAAATCACTGTATAAAATAATTCAATTATCAAAAATAAATGGGCTACTGTATAAAATCCTTGAATATTTTACCCGGGAAATTTTAAACCATGACCTATTTTCACAATTTGTCCTTGATAAAAATTTTTTTTTTTCTTTTTTATATCTGTTTTCTTCCGGTCTGACTGAACCCAAGATACAACCATTCGCTATGAATATATAGATATATAAAATAAATATATTTCTCTGGAGAGAGAAAAAAAAAAAAAGGAATTACGTTTGAATGGAGATGTAGAAGAGAGAGAGGTGGTATTTCCTGTACCAACCCCAGATGCAATCGATACAGCCACCCCACGATAGAGATATTACGCAGTAAATATTATTCTAACGTAATAAAATTGCGAATCACTCGTAAATTAATACAAATAAATAATTGTATGACATGATATATCAAAATGTTAACAATCAGAAGAAAAAAATAAATAAATAAATAATGAAATGACTAGTAGTAATTATTTAATACACATGAATTATTAATATCCGTCACGCAATATATTAGCTATATATTATTGTCATACTGAAAATTTCATTGGTAAATGAATTAATATGCATTATAATTTTTAATTATACGTCTTCTCCCCCCCTCCCTCATTTTTTGATATCTTGTTATATATATATTTTTTTTTTTTTTTTTTTTTTGTGTAAAGAGACATAAAATGATGTTTATGACGACTGTTTTGCTTCTCTCGACTTATAATAAACAGCGGGAAAATATTGGACAGATGTGTGTGTATGTATATATAGATGAATATACGTCGTATATGTACGACGATGTAAGAATGATATCGCCTAGTTTGATCTCAGTCACGTTTGTCGGCATGTCCCTCTTGAATGCAAATCATTCAATTCAATAAAACAAAGTGTTGCGTCTAAAAATAAAGAAGAAATAAAATGTGTGAGGGAATGAAGAGAAAATATTTCTATAATATCAAAATATCGCAATCGAAATGCCAGAGAGAAAAAAAAAAAAAAAATTATATGTATGAATAAATATATGTGTGTAAATGTGTGATGTGAACAGTTGTGATATGTATTGAACAAACTAAAATTAAACTCACCCAAAATATTAGATTTACAAATACAAGTGTATATTTGATAACGCTGTAACACTGTGAGAGCACCATTTTAATTTTTATCTCTTTCAATCTGTTGATGTAGATTTTTTCTGTGTAAATATTATTATTTTGTATTTATTTTATACAATATTATTGAATAATATTGTTGTAAATGACAAAATGGAATGCGTTTAAATAATTATGTATTTAAAATAATCGGACATTAGTCACTGTAGAGTAGCCAAGACACAACTGGGCGCCACCGGATAGTGAAAACGACTTGGATTGAACCGTACACACATTGAATCCGACGCTATGAGCTTTTTGTATGTGTTTTGTGCAAGGGTGGAGCCACCACAAAAGATTTCGGTCCCAGTGCACCGACGCATTGTATGGATGGTAAAGTCGGTAATAATATCAGCTATGTTACCGATAAATATTTTATTGTACTGGAATTTTTTTGTCGTGTTTTATAATTTTTTACAATTTTCATTTTTTTTTTTATGACATGACTTTAGGCCATATAAATATTATTATTTACTCAAATGATAGAGTATTCATATAATAAGTTAAATATTTTTATAAAAGACTTACGGGATTTAATGAATAAATATTGTCCTGATGATATAGTAATATTAATGGTTCCAATAAATTTTTTATAAATTATAATTGAAACATTATGATTTGAAAATTATGACTCTGAAATTTTTACAGCATGAAGTCCATAATTAATGGCAGTTGATTTTATCCAAAGCCACTTGTTGGTCATAGGATTATATGCGATCCCATGAATTAGTTGAGTTTGACACCCATCTAAAATAAATAGATTGTAATTAAGATTATTAATGCAGGTATAAAATTACAGGTGAATAATTAAAGTATTACATTTTTCTAATAAACTTCGGACTTTTGTTGGTGATATAAATTTTTCCCAATTATGAGTACCAGTTGGAACTATTCTTAGGAGATATTCTGCGGCAAATATTGCACCAAATAGTGATAAATATGTTTGATTCAATGTTGTAATGAATAATGAACCACCAGGCTTTAATACATCAATACATGACTGTGGGAAACAAAAAAAAAAATCAAAAATATTTTTTTCTCATAAATTAATCATATAAATACAGTTTTAAATAATTTTATTTCTACCTGTAAAAATAATTCTTGATTTGATACGTGCTCCAAAATTTCTGAAGCCACAACAGCATCATAATAATTTGAATTTGTTTTCGTGTGATTTTCAATTGTTGTATTGTGATAAGTTATACGTTCTGATAAACTTTTATCCAATGTTGCATGTTCTTTTGCTAATTGTATCAAATTTTCGGATGCATCAATACCCGTTACACTTGCACCAATTCTTGCTAAAGGTTCAGATAAAATTCCACCGCCACAGCCAATATCAAGAATTTTCAATCCTTCCAATGGAATACTATAATTAACTTCTTTATGTACACCATTTGCCAATCCATCTCGAATAAATTGAATTCTTAGGGGATTAAAACTGTGAAGAGCACGCATTTCTCCATTTGTATTCCACCAACTTTTACTCATCTTGGAATGGTTTTTAACATCATTGTCATCAACTGTGCTATGCGTTTGTGCAGCTTGATTAGAATATTTTCTAATATTTCTACACCTAGAAAATAATATTATTTGAAATAAATTAGTACTTGAAAACAAACAAACAAACAAATTGTCATCACCTTCGTTTCGGAGCTACAAATGACATCCACAATACTTGACGCATTTTTAATTAAAAATTTTATTACTAAATAATAATATAATTATTTTATCAAGTAGCAACTACACTGTCAATATAATATATACAATGCTTTATATTAATGTATTACTGGAATTTTGAGGTTATGTATATGATGCTGATAAGAAACTATACCAGCTCACACTCGTTTAGCAGATGTCACTGAATGTCAACAAGCAATTTTTTTTTTTTTTCATTTTCAAGATTTTTGATTAATTGACATGCGCCAATTATGAGTTTAATAATATTATTGTCAACAAATCAATAGTTTAATCCAAAAATATAAAATATATATATATATACATTGAATCTATATTTGACGTCTTGTCCACAATTATTCTGAAACATTTCAATATACTTTCTTGCGTCATCTTAAATTTTAGCGCGTTTGTAAGAGCTGTTGATAACACAATCACTCCTTTATACCCACAAATAGTATTTTAATGCAACGCGAGTTAAACGCAATGTATAGCAGCTCTAAGGGAATTCTACATAAAAAATTGCACGTCTGCAGTAGATATTCTATAATATTTTACTATCCTCCAATCTACACTGTATAATAAATTCATTCAAGTGCAGTCAAGAGCTGTTCGATTGCAGTGGATGTAAGTGAATGTTCTGGAATAATAGCAAATTACAACACTGCATGTAATAATTACAAATGAAATATTTTATTCAATTATTACATTCTACTATTATTAATATTTTCAATTAATAATTGATAGAAATATTTGCAATTGTAATTGCCACTCGTTTTTTTGGACGTATTTTTTAGTCAAATAGTCATATTAATTTTAGCATTTATTAACATCTAATGGAAAATTAATTTTTCAATAATATTTTGTAAAATAATTCCATAAATAATTATTTAAATTTTATTGCACAATTAAAATTTACATAATCTAGTAAGTATTTAAAAAAAAAAATACCTATCCTAACCTTTAAATTGATCCTTTCTATTATTGATTTTTGTTGGCTATGAATAATACTGTAGTTTTGTTTTATGACATCATCAACAATTGTCAATGTCCGTTAAATTTACTCCTGTATGAATCATACATTTTATAAATGCTTGAGTGAATTTAAATTAACGGCATAAATGAAAACGAAAAAAAAAATATATATATATGTATATATAATTATTTTAGGTAATTGAATTATGTTATGGGATTGAAATAATAAATTGTTGGATGTTGTTTGACAGGTGAGTGTATGGAGAAACGTAAGCGCGAATGTTTACGGAATAAAATTAAATGCCTTTTCATCAAAGAACACACTCCACCGTCAACATGGACGAAGATACAGCAGCGTCAGACATATCGGTTGTTGACGTTTATGATATTGCCTCGGAAATTGGCAAAGAATGTGAAAAATTAATAGATCATTATGGCGCTGAGGCAGTTACTGGACTTATGCCTAAAGTAATTAATGTTCTTGAATTATTGGAAAATTTCGCAAGAAAAAATGAACAGGAAATTTATACTGTTCAAGAGCTCACATCAAAAATATTACAATTGGAAAATGATAAGATAGGAAAAGCTGAAGATCGTCAAAGATTCGAAAAGGTTTTAGTATAACAATTACTCTGTTATTGTATAGTAATTTTTTTTTTTTATTAATATTACAATTGAATAATTATTTTAAATTATTAATTTAATAATAATATTCAGGAGGTGGAACAAACGGAAGAACATTGGCGACAGGAATCTCGTGATCTTGTGGGAATGGTGACAAGACTTCAGGATGAAAACCGTCGACTTGCTGAAGCACTACAAGAATCACGTAGCGATAGCCAGGACAGCGGTAAACAATGTACTAACCGTAAATCCCCCAATTAAATAATCCAACAGTACTGAATCGCAATTGCAATCAATTGTATTATTCATATTAATATTATTATATTTTTTTTCAAATTTATATTTAATTTATATTATTTTATATACAGCATTTACTGCAAGCCAAGAGGTTGACATTGCGGTTTTACAGCGTTTAAGAAGTATGATTGACGAACAACGAGATCAAATTCGAGCACGTGATCGTGAATTGTCACAAAAAAATTTAGAAATTGAAAATGTAAGTGGTAATTATTTGAAATGAAAATTCGACATGATTTAAAAAAAATTTTATTAATTAATTTTTTTTGTTTAGTTGACGGTACAAGTGGAAAAATTGGGATCGGTTGGTCGTGAATTGAAGCGAAAACAGCGTCAAGCGCAAATGCAATCACGTGGATTGGTTGAAGAGCGTGCGGATTTTTTGGCACAATTGCAGGATCAGAATCGTGAATTAATTAATTTACGTGCACGTCTTGGACTTGCACGTAAAGAAAATGAAGATTTAACTAAATCACAGGGTTGTCCTGATCTTACAAATAAAGTTGTTTATGATTTGGATGATCCAGATAGACCGCGATTTACAACTGCTGAATTGAAAGAAATACTTCATGAAAGAAATGAATTAAAAGCTCGAGTTTCTGATCTTGAAGATGAATTGGAACTTTATCGTCCCAAACCTGAAACGTATGTATTATTGATATGTAAATAATTTATAGTGTGTAGAAAATTGTTTTTTTGTTTTTTTGTTTTTTTTTTGTTTTTTTTTTGTTTTTGTTTAATCTAATTTTTGCACGAGTTTTTTTTTTATTTGTACCGCATGTTGTATATTTGATTCACTACATCCTCGGTTCACACAATCGCAACGTCTCCCTTCCAAATGTGCTTTGAGATCAGGCAGTGGGCAACCAGCGATATCATTTGATTTTATATCAGATAATGAGACTAACATATATCCGTAAGAACTGAACGCTAAATTAGTTAATATCTATAATTGCTCTAACTATTTTTTTATTCATTTATTCATTTTATTATTTTCATTAACTATAATTTATTTATTTTTGTGAACACGTATCATAATGAAAGATATGTGAGTGTAAGATAATTTTCTAGACCGGAAAATGAACGAGACGCTCCGGTTCAGGGACCTTTGCCATACGAACCAGATGATGCACCCTGGAAAAAATCTTCCGAGTCGGGAATTCGCAAATTGTAATTAAAATAAATCTCCATAAATTATTTTCTATATTAAAACAGTTTCTTCAATTATAATAATTAATTTAATTTTTTTTTTTTTTTTCAGTTTCCGAAAAATATTCTCGGAAACAAGCGGTGGTTTCCTTGGTGGCAGCAGTCCCCGAAGAAGTTTATCCAGTCTTTCGAAAATGGCACTGTCGGGTAATGGCACCAACGATACGTCAATTTAAATAGAATATATTCATAAAAATGGTTTGACCAAAAATATTATCATAATGACAATGAAAATTTAATATTTGTCGTTTTGTTTTTTTTTTTTAATTTGTTTATAAAAAGCGTGTAATCTGTGCACAGAATTTGAATCTTCATTTATTTCATAGTTTAATTATTATACGTATAAGTATAATACATGTTGCCAAAAAAAGAAAAAAGTAAATGAAAAAAAAAATAATAAAACAAAATAAAATAATATCGTATACTGTAAGAGGTTTATGAATGTTACATTCATATTTTATTTGTGATAACGAATAATAGAAATTCAATGAATTTATTTGATAAACTATAAATTTCTGTATTTCATCATGAATCAATTTTAATTATTTTATTATGAACGTATATATGAAAAAAATTTTGTTATCTATTTTTGTTGCTTCTATCATGTATATACAAATATTTCGAGGAAAAAAATCTAAACAAGAAAATTGTGGCATATTAAAATTTAGTATTAGCTCAATAAACAAAATAGATATAACAAAACGAAAAAATAATTATGAATATCTTAGACATTTTGTCATAATATTGACATTCCAAAAGAATAATGAATCTACTGTTCGAATTTAATCACTGTATTTCAAACAAAACAAAAAAAAAATAGCAAACAATAATATGAGAGTAAAGACAAACAAGAAATTATATCGAAAATTGGGACTCAATTAAAAAAAAAACAAAACAAAACGAAAATAGAAAATAGAAAATAAAAAATTAGAATTTGATTGTACTCAAAGTATAATATTAACGATTATTTTTTATTGATATGTAAAACAATCTTTACACTATTATATGTCCGCAAAATTCACATATCTTTGAACAATAGTATTATCACTTTTTTTCTTTTTTTTTATTTTATCTTGTAAATGCCCAGTTGTTACTATCATGTGTATTCTTCTTACTTTTAATCTTGAATACACTCTATAGAATTTTGTAGATGCAAAATGCTCGGAAAAAAAAAAATAAATTAACGACATAGGCAGTGTCATTTTATATAGCTTACAATTTTAGTTTGTAAATATTATACATAGGTAAATGATTATGATTTGACGCGAATGATAAATAGAGGAAGAAGAAACAATAATAAAAAGTGAATATTGCAGGACAACTTGCAATACTGTTGTGCATTTAATCCGTTATAAATTAATATAATTATTGATGATCTAATTAATTGAATGACATTGTAATGCCAAATGTAATGGAAATAACAATTATTCATATCGTAAATTTATTCAGTTTACGCTGATTCATCTTAAATAATCCCAAAAGGAAATTATCAAAAATCATTGCAAAATAATTAACAGCCTCTTCGTTAATACGTCCAATAAATGTGCAAACGCACATTTATTCAGTTATTCATTATTTTTATACTCAAAATTACAAAATGATTAATTATTGGATCAGAATTTGTTTATGTATATGATTTATCATTTTTTATGTTTTTTTTTTATATTTTTGCAACTTTATGGAATATTTAATTTGACTAGTGTAGCTATAAATCAACATTATTGAGATTTGCAGCTGATCCGGTTGGAAGATCCGGTGGAATAAATTTACCAATTGGCTGTATTGCTTGTCGTTGCTCAGCCAATTTTTTCATTTCTTGTCTTAATTTTTCCAAAATAGCATGATTCGGTTGATTAACTGCCGCTTTACCTTGCAATAACGTTATTTCTTGTTCAAGTTGTTTCTTTTCTTTGAAAGATTTTACACTACGTGAGCCATAAAGTCGTAAAAGTGAACCCCACGATTGTATGTGTGGATGTAATCGCTGTAAAATAGCCTGAGCTGCACGTTGTTTACCATCTTTTTTATTTCTACAAACCTAAAAAATAAATATAAATTTATATTATAATAAAAATATTCATCTAAGAATTTTCAATAATAATTTAACAGTAATTATTATGTGTAACTTGAAATTATAATTAACAAACTCACAACTGTCGCCTCGTGTTTTCCTACTCTCATTGTGAATTCATTTCGTTGATGTTTCAATGTATTTACTGAATATTTAATATGCATATCACCAAGACCAAAATTACGTTGCAAACATGTAATTAATATAGCATGGGGCGATGGTTCAGTTGTTTTGGCACAAAATTCAGCAACACGCGGATCTTCAATTGAAATTTCATCGAAAAATGATAAATCTGCGTCAGAATTATTTCTTGATGCTTTTATTGTTCTACTAGAATTTGTTGTGCCATCATTTGTCACATCACCCGATATTTTATCCCTCATTTGTGGAATCAATATCTCCAAAGTTTTTCTAGCTGCGTTGGCTTTTGCCTGTTTTTTACTGCTACCGAATCCACTTCCATATTCCATATCATTGATACAAACAATTGCAGAATAAGGTGTTGCAGCATTCTCTATATTAAACAAAAATAAATTGTTAGAGACGAGTTTCAATCATTTCCAATTAAATTATTTCAACAAAAAAAATTTTTTTTCATCTTACCCAATTCTTTGAATTTATATGTTGGCTGTTTTTTCAACGCATGTTGAACATATTCATGCAAAATACAAACATAACTTTTGCCCGATGGATTCATAATCCAATGTTTAGGTGGTCGTTGACCAGAATTATCATCACCAACACTGGGGCTACCACTTCCTACATTTGGACCAGTGCTAATTGGAAATGTAATCAATTTTGTACCATCAGGTAAAGTTGGTCGTTCCAACTGCTTTCGATTTTTTTTATTTTTCGTAAATTTTCTACGTGCTGACCACGATTGAAATCGCATAACTTTTATTGTCTTGAAACGAAACAATGATTGACAATAATTACGCAATCGTTCACTATCTAATGAATGTGCAGCGAGATTCTCCTGTATTGTTTCAATTTTAGCGCTTGGTAATGAACAATTTTCACTACCTATTGGCTCACGTTCCTTTAATTTACGTTTTTCTTCTGCTTCTTCTTGCAATGCACGTCTATATTGTAAACACGGTACAGCGCTAACAGGTACCTCGTGCTTTCGTACACTACCCGGTCCGAGAAAATATGGTTTTGTCAATGTACAAACACGACTTTGTTTATGTAAATACAATGGCATTCCACTATTGTGAGTTACTTGTACCCAACCCTCGGGCAATACGTCAAAATGATTGTGGCCTATTTCATCTAATACAAGCTTTTCTTTTTCCTCATAAGGCGTACAATCACCTTTATCTTTTCTTTTTCCTTTAAATTCTTCGGGTAAACCTTCATCCAACATTGCTTCAATTTCATCATCGGGCACATCTGAATCCATACTATCCATTTCTGAATCGCATTCAGAACCATCTTGTTCAGAATGACGTTCCAAATCATCAAGAACATCGAAATGTCGTAAATCATCATTGGACGGTCCTTCATCAACATCGGAATTAGTTGATTCTCCAATACCACAAACACCACTACTGCCACCACCACCACCACCACCACCACCACCGCTACTACTACTACTACTATTAATATTAATTCTTTCTTCATATTCTTCGTTTCTTATAGACATTTCAATAATGTTTGCGTGTCCATCAATATTATTGTCACTGGTACATTTCACTGATTCGAAATTATTTTTATACGAACATTCTATTATTTTCATTCGCTTTGATTCTGGCTCTTCAGTTATCTCTTCATTATTTCTATCAATATTTTCTTCTTCACCAGTCATTGTACAATTATGTGTATATATAAATGCAGATGATTCTTTTTTTTTTTGTTGATAGAGAAATATTTCTGCTAAAAAAAAATACTCTAACAATTAGGTTTATAAAAACATTCGATTAAAAAAAAAATAATTTTTGTTCATTGTTATTGTTATTATTATTATTATTCATGTTATTCATGTTGTTTTGTTTTATTTTGTATTTTTTATTATTTATTATTCATGTAATTTTTAAAATTTATTCTATTTATTCTTTTTAAAATTTTAGAATTTATTATAGAAGAATGAATAAACGGAGAAGCGTGTCGTATGGCCACGCCACTTTCACCAATGTCCCCAAAGTCCAATCAATTTGAAACTATTCTCAATTGGGAATAGCAACGAAAATTGGACATTTGCATTGATGTTAGCAGTACGGGGCCTTCATATGTATATTCATGAATAACGCGTAATTGTTTTTATAGATTTTATTTCATATTATTATTTGTTACTTTCTTTTTTTTTGTTTTGTTTTGTTTTGTTTTTTTTTTTTTTCATGTATACATACAATTGTCGTGCAATTTTATCCCAATATTGCATTTGACTCAGCCAACCCCAATGTCAGACAGAAATAACATTGACCGATTATTCCTGATACTGACTGGGGTTAACCTCCATTTCGCCACGACAATAAAAGAACAAGAACTAAACAAAAAAAAATGAATAAAATACACTGTTGATTTTTTTTTTTTTTGTTGTACTGCATCTACATTGATTAATTGCAAAAATTTAATATTTATATACGAATAAAATTCCTTAACAATTTTAATGGATAATACAATTATTTTTTAAAGGGTTAGAAAAAATTATGTGTATATTGTTATATAAGATTTAAATGGTCTTAGAGTTAATACGTATCTTCTTTTTTTTTGTCATTTGAGTAAATAAAAAATTTGTATACCTGACGTATGTTTGATTTTTATAGCACTGGAACACCAATAATTGAAAAATACACAAATATATTAGTCCCGTTGAAGTACAATATATTATTCTCAGACTTATATAATAATACTCGAATTCATTCTCTGAAACCTTGCATTGATTTACGCCATGACACTTTGCATTAACAATGCACTGTGCGCCATGAGTAAATGCAAATATAAACGCACCCTGCAACTGTATTGCCAACAGATGATCGCAAATACTTGTTTTTATTTATTTTCAACTTGAAAAAAATAATTTTATCAATTTGATGCCAGTAAATTTAATTATATTATTATCACCAATCAAAAACTTCCAATTTATAATAATATATTATTCCATTCAATTAACCTAAATTTTTATGGTTATTATCAATATTATCCTTAAATATCAGTAATTATTTGGCAACTTAAATTATAAATAAAATTAAAAATACATAAGCGCCGCGATATATAAAAAAAAAAATAGTAAAAATAGTAAATAATATTTATGATACAAATATATATTTGATGAAAAATTTTATTATTTTCAATACGTGTAAATCAAATGACGCATATATGAGATATACCAATGTCAATTGAGGGTTACGTTTATACGCATATACCTGACCTGGATATCCGGCGATTGTAATCAATAATACATGACTTTCCTATGATACACACGCATGTTCAAAATATTTTTTAACTTGATATAAAATATATACGTATTTATCTGATAATTATCATCAACTCATTCATAATTTTATACACATATGTAATTTTTTTATTTTTTATTTTTTTCTTCCAAGAAAAATGAAGCATAGAAATTATTGTGGCAAAACTTGTAGGTATTTACGTTAGAAAACTTTTTTTTTATCGTGGAGGATCTATATATTGCGATTTCCCTTTCACCTCTTCAACGTTGTCCCTTTGTTCCCCCTCCTGCTCGATCATCGCAATGTTTTAACCCTGATATCACGTAGTTGCCTGATACCCACTCGTTCGCATATGTAGAGGGAGTCGCGAGGTCAAGCATCTAAAATGCTTACAAAAAAAGCTCAGAGTGTCATTACACTCTTCATCAACACATTGTGCAATATTATTTCAGACTACCGTCACTTTCACTTGTTTGACCCTTCAGAATATTTGTATCATGGTAGTCGCGCGCAATTCACAACAAACTACATATGAAGAGTTGAAGGACAGATGAAGGGCACATTTGATAAGACGAACGAGCTCACGTATGCTTTCCTAGTCCACCAAGTTGTCCAATAGCGAGCTTTGTTGCCATGACAACTCAACACGTGACTACACAAATATATAACACTTATAGTTTCTACTTGCTGTATATTGTGTTGTTATAAATATTGTTTAAATATCAAACGCCTTATCAACAATACATTTTTATTAGCATTAGTTCGTTTCCGAGACAAATTAATTTAAATTAATTTCATTATTGTCATGTCATTATCAACGTATTTTTTTTCTTTCATTTTTGCATTTTGCACGTAGCTATGACTTTCCATATTTTTCTTTTGTTATTATTATTTTTTTTCTTTCTCCAAATATATATATAATTTTCGAATTTCGTATGAATAATTAATCACGTTAAATTAATAGAAAAAAAAAAAAAAAAATATATAGCCTATTGATAATAACGTTATAAGACACAATCATGACAATGATAATTGTTATTTTATATTTCTTTACGCACTGTCCTAAAAAAAATTCATCACATTATATTTTTAATTACAAGACTATTGTATGTTAATTTTTCTTCGTTGATCTGGTCATGACGAACTAACACGCCAATGACTCATCAGCATTTGTAAAAGTTAGAAATTTTTATAATAAATATTGGAAATAAATAAATTGAAATTTTTTCATCAATGATGTAATAATATTCAACAATTAAATTAATAAAAATTTAATTTAACCATTGAAGTAGTTACAATTAAAAATTATTGACAGAATAATAATCATTATCCAATACAAAAAAAAAAAAAAAAAATACACGACAATTTTGTAATACAAGATTCCCCGATAATATTAAAAGCGCGAATTCATTAGAATTTTGAATTTTGTAATATTTATTAATAATATGAATTTGAATTTGAATATGTATCAACGCATAATTATTAATTACAACCGACAACCTCTGGCCTGAAAGCCTGTAAATTAATAGTGGGGAGGGGCGGTGGCAAATCGGCGAACGTTCACGTTGAATGACAACGCGCTACTGCGAAGATCATGCTTTATAAAAGGCACACGAGTTTGGAAAGAGAGGCAGTTGTTCAGTGGTGATCTGATAAGTTATCAGTCAATCATATTTTCTTTCTTAGGTGGGTGAATAAAAAAAAAAAAAAAAAAAAAAATTTCTTTTGTTTGTTCTTTATTTATTTATTTTTTTGAGATAGTGAATTTAATGGGCTGTAATTATTTTACAGAAGTTAAAAAATAAAGTTTTACTGCATTAAGTTGAGATGTCTGCAGCCGGGCCTGAAATGGTTGCTGGCACAGTGGCAGCTTCAACTGCTACTGGCTTATCAGCATCTTCTGTATTTATGGCATTATTAGTACCTGCCGTAGTTCTGTGGTTTCTTTACTACAGAATGTCGCGTCGTCACATGTATGAACTCGCGGAAAAACTACCTGGACCACCTGGATATCCATTAATTGGAAATGCTTTGGAATTCGTTGGAAGCTCTGACAGTTAGTATTCGTATTATTTCATCTTAATTATTTATCATTAAATTCAAATAATTCAATCTATAATTAAAAAATTTTTATAATTTTATTTAGATATTTTCCGAAATATTTACAAGCGTTCCTTTGAATTTGACCAAGTCATCAGACTGTGGATTGGTCCAAAACTCGCTGTCTTCCTGGTAGATCCCCGTGATGTTGAGGTAATTCTATCAAGTCATGTATACATTGATAAATCAGCAGAATACAGATTTTTCCAACCATGGCTTGGTGATGGTCTCCTCATCTCTACTGGTACGTAGTATTGAAATATAAATAAATAATAATACATTTACCTACATTTTTTCATAATAACAGCAAATAAAAAATAAAATAAAAAAAAATTCTTCTGATATCTTGATATTCAATGTATACATTTCAATGTATAATTTTATTGGTATTTCCAAGTATACATTGCAAGAATATACTCAACGCTTTCACACACGCCATAAAATTTTTTTTATTTTTCAACCAACGAAAGTCCATATATATTCATATGTATTTATATAGATAGACATTTGTGTATACACACAAACATACATACGTGAAATTAGTTTCAATACATTAGAGACACTTGAGTTTGTATTTTACTATATCTACACATATAATTGATTGATTATGTTGATGTATGTGTATAAGACATAAATAGAAAATTGTAAACGTGCAAGATCGACGTAGATGTATTGCAATCTTGTATATAGAGAGTGAAAATGCGGACAGAACAGGAAGAGAGGTCTTGATACTGTATGCTTTCTCCTGTATCACAAATGATTGGCTAATGGTTACGTTATTCAATAGTTTTTCCTTATGAGTCTGTGACGTTTACATTATAATATCACCACCAATATCACATGCAATTATCAATATTAAAAGTATTAATAATATAAAAATACAAAAAATAGAATAAATAAATTTATGTATTTTCATAGGTCAAAAATGGCGTGCTCATCGTAAACTCATCGCTCCAACTTTCCATTTAAATGTACTCAAGAGTTTTATTGATCTATTTAATGCAAATTCTCGAGCAGTTGTTGAAAAAATGCGTAAGGAAGGTGATAAAGAATTTGATTGTCATGATTATATGTCAGAGACAACTGTTGAAATACTTTTGGAAACGGCTATGGGTGTATCAAAATCCACTCAGGATCGTAGCGGTTTCGAATATGCAATGGCTGTAATGAAGTGAGTGAAATAATTACATCGATCGATGAATATATATATATATATATATATATTGGTGAATATTTACATAATGTTACTGGTGTAATTCGCAGGATGTGTGATATTCTTCACCTGCGTCATACCCGCGTATGGTTGAGACCCGATTGGTTGTTTAATCTTACTAAATACGGCAAAGATCAAATCCAATTATTGGACGTTATTCACAGTCTTACGAAGAAAGTTATTCAACGTAAAAAGGAAGACTTTAAATCTGGAAAGCGTAATTTTATCAATACATCTGACAATAAAGACACCAAGGTATATTTTCAATATATGATCAATATTTGTGATAAAATAGAGAAAAATAATTAATATGAATTATAAATATACAGCTTACTAGTGTTGAGGGTCTCTCGTTTGGTCAATCATCTGGTCTTAAGGATGATCTTGATGTTGATGACAATGATGTTGGAGAGAAAAAGAGATTGGCATTTTTGGATTTGTTGATGGAAGCTGGGCAAAGTGGTGTCGTTCTCTCTGAAAAAGAAGTTAAGGAACAAGTTGATACAATTATGTTTGAGGGTCATGATACAACTGCTGCTGGTTCAAGTTTCTTCCTGTCAATGATGGGCTGTCATCCGGATGTTCAGGAGAAAGTTATTGAGGAATTGGATTCAATCTTTGGTGATAGTGATCGACCAGTCACTTTCCAAGACACCTTGGAAATGAAATATCTTGAGCGGTGCTTAATGGAAACCCTCCGTTTGTATCCACCAGTACCAATTATTGCTCGACAAATTCACACAGATCTCAAGCTTGGTTAGTTTCTTCTTATATTTATTCAAAAATATTTTTCATTCATATATAAATGTATATATATATACATTTTTTTTTTCTTTTAGCATCTGGTGATTATACAATTCCCGGCGGTTGTACAGTCGTTGTTGGTACTTTTAAAATGCATCGTCAACCTCATATTTATCCCAATCCCGATACTTTCAATCCCGACAATTTCCTTCCTGAAAAAACAGCAAATCGTCATTACTATGCATTTGTACCATTCTCAGCTGGACCACGATCATGTGTCGGCCGTAAATACGCAATGCTTAAATTGAAAATTCTTCTCTCTACTATTTTGAGAAACTTCCGTGTACGATCAGACATCAAAGAGTCTGACTTCCGATTACAAGCGGATATTATTCTTAAGAGAGCCGAGGGCTTCAGAGTACGTCTTGAAGCAAGAAAACCCGGCATCAAGGCTTAAAAAAAAATTGTCATTTATTCTGAAATAAGCCTGTACATGTTGTAAAAAAAAAAAAAAAAAAAAGAAAGAAAGAAAGAAAGAAAGGAAGAAAAAGAAAAAAGAAAGACAAAATTTATATAGTATCATTTGTTTGTGTCGTTTCCTCATATCTACTCACTTGCAGAGTGATATAATATATATAAAATATATAAAGTAAAAAATATTTAATTGATTATATTTTATTTGTTTATTTGAAAATAGGGGTAAGATAATTTACGGTGCAAAGTTTATTGAAATAATAATAATAAAACTAATCAATATTGATGTAATAAAATTTATTTATGAAATCGATAAGTCAAATCAATTTATTTAACTCATAACCTTAAATATTTGTATGTATATATAAAAAAATGAAGAATAATGGCGAGATTAGAAAAGCCTGGATGGTCAGCGTGTAAAGAATTCGGGGAAATATCAAAAGAAGAAACAATTCAACGATTACCAGAAAAATTAAGCTTAACTCGTGCAAAGAAAAAAAATATTGAGAAGGTAAAAAAATATTTAAAACATCAATTGCCAGTTTTGAGTCCAATTGGAATTCGAAGGTATTTGCATTAAATATTTTTATGATTTTTTTTGTTTTTCAAATTTGAATTAAATATTATGAATTATTATATTAAATTCAGATATCTTCTGCCTTATCACGAGTCTGTTTTATTAGAATTGAGAGAGCAATGCAAGATGGAGGTAGCAGAACAGATTGAACATCTCTTTGAAATAAGTGATAAATTGAATAATATAAAACCACTAAAATATGAAGATGCTCTCATAGATCATTTGAAAAATACTTTAGTTAGTGCAGCAATAGAAAGGGAAGAAGATCAGTACTTGCAAGAAACAACTATTCTCTTTAAATCCATTGTATTTATCCAGTCACTCTCTAGTCAATGGCTTTGGATAGCTCACGAACTTTTTAAAGAAATTTTGACAAGAGCAAAATTGATTCGTAACGATGATGGACGTACACTCAATATTTTTAAATTTATCTATGGACAATTTCTCTTTCATCGTAGTACGTACTTTTTTTACTATTTATTTTTTAAATATTTTATCTGTCGATCATTTAATAATTTGATTTTACAGTGAAAGATCCTGAAGGTGCATTACCTTATTTGAATGAGGTACGAGATGCGTCCAGAGGAAAAACATGGTACGCCTCAAAATTTATAAACACCGAACTGGATCTTTTTAGAGAATGTAATATCCTTTTGTGTGATATTTATCATATTATGGTTAAAAAATGTCGTAAAATAAATCCAGAAATATCAGTGAAAAAGTCTTTCGAAGCTTTGAAATGTGCAAATGATTGTAAATTTTCTAGATTTTTTTGTTTTATATCAAATTTGAGAAGAAGAAAAAAAAACAAAAATTATTTAAAAATGAAATTCCGTGTATTTGATAGCGGAGAAAAATGAATATATTGCCAAGGCCATGTATGAATTGGGTAAAAGTCAAATGGCAGCTGGATATGTGACTAATGCGTTGAAAACCCTCGCTAAATTTTTAGCTAAAGTTAAAAGAATCCCAGACCACAAGAGTATTTGTAATGCACACAAACAATTAGCCATTGCACATCAGGTTTATTTTTGAATATTATTTAAAAAATTTCATTTACATTATGTATTGTTATTAAATTTGTTTTTATTTAAGAATTTAAAAAATGATGAAGGAGCTCGGAAACATCTTTGTTTCTTCAGGGAATGCGCGAATGAGTATCAATTGTCGGATAAATTTGCTGAAGCTCATTATTTAACTGGAAAATATTTTCTTGAATGTGTATGATTAATTTTTATATTGGAAAAAAAAATTTATTTCTTTGTATTTTTAATATTTTTATTTAAGGAATTGCCTAGGGATGCATCGCCACATTTAAAAATGGCATTTGATATATACATGAGTTTAGAAATGCGTAAGGAAAGAGACGAATCACGTTTTCTTCTCGGTATATCTAAAGGTGAGTTATAAAGCAATGCACTTGTATAATATAAAATAATAATAATAATAATAACTATAAAATATTTTCAGGTGAAGAAGTTCTTGAAGAATATATGGGATTAATTTTAGATTGCGGAATGAAAGATAAAAATACAATGTCAAAATTGTTAGAATGGAAAAACCGACGAGTTCCATTTTGGTTTACTAATACACAAAAAGAAAAAAATATTCCTGATAATTGTTTGAATAATGAAGTGATATCAATACTTTTTCCAGACTCATTAAAGTCATTGGAAAAAATTAATGTTGAAAACATTTCAACATCATCAAAATCAATTGATTAAATAATTTAAAAAAAAAAAATTTCCATCTATTCTTATATATAATTTTTATTGCCAAACTCAACATTCTATGAACATACAGTTTTCTGTACGTTCCATTCGATTAACTATTTTTAAATTTATTGGATAACTCTTTTTCTAAATTAGAAGATTATATGCAAAAAAAAAAAAACACATTTCATATATTCAATTTCATTTCAATGATAACAATCACACACATGAATAATTAAGAATAGGTCGAGAGGAATATATCAGGATTCTCAGTCATCCTAACCTAATATTTCCATCCAAAATTTATGTTTATTGATACTTTTGATACTTTTTAAAATTACTTACACAACACAGTGAATTTTTTAAATTCATTTCATTATTTAAATAAACTTTATCAAATGTTTTTAATTTATTCATTCATGCTTTTTTTTTGTTTATTTTTATTTTTTTCCTCCGACTGCCATTTATTTTCATTAAATAGCAATAGAAGATTGAATTATTTACAATAGTTAGAGACTAAATTTTTTTTGGAGTTATTTATATAGATTGCAATTTTTCATGGTGTGATTCATTTTTCTATCGATCCCATTAACGAATATTGGTCGTTACTATTATATATAATATGAAAATGAATATATCGTCAAATTATTTATCGGAATTAAAAAATTAATTTGATAATTTTATGCGATATTTTCAATTGTACTTGGTTGCATTGGTAATATTTCTTCAGCATTTTTTGTCCCATTCGCGGTATTTTCATTAATTACTTCAGAAGTATTCATGACATTTTCTCTCATCATTTCAGCTAATTGTGTCTCTATATCAGTTGATTTTTCACAATTTTTTTCATCAATTTCTGTGTTTTTCGCATGCGGCATATCATCTGTTAATTGTATCGCATTATCAATATTATTATTCGCAATAATTTGATTTTGCGGTTCAATATCATTCAAATAAATATTAGAACATTCTTCGGATTTATTAGATATTTCAATGAATTTTTTTTCCTCTGTTGTTGTATCAACTTCTTCATTTTTATTCCCTTCTGTCGCTTCAATGTCTAATAATTTCTCACTAGAGATCGACTCTTGAAAATGATTTTTTTCCCCTTCTTCTGTTATTTTTTCTTCTTCGAATACTTGTTCGATTTCATCGACTTTTTCATCATTTATATTATTTTCAGCAACTAAACTTTCCCCATCATTTATTGAAATTTTACTCTGTGATACCACATCTTTTTCATTCTCATTTACTTTTTCAAAGCTTGTTTCTAAAGACTCTGTATCCCTTTCCTCTTCTTCTATTTCTACACTATTGTCATCCTCCGTCTCTGTTTGTACTTGAATTTCATTTAATGCTGTGGCTTCCTCATTACCAGTCATTTCAATAGTTGACGATGTATCATTATTTATATCATCAGCAGAATCTTCGTCTCTATTATCTATGGGCGAATTTGTCGTAGCTTCTCCACTATTTTTCTCACTATCGCTTTGCTCCGATTCCGATTCCTCTTGTTCTTTTTCTTTTTCTTTTTCTTCTTCTTGTTCTTCTTTTTCTTTTTCTTGTTCTTTTTCTTTTTCTTTTTCTTTTTCTTGTTCTTTTTCTTCTTCTTCTTCTTCTTTTTTTCTTTCTCCTTTTTCATTTTCATTTTCCATTTTTTTTTCATTTTCTTTTAGTTTTATTTCTTCTCCTTCTCCTTGTTCTTGATCTTGTTCTTCTTCGACTTTTTTTCTTTCGATTGAGTCCTTACATTTTGAATCAATCAATGCTTCTTTATTTTGATTCTGCTCATTATGATCGGAATCATTAGGAGAGAGTTTACGTAATATTAATTCATCAGTAGCAACTAAATGAATATCACTGTCTTTTTCGCTATTTTCACTTTGACCAGGTAAACTAAATTCAATTGATGATTCTTTTTTACTCATTTCATTGTCCTCTTTTGTATCAGATAAGTCCATTTTCTCAAGTACGACTCCAAGCTTTTTTGAATGTGTCAGTTCATGCGTCATACGATCAATTTTATTCTCAAAATCATTGGAACAAATTTTACATTTATAAGATTGATTGATATCAGTGTCAAATTCACTTTCTGATCTACTTGAACCAATTTTAAATGATGGCGATGAAGATCGTCGTGCCTTCGACGGTGTAATAATTTCAATACTAGACGTTGACGAATTCACGTTATGCGTTTTACGTTTTTTGGTTGTAACTGCTCGAGTAGGAGGTTGCCGAGATTTAATTTCTTGCGTAACTTTTAATTTTGATTCTAATGAATTCTTTAATGTTTTAGAACGGTTCCGAAGATTTCTACCTTCACTGTCGGATGTTTCAGCACTTTCTGAACGCGTATGTCGAATTTGTTTTTTATTAATAACGTTAATACATTGAACGCTATTTGAACGTGTTAGTGGTTTATTTTTGGAATTTTGGGTTTTCATTTTTTTGGTAATTTTAGGCCCCACAACGTGATTCTTCCTCTTTTTATTTGATGTTAACGTTCGAGTTTTATTTTCATTATCATTTTCACTATCAGATGATATATATATTACTTCATCATCAGAATTTTTTTCGATTTTATAATCATTCTTCGTCGATTCTATTGAATCGCTCAAAATATCTCTAAGATATACACTACATAATTTAGTTTTCATCATCTTCATAGTCGATTTTTTTGTTTTATTTTTTGCTTTTTTATTCGGGTCCATTGTCAACCAACATTCTTTACAAACAATATTACCAGTAGAATGAAATCTATACATGTTTGTTTTACTCTCAATTTCAGCATTGCATTCATCACATTTACGTTCATTTGAACTCGATTCACCAGAATTTTTCGTCTGTGAACGGGTCCTCGATTCAATTATTACTGTGCTTGCATCGCTATCAACCAAAGAAGACTTTGACAGTGATAACCCCGACATACGAGTCAGTGTAGTTTGACGTTTCACAACAAACGTGTTCATCTGTAAACAAAAAAAAAAATTTATCTTATAAATATATTTTTTACATGTTATTTCGTAAATAACTTACTTTTGGTATTTCTGATGTCATATCACCACTCGTAAAATCTTCAAGACGACGCGATATATCTTTGAATAAACATTTCAAATCGAAAAGTACATCCAAATTATAACGACAGTCTAAACATGTTGACAAATTGCCTACATCCTCCGTTGAAAACTATTTAAAAATTATACGTATATTTATATAATAAATTTGATTACATTAACAATGTATTGTTATTGAATGTAATAAATACTCACGTCGACTCCAAACAATTCATGAAGTTTTTCTATCGAATTATCGAGGTCATTTTCAATCCGAAGATCAAATATAAAACTTTTTTTATCAGATTCCATACATAAACTGCAAAAACCACGTTTTTGATATAACTTTCCCTTTCTTAATTCACATGTTTTATTATATCTCTGAATAAATTTACTGCAATTATCCAACTCATAAACACATTTATGACATATTTTCGTTGTTGGAATTTTTCTCTTCTGTATCTAATAATAGTAAAAAAATATACAGTCAATATTTATTAATATAAGTATTTTATGATGAGTGTATAACATACTAAAATGGACTTTATGAAAAAATAAACATAACCAAAAAGAAAAAAAAAATGCAATTACATTCATTTTATATAGGATTTTAATATTTTTTACACAATATTTTTCCCAGTGAAAAAAATTAATACATTTATTTAATGAAAATTTCAAAATTATTTACCTTTATCGATAAACATATTTCAATATTTTCCCGATAGTTTTTGCCATCTGTAAAAATATCAAGGAAAATTCCTTCATTGCTTGCGCAAACAAAGCAATATTCTCTTGGCATGTCGATTAATAAAAGTCAATATATATATTTAATATTCTAATATTGTTATACTTATTTTTATGTACTTATACATTAGACTAAAATCAATGTAAATAATATTAATAATATGTAAAGAAAAAAAATATGATTATAATAGTAAATCGGCAAAAAAAAAACACAATACACGACGATTTGGCGGCAACGTGAAGATGGTCGTCATGAAGTGAAATTTCACTATTGAGGCCATTCCACCGTTCAAAGTGAGTTATATATTTATGAATTACAGTATCAACAGTTAATAATATTTCCACACATATCCAAAAAATTATCAATTGAAGTAATAATAATTTTCATATTATCGACATGTAAGGTAATGTGGCGCTGGCATCGCAAGTATTATTCGCGCTAATCGCCATGTTTCTACGTCACAATATTATATGTAGAAAGAAAAAAAATTGAGTGAAGAAACAAAAAAAAAAAATTAAATAGAATAATTAAATAGTGTGGGGTGTGTTTTATAATAAAAATTAATGAAAAATTTTTTTTTAATATGCTTTGTTTCAATGAATAATTTGTTTTGTGTGAATATGAAAGTGATTAAATAATTTTTGTGAGTGAAACCGTCAAATCAACAATAAGTCAACAAATCAATTGAAAAACAAATAAAAAAAATATATATATGTATATAATGAACCCACCAACAGAAGCTGATAAAAGTACGTTAAAAAACTAAATAATCCAAATACAATTGTACACATATACAAATACAATTTTTATTTCAATTGTTTGGAATAAAAATTAATCGAGGGATTTTTTCTTTATTTTTATGATCTTGATATTAAATTCACGATCATCTAAATTTATTTGAATGTGTATCAGCAAATAAGTTTGATGGCTGTATGCCAAAAATTATTCCTAACCATTTCAAACAAAGGGTTCATTATAGAAGACGAAATCATCGAAAAAAAAAAA
This sequence comes from Dinocampus coccinellae, assembly GCA_963920625.1. Lineage (NCBI taxonomy): Eukaryota > Metazoa > Arthropoda > Insecta > Hymenoptera > Braconidae > Dinocampus > Dinocampus coccinellae. Next base: position 3,008,881 of record OY987184.1, on the reverse strand, counting down.
TAAAAAAAAAACAAAAAAAAAAATGAAAACACAAAGCAACAGTGATGCATAAAAATGCACACACATTAAAAATACTTATACAATATTTTAATAGCCATAATATTCAATGTATCGTTATCTTTCATTATTCAGTGTCATCAGTATTTTCCATTTAGTTCTACTAAATGTCTAGTTTATTACAGAAAAATATTATTGAATGAATCGAATTTTATGCAATCTATATTTAGAGATTGATCGAGCTTTTACACACACTTTCCATAAACAGATGCTTCAACAGAAATACTCCACATTGCTGACATCAAGCAATATAAAATAAAGATTATACATTTATATCGATAATTCTATCATGTAAAATGATTAAAATTAAATATGATAACATGAATTTTATTTGTTATTATATTTATAAGCAAAAGTATCGTAGTAAATAAATAGTAAAATCAAAAGACAAGACAAAAAAAAAAAAATTAAATAAATAAAAATAAAATTATTAAATAAATATTTTATACACTAGATTCATAAATAACAATTTGTACAATTGGTTCTGAATGATTCTTATTAGGAATAGATGCCGCAATATCTCTGAGAACGGCCTCAACAGCTTCTTGCCACTCTTCAACCTCTTTATTACTGTCACTTCCAATTTTTCGTTTTAATCTTGGCATTGATATTACTGTCAATAGATTTCGTAAATCCGATTGTATCATTGATACATCATCGCCAGCTTGTTCGCCAATTTTTCGTAATGCTTCAGCAATTGGTCCACGTAATGCTTGAAGACGACGCCACGATTGAACGTATTGTCGTCTTATTAATTCAATAATTGTCCCAGTCAATGCCAAACCCACAAGAATATACAATGTACAAAGTAACATATATTTAGGTTTTTCTAAAAATTGAATAAACAAGAAAAAAAAAAAAAAATTGAAATTATTTCTATATATTATTTTATTATTTCAATTATTTCAGTTATTTTAATTATTTATTACTTGGAACAAGATCACCAAAGCCAATTGTTGTCATTGTGACAAAACAAAAATAAAAACCATCGAAAAAACTCCAATCTTCCTCCCACAACATAAACATTATAGCGCCACATGATATATATAGAAAGAGTAATGCAATGGCTGCTAGTGCGCCTAAAATGAAGAAAAAAAAATATTGGTTGATAATAATTTTTTTTTTTTTTTACGCTGTAATTTCAATGGTTGAAATAAAATAGTGATACCCAATGATCGTTGTCCAGTTGTATTATTGGGATAAAATTTTTTTATATATATTGGTAGACTTGCAGTTATTTTTATTGCAACTTGACTAACTGTCTCAGCGAATAATTTTCCCCAATGTGCAATTACAGTTAATGTCAATGGAATTCCAATGAATGCAAAAAAAATGCAAAAAATCCTTCCCCAAAATGACGATGGTACGACATTGCCGTAACCTAAATATCATTATTTTACTATAAATTATAATTATTTGTTATTGAATATAAAATTCTACGTAATTAGAAAAAAAAAAAAAAAATTATTATTATTTTTTTTTTTTTTCATTTTTTATTATTGACCAATTGTCGTGAGGACAGTACTGGCGAAAAATACTGCTTGAATTATACTCCAACGATCAATAGCAACTGGCGGTAGTCCAGTTATATCTTGATGATTGAATGATTGCAATTCATTCAGTGTATCAATTGTAAAACCACTTTCAGTAGCTTCCTGCATTATTATTTCATATGTACGCAATTCATTTTGTATCTAAAGTAAAAATTAATATATATATTTTTTATTGTTTGATAATTTAAATATGTGTTTTAAATATCACCCACCATTCTAGCAAATAATGATGAATTGAGATGTGTGTGATTAAGAATTTGATTAACAAAATGATTTCGTTGTGTGAGAAGAATCGTACGAATCCGAGTTAATCGTACGATTTCTATTGGAAGTTCCAACTGTCGAAATATCTATAGAAATAAAAAAAAATTACGAAAATAAAAATAAAAATTAAATAATCAAGAAAATAGTTGAAAAAGAAAAAAAAAATTTGTTTTTTTTTTGCTTGTTTTTGTTTTTTGTTTATATTAAATGGTATTTGATTAATTGGTGTATTTACAATTCTTTGGAAAAAAAAATTTTTTAAATAGAATTTGTAAATTGAATGGATTTATATATTTTTGGATCTGCGCCAAATAATTATGGTAAATTGAGGGGGAATTTTATTTCTCAGCTGGATTTTTTTTTTTTTTTCTTATATCTTTCATACGTGTCATAGATACGATTGAATAATTTTTTAATAGCAACAAAAAAGAAAAAATAAAAATTTTATTTAAGTAATATTAAATTATTTATGCAGATATATGATGATAATAAATTTTTGTTTTTTTTTTTTTTTTTTTTTCTTACCAGTCCACCAATAATTGTGTAAATCATTAATGCTATCAACAATCCCACGGGTCCCACTACTGATTTTAATTTTAATATATTTTTATTTGAACTGTCAATATTTTTATTACAATCACGACCCATATTTTCCAATTTCACCTCAATATAATTACTATATTTCAATTTTATATCATCATTAACATATAAATCTTTTCGATAACATTGTAACAATTGAAATTCCGTGTGATATAAAGTTGAACGTTGCCAGTTGGAAAACGGCGCGCGATAGACTGAAAAGAAAAGTCTCACACACTTTGAAAATACACGATAAAAATTTTTTTATTCATAAACTTTTTTTTTTTGTTTTTTTTTTATCTAATTTTTTTTCTCCTCCTCTTTCAATAATAATTTACCATTCGTCGATAAAACGTGATAAATGCGTGTCATGATGAGATGAGAATGTGTATAAGGTAACGCAGAGTTTTTGTTAAATATATATTAAATGTATTGGAACTATTTTTTACTCACTATCCCCTTGAATTACTTTTTTATGTTGAATTTCCGGAAATAGTTCAACGAATAGCTCCCTCCCCCCCATTCATTGTGATTTGTGAAGCGATTCTTTTCACCTAAAGTTATTTTCGTTTCGCTGATTAACCTCAATAGTCTTGGCTACACTAAAATTACTGCATGATCTTTGACAGGACTTTGAATAATGAAAAAAACATTTTTCGGTAAACTGTTTTTATTTACACAAACAGCATTGACTCGAATAGAGTCAAACACCATTTTTACAATCTACTAGATAACTAGATAATATAGTATATATATGTACAAGAAATTTTCTACAATTTTTATTTTTTATTTATTTATTATTTTTTTTTTTCCCTTTTATATATCATTGATGAAATATTTATTTATTTATTTATTTATTTTCAATTTATTCTCAACACACACAACTATTTACACTGAGACAAGTGTAGGCATGTTCAATTTTGGGTCCACTTGTTGTCTCTAAAATCGTGACAGCTGTTGAACTTTGAGTGGTGGCAGTGGATCCAGGTAATTGTGAACGTTCTGATGATTCAAACAATGTCGTTGTGTCTTTTGTCCTTGATGAATCCTCATTATTGTTATATCCCGATCTCATTGACTCTTGCATTTTAATATCCAACGGATGATCATGTGACAATCGACCATAATTTAACAATGACTCGGTGTATGGTGAACCTGAATGATGATGGTGGTAATGATGATGATGATAATTGTTGTATTGATGATGTGCATGATAACGACCTGTTGGTGCTTTAAATCCATCATTTGTCCCCAAATATTGATGGAGATGATGTACACTGGACGGTCCATACACTAACAATTCACAATAATTAATATCCGAATGAATTTACCACTTGTCACATATTGAATGGATCAATTACCTGTGGCAGTGTTTGAATACATTGCCAAAACAGCGTCACCATAGCCATTAGTTGTCATTGTTGTATCATTGGTATCATTTGAATTGGATAATGTTTTTCCAACGACTGAATGACTCCTCACAATATTGCTCGACGATTCACCAGAAATATTTGATGTTCCATTGCCATACGCCATATTGAATAGGGCATCTGGATCACAGACAAATTTATAAACATATCTTTCTCCCGCAACTTTTTGCATTATTCCTTTTTCATAGTAATATCGTAATGACCGACTGAGTTTATCATAATTCATTGCCGGACGATTTTTTTGAAGACCCCATCTACGTGCAACCTGTTTAATAATCCAAAATATAATTTTATAATTGTCAATTTGTATTTACACTATATATGAATGGAAAAAATATTGGATTAAATGTTTTTAACCTCTTCAGGTTCAATTAATTTGAATTCCATTCCGCGACCGGTCCACGTAATACACGGTGCATTAGCAGGATCATCCAAAAGTGTAACTAAAAATTGCCAAAGTTGTAGAGAACCGCGTCTCTGTTGTTGATACCTGTAATGAATTATTAATTAAAATTTTAAATTTTCAAATTTTGATTTCCTGGTTATTTGACATTTACCCGACGGTTACATCACTCCAAGTGGTGATTGTGGATGATGATGATGATGATGATGGTGGTCGTTTGAGATATTCCGTATTCCACGATGTATTTGGTGAATTTTTTTTTTGATAACAAGCGCCGTGACGATCCCAAGTCGTTGATCTGAGTTCTGATTGTACACCCAATTCTGTCCACGTCGGTGTTGTACTGCGTTTTGTACAAATATCCGTACAGGCTGTCGACCAATTTTCTTGACGTGATGAAAAATTCGTTTCTACAGGTGATTGACCTAATGACGCTGTTGATGGCCACTGTGATGTTGCTGATGAGGCACTGGTTGGCCTACTAGACGTTGGTGAATCACGACAGTCATTCGAATTTAATAAATTATTCGAATATTGTTGACGTCTTTGATAAATTAAATTTCGCGCTAGAAAAAAATGAAAAAAAAAAAAAAAAAAAAAAAAAAAATCAACAATAATCATGAGCTATTTTATTAATTTTTAATTATTATTTATTTATTTATTTATTTATTTATTTATTTATTATTATTTTTTTTTATATTTTAATATTGAATGTTTTTTTATGTAAGACAAATTAAGAGGTTTAATTTTGATTGTCGATGAAAATATTTTTTTGGTTACTTGTCGGCTTGAAAGAAGATTAAAAGGGGTGTTTGTTACCAACTACGCTCCAGACACGACTTTTGAATAATTAACCACCGGATATGGACCATTCCCTACCCCCTCTTGACTTCATCCCCTCTTGTATTTATCACAATGCTTTATGTAAACGTTCAGTGGCATAGAAAAAAGTTATACGTACATAAATCTCTGCAATCGTTTGACCAATATGATTTTATTCGATTTTTTTTTTTTCCCCTCCTCTCTATTTCATTTTATTTCATTTTATTCTATTTTATTTATTATTTTTTTATTTTTTTATTTTTTTATTTTTTATTTTTACTTTTATCGAATGATGAGAAAAATATAAAATGAATGAATAGATGAAAATATAAAGTAGCGATGGTAAGGAAAGATAGATGTTATTGAATATATCAGGTATTGCACTCACGCACCGTCGCCAGTGGTGGTATACTCATAATAAAAATATAAAAAAAATATCAAGAAGAAATTGCTTGATATTCAAAGCTCACATTTCACTTGTGAATAAGGGACACGAGAAGAAGAGAAGTGATATAGAAGTGATGCTAATCATAATTCAACTGATATTTTTTACTTCGGAGAATTTTTTTTTTTTTGTTTTTATATTCAAATTTATTGTTGAATAAATTCTTATGAATAATTGAAAAAAAATAGTTTCAATTTCATGTGAGTTTATGAGATAGATTTGTATGTTGAGGATTAACGAACGGTTTTATAAATTTAAATTAATCACGGACTGATGGACCAGTTACAGTGCAAATTTATCGCTGTCATCGGGGAATAAATAAATGGAAATAAAGGGTTATCTTTTACACACAAATTACATACAATATTATTATTTTTTTTTTTTTTCAAAGTTACATTGATTCCCTTTATTATTTTATTTTTTATCTTACTTTTTATATTTCATTCGGGTTATTTCGATATCGTTTTTTTTTTTTTTTTTTTTTTTTTTTTTTATTCCTTTCTTTCTTTCTCTCTCCCCCCCCCCCCCCCCCCCCCCCTCTCATGAGAACTAACGCAAAGTCCTGCGTATCGATAACGCACCGTATCTCGGAAGCACTCTATCCTATTATTAACGTAAACTGTGAGTAAATAATTGAGTCGGGTTAATGGCAGAGAGAATTACATAGAGAAAGAGATAGAGAGCGAGAACGGGTGCGAGAGGGAGAACGTAATCCCGGGGTGATTGCCAAGTATAACCGGGCTATTCATTTAATAGAAGAAAAAAAAAAAAAAAAAAAAAAAAAAAAAAACTAAAAAATTTGAAAATAGCGCAGAATGATGATTAATGATAGTTTCTTGATATTAAATTAAAAATTTTATACCTACAAAAATTCATAAATTTTTTTTTCTTTTTTAATTAATTTTAAAAATATTTATAATATCAATATTAATTATATTAATATTAAATTTTATATTATTAAATATACTAAATAATAAATAATATTAATAATAATAAAATAAAATTATGATGTTGAAAGAAAAATTCTTATTATTCCTACTTGTTATACAGATTTTGAATATTTTAGTTGACAGTTTTCTCGCTTTGTCTTTTATTCACTCGAAAGTTGAAAGCATTCTTCAATTATTCAATTATATTTTACTCAGAGCACACGTGACTAAATCCCCTGACAGATAATCCGTAAATATACATGATATTTACTTGATATTATCTTCATGTTAATTATAATATTTTCCGGTTTATTATTCAACAAATGGACAGTATAAAAAATATATGAATACACAGTAATGTAAAAATATATATAAATTCTTCTTCTTTTTAAAATTATTATTATTATTATTATTATTTATTTCTTGAAATAATTCTGAAATAATATTATGTATATGAATATGCCAGTGACGATGCGCTGTACATTTTTATGATAAACCGGAAATTTATATGAAGAAAAATTTATAGAGTAGTATAACTTCCGACTAATACAGTACGCGGTGTTTCATTTATCTATATAATAGACAAATGTCACTGTTGATGTGAAAATATGTAGTATAAATACATTAAGATAAATGTGAAAATAGCGAGATTGATGGTGTGTAGTATATGTGATATTAATTCAACAAAAATCAATTAATCTTACCGAGGGATTTTATCACTGCCATTGATTTTTATTCTTTTCTAATTTATATATATAATCAGATGAATATGTAAATTTTTTTTTGGAATTATTATTGAAATATATAAGAGTGAAAATGAAAAAATTCGAAAATTATATTGACAATTTCTAGGACATTTTGATATACATTATCGAAAATTCAAAATCATTGATATAATTTATGGGTGTTCCAGTGTAGGGCATTGAGCACGTGGATCACTATGTACTTATTATTTGCCTTTCTCTCTCTCTCTCTCTCTCTCTCACGCTGTCCCTTTTATTCCATATATCTCTATCATTTTCTTCACTCTTCATTGTCATGCGATTTGTCATGGACATTGAATAGAAAAATACCCTGAATAGAATGGGGTGGATGGTTCAATTGCCATTGACATCATCAGTACAATTTGGTTGTATGCTCATCGAATTGTTTAATCCAGATTTTATGAAGTGACATTTTATTCACCGAGAGATATAATCACATATTATTACTCAATGAAATAATATTTTATTCAATACTTACCATTTGATGTCTCTTGTGCTGTTGATGTGGTCAAATTTGTAACTGATATTGCTTCAATGTAGCCACGATCTGTTGGTTCCTCTTTTACTGCCACACATTCTGACACATCAGTGATTCTAGGACTTGGTTTTCTGCTTAGTCATAACAAATAAAGAAAAAATAAATAAATAATAAATAAATAAATAAATTTTTTTTACTTGTCAATGTTATTAATAATTTTAAAAAAATACATAAGAAAATTAATTAATATTTCGAGGAGAATCAAAAAAATATATTTATTTTTTTTATTTTACCCAAAACACGTTACTGATGTTGCAGGACTGAGATCCAAAAAATTTGTTCCTTGATTTCGTGGATATTGCGACTGATAATCCGTATTATTTTTTTTACAATGCAACTCCTGTTTGATTCCTTTTAGAATTAAAAAAGAAAAATAAATACATATATATATATAAATAATTTATTACGTCAATGGATAGACCAATTGTCATTAAAGCTATCGATATTTATAAAAAAGAAAAAAAAAAATGTATGTGTGTAAAAAAGAAAAACATTATTGGTGAGTGTGTGTGTGTGTGTGTGTTAAGTGTGTGTATATACATAAATAGGATGAAGAGAGAAAAAGAAAGAAGACATAAGGGCGCGTGCCATAACGGAAGTTGAAACGCATCGTCGCAACGGCACGTGAGGACATAATGGCTTTATGGTTCCGTCCCAAGTAGAATCATCATCAGTTTGTATGGGGAGGGACCGCAGTCAAGAGGTAAATCAAACGGTCAAAATATTCCGTGGGAAGTTATTTACAAAAAGATATATATATATATATATATATCATAATAATTGAATTATTGAAAAATTCAAAATAATCATTGTCATTGAAGAAAAACAAAAAAAAAAAAAAAAATCCAAAATCCAAAATCACTGATAAAGTAATAAAATTAATTTATCTATGTTGAATATATTGAACCACAATATTTACCCCGTGCACAAACATAAATTATCGATTTTGTCTTTAATAAAGATAAGTAAATACGCCGTAAGATATTGACGATAAGGGATGATGGGAGCTGTTTGAAATTATATTTGCAAGCATCAAAAATATACAATACAATATCAGAGTATAGAAAAATTGAATATATATACACAAATTTTTTTTTTGTTTTTGTTTTTTTTTTCAATTTCACATGAACTGTATTTTGAGGTATAATTTAAAAAAAAAAAAAAAAAAGAAAATTACAAATTCATCATTCAAAGTAGTCTTGAGTGCAATAACTTGTAATCCTATATTGATAATACAAGAGGTAATTTTTAATTTAAATAAAACCCTACAAAATTTACTTCAACAATTTTTTTTTTTGTTTTTTTTGTTTTTTTTTTTCCTTCCAACTAACTATTATTATATCTTCAATATAGTTAGAATATTTCATCGACAATATTGAAATTTACAGTGTATAATTATTGATAATTTCGTAAAATTGAAATATCCACAAGTGCGAGTAAAATGTGTCAAACATTTCCGAAAATTGGGAAACTGTAGGAAATTACCAATCCCACATACTTGATAGGAATTATATATATTTATAATTGACTCTATTATATATCTATAGATATGTGAATTAATCGGTATTGACAATTAAATGAATCAATATTGGATATGTTGATTACCAGTAATGTGATGATATTCAGGAACATATTGCTCACTGTCTTCAGTTTCACAGCTGCTTGCTAAAACACAAGGAATTAAAATATATATATTGGAAATAAATATGATCTTTTTTTTTTTTTAATTTCTTACTTTGATTTTTTTATTTTTTTTTATTTTTCATTCAAATAAATTGACAAAATAATTCCTCGTATTAGTGAATAAACAATTGAATCTCACATGATCAATTTTGTGTAAATTTTAGTTACAGTGTGTATAAATTCACCCTAGTTATATATCCCTCTTGATTTGTTCACTATTCTATTCACGGTTTATTATCAACCGCAGTTGACTATATTGATAATTAAAATTAATGTTTGTAACCCCATAAAAATTGTACTCAAAGAATATCCCAAGTCATTATTATATCACAGTCTTTTAACTTGTACACAATTTTTTTATTTTTTTTTTTCTTCTTCACTCTACATTCTCACACTTTCCCCCATTGTTTCATTAACATTCATAAATATTTATTAATAATGATAAATTAAATAATATTAATTTTATTAATATTATATATTTAAAAAATATATTTTTTGAATAATAAAAATAAATAAATAATCATCCAAATGTAGACTTGATCACTGAACTCTCAGATTAAAAGTTTTATACATTTTTTTTTCTCTATTGTACTCACCATCTTGGAGCCAAGACTCTTGTCTAAAATCATGGGAAGTAAATAAATCCGGTGCTGAAATTCATAAAAATATATAATTTATAAATTGAAAAATTAAACATAATCATTGTGTAATATATAAAATTTATTGATATATAATAAAAGAAGCTGGGAATAGTGTGGATTTGATGGATTTCTACAATTCGCCACGGGCCATCCACTCATCGATAACTTCATTGTCTTCATGTCGAGATATCCAGTATAACCAATTGAATTCAGTATAATATACAATTCACTGCTTTTAGATAATATCGACACTTTCTAAACCAAATTTATGGATAAAACTTCAATTCAATATATTCTAACAAATATTTAATAATACTTTATTTAATTTATCCTTATCACAATGACTCATTTCTTTATTATTATATTTTTCTTTATTATATAAATTTGGATGTTTTGCTTCGTTCGATTTTCCCCTCATTTTTTTTTTTTCTTTCTTTCTTTCTTTTTTTTTTTTTTCTTTCCTTCAACGTGTAACATGGTACCTTGTGGGTAGATAGAAATGCTGGCGACGCGAGGTAACACAATTACTATGGAGAAATTGCGGCATTATAGACGATGATTGAGTTATATGTGAATAGTGATGGGGGAGAGAGAGAGAGAGAGAGAGACGTGGGTACCCCCCAGCATGCGATTGAGTCTTCTCTTCTTTGCAAATTTTTCTCTCTCAGTCATACCAAGTGTAATATATAAAATGTCAATCACTCGTGTTGAATACATCAATATTTCTATTTATTATTATTCCTCACTATTTCAATCGTGACCTTTTATTTTCCATAATCAAATTTGTATATACATTTTTTTTTCTCTTTTTTTTTTTTAGTTTAAAAAAATTAATATATATTGGTAAAAATGAAAATACCACAGAAATTCATTCAAAAACGAGTCTTTTTCACTGATAATATTTAAATAATTGTATAAATACAATAGAAAATGGGGGAAAAAAAAAAAAAAAAAAATTTTTCCTGGTAATTGTTTTCTTGGATTGTTTTTGAAAATTGAAAGGATATAAATATTTGAGTTTTACTGAAAGAAGAAGAAAAATATTATCGTCGATCATATATATTTATATATATATATATATATATATATATATGTATAAAAATATCGACTAGGTGGTATTGCCTGTAGCTGACAGCTTTTCCACGGGAAGAAACGGTCTGAATCTCCCGGCCCGTTCCCTCACCGTGTTCCTCTTCTGTGTAATCACGCGAGCCTACGATTGCACCGACGAGCAACAGATTTGTTGACGATTGATGTATGAGTGTGTATCTACAAAGCCACCATCATTATATATATATATATATATATATTTGTGTGTGTATGTATGTATGTATGTATAAGGTAAAAGTGTACGAGAGTAAAATTGCAACATGAATAGGGCGCGGTGTGTCGTTTTCACGGTCGCATCAAATCTCTCAAAGACAGCATCAAAGACACTTTTTACCGACTTTTACCCTCTATTTTCCAATAAACTACAGTTAACTCAGCTAAGATTGAGCTTCAAAAAAGAAAAAAACAAAAAAAATAAAAGTTAATAATAATAATGTGAATACGTATTGTTATAATAAATAAAGAAAAAAATTATTTGATTTTATTTATCACTCACCGTGGTCATTTTTCTCAGTTGATGGAATTTGATTGGTTGAATATGTAGAACAGTAATTTGTACTCACTAAATTATGAGTTGAATCACGTGAATATCCATCATTATTCTGCAATATAATTGACAATATATATATATATATATATAATTACATTCAATTCATTTGATATTGAATTTTTCGTTTATAAGTCGATTGCGAAAAATATTTGAAAATAAATTGTAAAATATTTTTAAAAAAAATTTTTTTTTTTTCCCCAATGAGACAGAGAATCAATGAATAGGGAGAAAGATGAGGTGAATCTACAAAAAAAAAAAAAAAAGTTCAAATAAAATATGTGTGTAAAATATAGAGAAAGAGTGAAAGAGGGAAGATGGAGAGAAAAACGGACATCCGGCAAACGATTGGTAGGTTTCCTCCTTGCGGAGCAATCTTGTGGTAAATCTAGTTACCGGCCCCCATGAAATTTCAACTATTAGCGTTCATATCGCGCGCCAAATACTACTTGAAGAAATTGCATTTTATATTTTTGATCTGAGGACCAGTTGAAATATAAAAAAAAAAAAAAAAAAAAATTCAACCCTTCAATTTTAAAATATGACTTTATGTAAATAATATTTATTTATTATTTATTCAATTCAATATTGCAATGATGTCCAATGATAATAAGATATTTTTTTTTTATAAAAATATTATTTATAAAATTAATATTGAATGTGTGAAGTCAATGGAGTGAATTAACAAACTAATGACTCGTGATGGAAAAAGCACAAATATGGTCGCGTGTCAATATGAAATAATATTCAATACCATTACTTTTCCCAGGGACTTGTTTAACTTCATCACAACCATATTCATTCCGTCTATCAATATATATATGTATATATATATCTCTGACATTATTGCAATTGTGTAGGACATAAGGAGTGGATGATCATCGATGAACTACCTCAAAGTGTACACGGAACGTCATGTATATATATCTCACGATCTTTTTCCACTGTGTCATCCAACTCTACAGGAGTTCACGTGAGTTTATGTATAGTCAAAGTCACGGCTATGACTTTTAGATATTAATGTTTAGTAGTCGCGTGCAATGAAATTGATGCCCTACGCTTGTGTCAAACTGGGGAACGCCCCGTCACTTCACCAGTACTAGGGGAGTTTTGCATTGAAAAAAGAAAACAAAGCAAGTGAAAAAAGGGGCGAGAAAGAGAGACAATGAAATACAGTATATACACTGGGGTAGTAGTACTCCATAGACTGATAATTGTACACTTCGTTTCGGTTTATAATAAAGTCATCATTCTGGTCATATAACCCATCAAGGAAAAAAAAAAAAAAGTCTTGAATCAATAAATTGCGCTTGCTCTTTTTTTTTTTTTTTTTCTTCTCTCTTTCTTTCTTTCTTCGTGTCTTTCTTTTGTCATTTTGTCTTTAATGTTTGACCCCTCAAACACATTGAGCACGAATATAGTGAAAAGTTGTGTTGGGGGTGCGTGTGAGACAAGACAATGAAATGTACAAACAAAGACCTTTTTCTTTCTGTTATTTGGAGGAAATCGTGGAAAACGAGAGGAGGAATGAATATAAAAAAAAAAAAAAAAAAAAAAAAAAAATCAGTGGCAAGTCTATCAGGATAATTAGTTTCTTCTCATTGATTACGAGTTACTTCCGACTAAAATACCAGAAAAAAATAAATAAATAAATAAATAAATAAAAAAAAAAAAAAAATACATTTAATTCAAACGAAAAATAATACATACGTTATATCAATATTTTTATATTTTGACACGTGTCTATTTGTGTCATTTAATGTTCGAACTATAAACACAATACTATCAGCTCAGATTTCAGGCTTTTATACATTATTTATTGGTAAATCAACATTTACCTTAAATATATTGTCAAAGGATCGTGTTTATAGATAAACAAATAATTGATAATATCAATTTTTCGAATATTAATATTGCAACAGTTGAAATTATATTAATCGTGTGGTCTATTAAGAAGTCAATTAAACTCTTATTTTAATATGACATGACGTTTGAATTATATAATGAAAATTGACTTGCGATGATCATTTGAAACTAAAACTCTCACTCTCTCTCTCTCTCTCTCTCTAATCTTATATACAATAATACAATATAAAGTCATGTAGAAATATCTATCGATGAGAGGTTGTCTCTTGGCGTTGGTGTACAGTGCCAATAGCCACACGACACGTGACCACCACCACCAGTCCCACGGGACCTATATCACCCTTTTGTGTCCTCTAAACACGTAATTGTCACCCCCTCCGGGGTAGCATCTCCCCAATTGAGACCACACGCTTGTATAGGGTGACAACTATACTCTTGTCCCGTTCACTTTATTCACTTTCTCTCTTTCTCTTTCTCTCTTCCCCTCCTCGTGGTCTCGCATTCTATCCCACTCTATTCCATTCCAAAAGACAAACTCGAAACCACGGGTGGTCCCTGCTTGTTGTTACCCTATTTTTCACCCACTCCCTCTCTTTTATTTCTTCTTTACCAGTATCATTTTCGCATTTCAACTACTACTTGATTTATGTTTGTTGATGATAAAAATTGTTTGATTCCCACACATTCACGTACACACACGTCCCCTGTGATTATTAATTGGTATACTTGACTGCGTGAAAAAAAGAATAAAAAAAAAAAAAAAACATATGGTGGCACTCGACATTCCCAGGATAAATATGATAAATTTTATTGTGAATAAATTGAATATTGTTACAGGCAGACAACGATATTAGCAAAAAAAAAAAAAAAAAAATTCTTTTTATTTTTATTTTTACTATTAAATTTTTATCCAAGTAAATAATTTTTTATCTTGATATTTAGAGGACTTACCATTCTTGTGATTGTAGTGACGGGAACCTCCTGATCCGATAAACTCATCATTTTCAAAAAATAATTTCGCCACTTTATTTATTTTTTGTTTTTTTGTTTTATCACTTAAATTTGTAAAAAATGTGGAATTTAATAAATATCGGTAAATATATATTTATGATTCACGCACATGAAATGTAATTGATGTAAATTTGAAAAATTTATCACGAGCAAAAATCACAGGATCAACTGTTACGCGAGAGAGTTGATCGGTTCTGATGAGGGTGAGAAGAGTAAAAGTTTTCTTGGTGGCCTCACAGGGAAAACTGTGTAAGGGGATGGTTTTCGCGCTCGGGTAGATACGTACCGCCCCCGTGAAACATAAAACCTTCATCGTATACGTACATTTCTAGGGAGGATGTTCCAATCCTGTGAATGTAGGCGGGGTTTCGATTGCCATTGGTTTACTTCACGTAGACTCGTGAAATTGCTGAACAGTTTTCTATCATCTCGTCAAATATCCGTCCGACTACAAATAAATCTCTTATGAGTAATACATTGTAAATATATACATATATATATATATATATATTTTTTTTATGTATTTAAAACATTGTTTGAGGGAAAATAATTATACTACAATTTTCCAAAGTTTTTAATGTACTACAGTATTTAAAAAAAACTTTACAGTAATTTCAATAAAACGAATATTCTTCGTCAAGTTTTTTTGTTTTATTTTTTTTTATTCCTATTAATTTCTACAATAACTCAATATTTTATCTTTTATTATAACTCAATATTTATCAATCCATGATTATTTTATTTAGAGTACAATTTTATAATAATGAAAAAAAAAAAAAATTATTTTTTTTGCAATACGATATGTGTGAGTAAATCAGCCATCCAACTAAAAATTTATCGAAATATTTGGGTAAAGTAGATTTGAAAATTTTTTATTTGAATTGGCGAGACGAAAAAAAAATCACAGATCTCAAACTTATCTAAAAATTCCTAATTTATCATAGGATAAATATTGTACCGATAACTGATAATACAGTAAAATAATCCTATAATAATCATATAGATTTTGTGGCGGTGTATTTAAATGTTGGTAGCCTGGTCCAATCAATTGCACTGTCCCCACCACCAATATTAACACCGCCATTTAAGATGAAGGTACACACAACTATATGAATTCACATGCGCAATACAAGACAAATTGTACAGCTGATAATACATTTGAGTATTTTATCTCTAGACCACTCATTGTATTTCATCAGATTTTATTCAATAAAATTTTAAAGATATTCATAAGCACATGTATATATTTTGTTATCAAATGAAATATTTGTATTATTCATTAAAAATATTAAAAGAGTGTTAAATAGCAATTTAAATTGAAAACATTAATAATAATTTATTTGTACATTGATGACAACAATGTTTTGAAACGTGATTAATGAAAATAGTTGGTTTTTTTTTTCATCTTCTTTTTTTTTTTTTTTTTTTTTCTTTTTTTTTTACAAAAGGACTGTGAGTTGGGGTAGGGGTGGAGGGGAAGAGGCTTCTCGTACTTTTAATTCATCACCTGACACCATAATTATTTGTTACGTCATTGTAAGTTTATTAAATTAATTAATTCCAAAATCTCATAACCTATATCACAATTATAAAAATCATGACCTTTAATCTAAATTGACAATATAACGAATTGTTTTATTTAAAATGAGCTTTGATAAATTTAATAAATAATAAATGGGATAAATAAAATATACATTTTTATACGAATTTCGTGACAATAACGTGAGTGATTTGTAAAACTACATAATTTCTATAAATAAAGCCCAGTGTAAAATTTTGTTATTATATTTTTCAGTTAATTGTTAATATATTAAAAATGTTTTTTTGTAAAATATAAAAATTTTATGGCAATATTGTTTTATTTTTAAAAATCTCCAGAGTTTTTTTGGGGTAGTAATGCCCATGAAGTGTCGCTGAGAAATGTGCCGGCTCAGGCTATGTAAAGCCCCGTATATTTGTATAAAAAGGAAATATTATTCTATTGAACCGGAAATTATTCAAAGAATAAATCTGACTGAATCATCGGTAAATTTTGATCATGTCAGCGGTGGAAGCACCACCGTTCATACGAACAATCGAATGGGACATGATGGACAAAACCAAATTTTTCCCACTGAGCATGTTATCGTCCTTTTCAGTACGATGTTGCCTCTATCCATTGACTGTGATAAAAACTCGTTTACAAATTCAACGGAAAAATCACATGTACACAGGTATCAGAAAATTAAGAATTATATATATATATATTTAATAACATATTAATAGTATACTTATTATTTACTTCATTTTATATATTAGGTATGATCGATGCTTATCGAAAGATCCACAGATTGGAAGGATTTTCTGGTCTCTATCGAGGTTTTTGGATCAGTTCCATTCAAATAGTTTCAGGTGTATTTTACGTGTCAACTTACGAAGGTGTTCGGCACATTTTAAATCATGATTCCGGATTGGATTCACGATTAAAGGCATTGATTGGCGGTGGTGCTGCTAGCGCAGTTGCCCAAACAATTGTTGTACCCTTTGATGTATTAAGTCAACATCTCATGGTGCTTGGTGTTAGTTTCAAACATGGACAATTAGCCGTTGATAAGGCAAATATAAAAATGTTGAATTAATATTTTTTATTATTTAAACATAGAAAAATATAAATTATTCATTTACTCGAGATATAAATTTATTTATTTATTTTTTTTTAGATGGGAATGAATCCATTGGGATTAAATTTGACACCAGGAAAATCTCGTGCCTATATTTCTGGAGAGATTACCAAATTAATTTATCAACGTGATGGTGTAAAAGGTTTTTATCGAGGTTACATTGCGTCTCTTTGTACTTATGTACCAAATAGTGCACTGTGGTGGGGTTTATACACATTTTATCAAGGTGAAATAATAATATATACTATTCAATTATTCATATATTTAATTCAATTTTTCATTTACTTATCAATTGAAAATTTTACACTTGGAAAAAAAATACAGATGAATTGATACGAGTTTTGCCAGTTTGGGTTTCTCATCTGTTTATTCAAGCAATGGCTGGTACTCTTGGTGGTTTCACAACGACAATTATAACAAATCCACTGGATATTGTGCGTGCTAGACTTCAGGTTCAGCGTATTGACAGTATGTGTAATGCTTTCAAAATATTATGGATTGAAGAGGGTATAAGAATGTTTTCAAAAGGATTATCCGCGAGATTAGTGCAATCAGCGTGTTTTAGTTTTTCCATTATTATTGGATATGAAACAATAAAACGTGTAAGTGTAAATGAAGAATACAAAAATTATATACGATGGTGAGAATTGATGAATACAAAAAATTAATTTGTGAATTCAAATATTAAAGTTGATTGAGAAGGTAAATATCAGTGGTACACGAATAATTTTCATTCCACCATGTACAGAAGAGCAGTTTGATTATAATAATGTATCAACATGTACAGAATTTCAGAGCAAGGCTTGATTGGTGTTGAACACTTTCATATGTACAGGTTATCAATTATTATATAGTATAATTATTTATAAAATTTTAATTGACCAAATTTAGATAACCATGACATATGAAATGCACTAAAAACAATATAAGAAAAAAAAAAAAAAAAAAATCGTAGTTGATCCATTTTCGTATCTCTTTTTTAATAGTAAATTATATATGTAAACAATTGTATACCTCCTTTTGAATTAACTGATGAAATGAATAAAAAGTAGTATTAAAGAGACAGTGGAAGAAAAAAAAAATAAAAAAATTGAATGATCATTCTGACCAAAAATCAAGTAAATATTTTTCAGATTGCATTTTTTTTTATTCCTTTCTGAAATAAAATTTGTTTTTTTTATTATTATTTTTTTTTTTTATTTGGTAATTGATGAAACAAGAAAATTATATTACTCAGTCTTTATAACGATTGAGGGGTACAGTTTTATAGAATGAATTTGGGGAAAAATCATTAATTTTTTTTATCTATATTATATGTTGTATTATAAAGGAGAGCACTGAGAGACACATTGTTAAGGTACTTAAGTGATTCATACAATAAAGTCTTCACCTCATGTAGAAGTTACAATGATTTCACATATTTTTTGTTTTTTTTTTTTTTTTGTTTTTTCTTCTTACAGCCTATACTAAAATAATTTTGAATTAAACAATTATTAACAGAAATAGAAAATATTTTATAATTGATGAATCTCGTCATCGTCATCAATAATTATACATAATTATTGTATATAAGTAGATAATTCAATAATAATAACAATTCATTTAAATATTATTATGTACAGATGAATCGAGTAATAATAAAATCTAGCGATTGTTTTTTTTTTTTTGCTCAATAATTTTTTCAACAATAATCTTGATACATTTATGTTAAACGAAAAAAAAAAAAAAAAAAATGTATTTCCTACGAAATTTTTAAGATTTACATTATCTTTACAAGTTGATTGACGTTTAAAAGATGCACATTGTGAAAGATTCAATGGGCTTAAATGCAACAGTCATTACCTCTTTTTAGGTGAAAAATAAAATTTTAATTTATAATTAAATTTATGATACTGGCGATAAAAACAGTATTTACTATTCCGACAGAGATTAGTAGATAAAACAGAGTCGACGGGTACGAAGTCGGCAAATTGATTTTCTTTTTTTTTTTTCGCAAATGGAGATATATATATATATATATATATATATCTTTTTTTTAAATCTATATCTTCTTCTCAGTCAGTAATATATTTTCCTATCGATACCTGCATTATCAACAGGTCAAATTGTACACATTTTAGCGTATGTATAATTGATAGAACGCGGGAAAAAGTTCCCGCTCACTTGATTTTTACATCATTTCCTTTGATATTTATTACGGGCATTCGTACATATGAATAATGGAATAATGTGCAATAATAATAATAAAAAAAAAACCCCCATATATAAAAATGAAATTAAAAGAGAAAAAAAAAAAAAAAAAAAAAAAAAAAAAGGAAAGCGAATGACGGGCTGATTCAAACAGCGAATAAATTTATGAGTTTTTCTCGACCCCACAGTTTCGCTCTTTCATTTTGCCTCACCCTCACTCTCTTGGGTAACGTTGCAAATGCAATTCTTAGGATCGATACAAGCGGCCTCCAGGGCAATCAATCGCACCCGTTACTTCAGCTATTATTTCTACGTTTACATCGCGGTCAGGTTAAATGTATTTGGTAGATTCACCCGACTAGTTTTTTTTTTTTTTTTTTTTTTTTCCTTCTTTCCTTTATTATATTTCTACCAGCCAATATACCTCAATCGATTGTTACTCCGTTATAAACTTTTCCATTTGTACTATTCCCAACAATTTTTTTATTATCAACAACTCGATTTAAATATTAAAATTCCCCCACATATATTTTTCAGATCATAAAAAAAAAAAAAAAAAAAAAAAATCAAATATAAAGTTACGTATCATCGATTCTAGTCTCTTCTTCATCTTCATCATCATCATCTTCTTCTATTTCATCGTATTCATCGTCCTCTTCTATTATTGGACTATTTAATCGATGTCTCCAACTTTCAAATTGACTTAAAATTTCCTTTTCATTTGGAATTTCAATAGTGGAAATGTCCCCTTGTATTTCTATGACCGTATCATTTATTTGATTTGCCATTACGGTCTTATCCTCCATCAATCACGAGTCTCGAAATCGTATCGCCCTGTCTCGCCTTGGCCCTGATTTGGGCCCCGCTTGACGTCATATTCCTCCACTAGAACTGCTAGTAATTGTTGCGCCACTGCTGTACACCCCACCGTCACTGCTTTGTGATACACTACTGTAACTGACACTGCTTGCCTGTCCACTGGCACTCATTCCTGCGACATACTGTAAAATAATAAAAAAAAAA
Organism: Dinocampus coccinellae; assembly: GCA_963920625.1. Taxonomy (NCBI): domain Eukaryota; kingdom Metazoa; phylum Arthropoda; class Insecta; order Hymenoptera; family Braconidae; genus Dinocampus; species Dinocampus coccinellae. The sequence goes on along the minus strand of OY987184.1, from coordinate 2,988,366 downwards.
AAAAAAAAAAAAAAAAAAAATTTCCCATTATTACAATTTTATTTTTAGATAATACAGTTATGATTCTGTTTCATCATTTTAATAATAATTATTTAAGGGGTATAGATAAATTTTTACACTCAGACAATCATTTCTACTATATTTATGACGTTATATATGCATTACTGTAATTTAATCTATCACATGTTTTTACGACCATTTAATAAAAGTCATAGAATTTATTAAGCAAATATCATTCAGTGATAAATAAATAAATAAATAATATGAATCATTTTATTTTTTTATATTTAATTACTCATTCCTTCATTACAAAAAACTTTTATTATAATAAACAATTTACCAAGAAGAAGATTAGTATTTTGGATTGACATTACACGTTATCATTATTTGTTTTTATTTTTTGTTTTTTTTTTTTTAACCTTCGTCTTAATTAGTTTTCGGGGAAATCCGTGGATTGAGTAGTTTTTACTCAGAAGATTTTCAAATACATATTCACATTGTGTTTTACCCATCGTTTGTGTACATTTTCGAAAACATTTAAATAGCCCGTTCTTGATTTTAGTTGGTATTAGTGTTCGTGTTGATTGACAGTGAACAAGCAAAACAGTCATGGCACAAAAATTATCCCATCACTACTCTAAGGTAATTTTCATTGAAATAAAAATATTTACATTGACTACAATACGTAGTGATTTCATTACCTTAAAATTTATTTAATTATTATTTCATTTCTAGATTATTCAATACTGTATAATGTGGTTTATTGTTTTTTTTGCTGTTTTTGGATCTGTAAAATCGTGTTTTAATCATGTAAACTGTGAGGATTATACAAATACAAATAGATTTATTTCGAAACAATTTGTCAGAGATCTTGATCGAGAAATTAGAAGTATCAAAAGTGATAGTAAAATGAAAATTATTAACATGTTGGCGTCACGAAATAGATCAGAAATTCCAATAATGTCTAATATCTACAATGATCATTATCAGCGTGAGTTGGTTTTAGATATAAAGAATAAATTTTTTGGTAAATTAGAGCAAATTGCTGTGGCACTAGTGACACCAGAATTAGAATATACCGTAAGATTAATTCACGATGCTATGATTGGTGTGGAAACGGATTGGTGTGCTTTAATTGATATTTTGGGCACTCAGAATAATGCAGAATTGCGGGAAATACAAGATGAATATTATATAAGTGAGTTAAACAATTATAAATTGTACTCGTTAATTCACAAATATGAATTTCTTCATAAATTATCTAAATAATTTTTTTCATTCAATTGTATAAGGATACGGAACTCGTTTGCGTTCCGATTTGGATAAATACACTTTTGGAAACCTGAAAAAACTCTTAAATGCTCTTATTACATGGTCAAGAAGTAAAAGAAGTGATGGGACCAAGGCCCAAGCTAATCAGGATGTAAAAAATTTGAATACCGGTAAATATTATTGAAATAAATTATAGATTTTATTTTTATTTTATATAAAAATATAAAAATTTTACAAATATTCTTTTCCGTTTATTTTTACAGCTTTGAAAATGTTTCAAAATGATACTATATTAATGAACAACATTTTAGTTGTCGGTAGTTTCGATCGTATTCAGAAAGCCGTTTATTGTTATTTCCGTGTATGTAAACAATATTTCGAATCGAAAATTAGCGAAATGTTTGATGGCGATGTTAAACGTGCACTCATTACGATAGGTAAATATTAAATAATTAAATTGAATGATTTTATTGATTCTTATTATTATTTATAAATATTAATTGTAGTGAGATGGTCAAAGGGGAAAAATAAATTTTTCGCTGAAAGACTACATTCTGGATTAACTTCTCATGATACTGAAAACAATTGTTTCATACGTACGATTGTCAGTAATATTGATAATATGGAACCTATTAAAGAAGAATATCAAAAACGTTATAAAATGTCATTAGAAGATTCTATTCGAGTATGTTATATATTTTTTTATTACAGTTTTATTATAAATATTTTTTGGTGCAGTTTATTCCTCAATTGATTTTATAATTAATCTTTTATTTTCAGAAAAATTCGGGAAATGGAGATTACGCAAAAGCACTTATTACTCTAATTGAAGAGAAAAAATACACAGAGGACAAGTCAGATGAAAGTTATGAATCTACTACAGAAATGAATCGATTCAATGTATTAAATTTACTTCAACGAACTCACATCAGTGATTGGATATAGTTTTAACCTTATTGTAAAATTATTTTATAATAAAAGTAATGTAATTTATTAATCATATAAAATATATTAAATTGATCAAATACAAATTGTAATGTAACAATGATTAAAATAATTGTGAAAAGTAAATTCAATTGTATATGACGTTGTACATAAAATATTTGAGAGATTGTGAAATATTCACTAATCCAATAATAGCAAGCGTGATAAAAATGATTGAAAGTGAAAAATTTCCTGGTAACCATAAAATTGCAATATCGATATTTGCGGTATGGGATAAATCAATTGTTTCAATTTTATAACGTGGTCATGCGAATGAAACGTCAATTGATCCTAAAAACTCGGGATATTTAGTAATAAATTGTATTACTCATTGTATTTATCATACATCATTTTATTCTATTTTTTTTTTTTTTTTTTTTTTCTTTTCCCTCTTCGATTATTGTCAAAGTAACGATGTCAATTGATTTTATTGTCATACTAAATATTTATGCATAATACTTTATATTTCTATTTCTAATTAAATTATTTATATATATTTTTTTGTTTCACTCATAATCAACATGCAAATTGGGTGAATGTTGTTTGAAAGTTGATTCATATGTGATTAATTACTAACATGCATGAAACATCAAGAGGTAATATTTCAGTTGCGTGCTTTGTATGTGTATAATATATGTGCCTTCACCCATAATTAGAATAAAATTTTAAGTTTGGGAAAAGAGACATACCACAAACGATTGCCAATCATCTTCTTCCAATGGATAATGAGGATTCAAATATAATATAAAAATATGCGAACTTTTATTTAGATTAAAGTTATAAAAAACTGAAAACTTTTATGGGGAATTTTAAAGAAAATTGGAATTGTGGATATGTCATTAAGTTTGTAGGATTAAAAGAATGAAAATTAAAAAAAAAAAACTCGAGCCAAGTGAGACGACATGTGCAGTAAATTGGACGATGTAGATAAGTACGAGCATATCCCGAGGTTGTTAAATGTAGGTTTGCTCGCCGGAGTTTTCGCGGCTTCGTCGAACCTGGTGCAGCGAGCACGTCGAGTAGTATTGTCTGGATGAGAATTTCTGGAAAAAAAAAAAAAAAAAAAAAAAAAAAAAAAAACAGCGCAATTTTCACGCCCACGCACGATTAAAATTATTAATTCAATTTCAAAAATAAACAAATAAAAAAAATTAATTTATTATTAAAACACAATTTATCCTTATAATTTATTAATTTACTCTATAATTATCCTTGATAAATATTCAAAAATTTCAAAATTTATATTGAATTTATAAAATTTATTGACTATTGAATTATCATTTGGCGTCTTCTCCCACACTATCCTAACAGTAATGTTAAACGAGCCAAGCGTGATCGCCCGTTTCTAAAAGTCATTGTACGATGTAGATAGCACCTGTGTTGTATCGTATATATAGTGTATGAAATAAGTAACTCGGAATATCTCGGAAAGTATAATTCAAGACGGAATTCAGTACGGAATCAGCCGCGGAGAATTAGAAATAGGTACATGAGGTTTGAGTAGGGTGAGTCAGGGTTAATGCTGGCAAGTAGTAACGGTCAGTGGCTGCTGACTATTGTCAGTAGTCTTATCGATCTGTGTAGTCACTTGTAATCGCCCGCCGTTTTTTCGTTCACCGTGGAAGATTAACATTTTTATTATCGAATTAGCTGTCGTTAATTCGACACCACTAGACAATAGTTTAGAAAGAAATGATAAAAGAAATGGCCAAGGTGAAAGTGGTGAATGATTTTGTGAGGATCGACGAGATATAATGGAGAGATAGATGGATGATGATTGCAAATTTTTTTTTTTTTCGTTTAAACAATAATAATATTTACTGAGTTTTAACACTAATTTATTCAACTAATTCTTCAAATTGTAAGAGAACATTTATAATTATTATTAAATATTATTGGAAATAATCTACTTGAGATTTAATGTGTTATTAGTATTTTTATGATATAATAAGCAAATGATATTATGAAAAGTTTATTATTAATAGGATCGGTAGCTCATGCTTTTATGCACTAAGCTTATATTTTTCAATATAATTTAAAGGATAAAATTAAATATTTATAAATCAATATAAACCATACCAAAATTTTTTTCGATTGCTTGCGTCGTATTTTATTTGTCTGTAAAAAAAAAAAAACAAAAAAAAAAAACAATTTTATAAAATTAAATTTATTACACAATTATAATTGGAATCTAGATAAATAAATTTTTTTTTTTGTTTTTTCTTAACCAACATTTTTGCACTTATTTTCCTGGCGGATTCCCTGTGAATACTGAGAATACCAGAGAAATAGAAAAATTATGAAGAAACTGCACGTATAGTGTGAGAGTTATAGTTTTTGATACGAGTAAAAAGTACCAGTTGAGTCTGTTGAAATTTTTTTTTCAACACTAGCACCATTCGCAAAAATGAAAAAAATGAGAAAAAAAAAAATTCACCAACCACCTCGAAAGACGCCGTGTGTTATCGTAATAATTATTAATTTATTCTCAGACTGTACTCACAATTATTATTATTATTATATTTTTTTTTTCAGACTTCTAAGAGTTCGTAAAAATTGAATAAGTTGAATTAAATAAAGATAAAACTAATTTTCTAAGTTTCACTGTGAAAAAAATCTAACTGTATAATAGTAGGAAATTGGTAAAAAAAAATAATATGGATTTGTGAGCGATAGTGTGTGCTGCGATATTCAATATTAAATAAAGTATTCAGTGAAATGCAATGTAAAAGTCGTTTAAATATTTTTCTAGCCGTAAACTTGAATTATCCGAACGATCAATATTCAGCACGAGATTATTTCTATAAAAGTTGCTTAATATTAGGAAAAAAAAAAAAAAAAAAAAAAAAAAAAAATTTTTTTTTATCAATTTTAATATGAGAGAGTAAAAAAAAAGAAGAAAAATGAAAATAGATAGAATCATATAAGTGCCAATTTTAAAGTGCCATTCTGTTGCCTTTTTTTTCCCCCAGGGAATTTAGTATCAAATAATCTGAAGTAACAAAAAAAAAAAAAAAACAACAAATTGGGGATACTTTCCACGCTGATCTTGTACTGGTTCCCTGTCCGGACCGACCAATTTACTTGGATGCACAAGCTTGTGATAACACTATCATACAAACCAGCGCCCACTCACTACTGGCACAAGGACCGTAGTGCATTTATTTTCCTCCCTTACACCTCCACTATCACTTTTGGCTCACTTCCTACCCAACAATATTCTTCCCTCATTCTACACATACACAGCCCTACTGTAACAAACTAATATGTAGTATCTGAAGTATCTCGCATCTCTATTTAACCGCAACGAAAACTAGCGCATTGAATTTCTAGTTAAATTTCATTTCCGGTTGCATAAACAGCAAACACAAGTCAATTTAATACTTTTATGCCGAGCTATGATTGATTTTTGGCGTGTATAAATATAAATTTTCGCGACTTTTCATAAATATCAATTATGTGAAAATAATTTTTTTTTTTTTTTTTTTTTGTATTTTAGTATCTCAATTAAAAATTTTATTTTACCTGACTGGGCTTGCATCTAAATGCAGGCTGATATCTTCTTTTCATTTTTCTTGGACAACAGACACAGAGAATCCTCACGAATGCCCTGAAAATTAAAATTGAAGAAAAATATTTAGCGAATATTGTATTATAATTTGAAAATGAAAGTATTTCAAAGATAATATTGTTAAAATTTAAATAGATTGAAGAAAAAAAATACAAAGTACTTGAATAAATGAAAGGGGAACAAAGTGAGTTGAAGTGTTAGAATTTACATCAATTGTGTCCCCGTTTTGGTGTAGCACGAGAGAAAAACTTTTAAACATCGTGAGGTAGTTTGCATGTCTGTAACGCCTACTTCAACTATCACACGAGCCTTTTGAGTAATATTTTCTACATATTATAATCCCATACTATCCACTACTTTTATTTGCATACTCGTTATGATAGGGGTTAATAGAACACGCGATATTAGTCGTATTTCAAGTGCATAATAATTTATATTGAGGTAATAACATAAACCGTATAAATTCTATGAATCCGTTTCATCGAACGTAATTTCATATCATCATCATCATCATCATTATTATATTTCATTTTTTATGCCTTAGGATAATCCTGAACGACAGTTTCAGTTGTAAAGTATTTAATGATACTACGATGAGGGGAGAAAAATATGAATGGCTGAAAAATGTGTAATAAAAGTTGCTGATAAAAATCTGATGTTTCCATTTTAAATGCCATTTTTGCATCGTCAATCATAATTTATGATGTGAAGGAATAACTGTGACAAAACGAAAAATTGAGAAATAGATAAACTGTGAAAATCAAAAGAGTCTATTCTTTTCCCCTGTTGTGTTTTCGCAATGACCTTATTTTATTTATTTATTTTTTTTTTCTATACCATCAATCAACATTTTTTTTTTGTTTAATTTCATTTCATGCATCAAAGTTTAATATTCATATCGGTAAAAACATGTAATTGCCGTTATGTTATCACAAATGTCACGAATGTATTGACATTCAAGTGCACCAATTTTATTTTATCAACTAGTTTAAGTTTCACCACGATGACCAACTCATCATTGAAATTATTCATTATATTTTTAATTATATTAAACATCAATCTGTATATTACAAAAGCGATTGTCGTTCCAAATTCGAAAATTGAACGAGAAGAAAATCCTGCTAATCGTGATTTCATCGATATTACAAAAAAATTGACTGCTAATCAGGTATTTCATTTGACCCACATCTTACCGTGTATAAATAAATTTATTGAATTATTTATGAGTGACCAACCATCGAGAATTGTTGTACTACTATCAGAATCTATTGATACAGATGTGTCAATCGTGTATTTAACTGCCATCCAAAAGTACCGTGCAACAATTCTTTTGTCTCGTGAACTTGAATTCGATCCAGATTATGGAGGATCCTTGGGTGCACTTATAATTGTACCAAATATACAATACATCGAAAATTCAACAGTTAATTTCGTCAAGCTCTGTAGCAATAGCTGTAAATTTGCAATTATACTTATAGAAATTTTTGAAAATCAAGAATTATTTTTGGAACAAGCCAAAATTTTGATTGACATAATGTGGACAAAAGAAATAGCAAATATTGCTGTTTTAGGAACTATTGACAGTATATTATGGGCAGCTAAAAGTTTGACATTTGCACCGGGAGTTTTGCGACAGCCATCATCACCAGTTTTAGTTAATAACTGCCAGAAATATTATTCTTGGAATGATGAAACGGACATTTTTACACCAATGAAAATGGACAATAGTCTTATAAACATCGCGTATTTCCAACGAGAACCCTTTGTTGGTGTTGAAGAGATAAATAATTCTATTAAATTCTGGGGTCTCGAGGCATCGTTGTTATCTACTACCGCGGCAAAACTAAATATTGAATTGGAAGTATGGAAGATTGATTGGAGAAATGGTACGACAGTAAAAGAAGAGATTAAACATAATTTGGAGAGTAATAAAACTATTGACTTAATTGCTGGTGGGATTTTATGGGATCCAGATGATTACATTGAATTCACAGTAGCATATGATATTGTACAAGTTGTTTGGCTTTCACCAGCGTCCACTAATATTTCACTTCAAGGTTTGATAGCACCACTGGATGATTTAGTTTGGTTTGCTATATGTATACTACTTTTTTTTGGCATTCTGCTTAAATATTTTTTTTTTCGAGACATATCAACGTTGGAAATATTGGCACTGGTAATTGGTTTTTCGTGGTATAAACAGCCTACCAAAACATCATCAAGATTTTTCTATATATCGTGGGTAATTTTTGGTTATATTTTAACTCAATTCTATTTGGCATCATTGGCTGGACAATTACTGGCTCAAGCAGGTTTACAAATTGAAACAATGATTGATTTGCTGAATTCGGGTTTAGAATTAGGCGGTACAAAAACTCATTATATGATGTTTGGAGAAGCGGAGGATTTAAATAATGAAGATAATTCTAATAATATATTAGGAGCCATTTCAAATAAATTTATTGTCTTTTCTCAAGAAGAGTATGAATATCAGCTTTGTGAATTGATGAATGGTCATAATAAAAGTGTAGCATTAGCTGTAACACTCAATGTTTCGTCAATGGGCACGAGTTTTAATACAAAACATGTCAATATTTTAGATGAAGCATTGGCTAGTTATCCATTAGCATTTCCTGTTTGGCGGGGATTGCCGTATCTCGATCAAATCAACTCTGTACTTGCTAGATTGATTCAAAGTGGAGTGGTGGAAATTTTTGGCAAGTCTGCAGCCAGAATGTCCAAGTTGGCTCACAATTATGATGAAGATGATTCAGAAAAAATGAATCTTGAATTGGATGACATTGCGCCTGGATTTATTTTACTAATTATTGGATATTTGATGGGTAGTGTGTGTCTACTCATTGAAATTATATATACGACGTGGATTGGTATGAAAAATCGACGAAAAAAAAATACAATGAAAATAAAAAATACTATGGTGAGGGGACAATTTAAAAAAATAACACGAAATAAACAGCATCGAGTGAAGAAAAATATAACAAAATCAAATATCAAAATTGAATGGTAAATTATTTTATTATAATTTCAAAAATAATCTTGATATTTATTATTTCCACTGAGAATCACTATGAACTAAGAGATATCTAATATTCAGACCCTTGAAGATTAGATCTTTAATTCACATTACGATTTTATTTCTACTCACCACGATATATGAAATTGCCTTCTTCCGTATTTTTTTTTTTTTTTTTTTCTTCCTGAAAACGTCATGGATTTTATGTTAACGTCCGTTTCTCCAGGGATATATTTTTCTGATGTGAAAAGAAAAAAGCGAAAGAAAAAAAATATAGCGTATGGAAATTTTTTTTTTTTTTTTTTTTTTTTTTCTTCATGTACGAACTTCGAATACCAAGATATTATCGATTCATGTTGAGCAAAAAAGAGATAAAGTGTAAAGAACAAAATAAAAATGAGACGATGGAGAGAAGTGAATGGGTAACAAGCCGAAATACAAAATTAATTTGCATATTATTAAGGTAACAGATAGTGAGGAGAAAGAGGGAAAACTAAAGTATACTGGAACGTTGCCAGGTCATGGTTTACTTAAAAAGTGACCCGAATTTTGAGCAATGTGTAGTGTAGTTGACAGAATAAATGTAAATTTATGATATTTAAAAATATATATTTTTTTTCCCTCCTTTCTATTATAAATATTTTTGCGTAAGGATCAATTGGATTAATATCGTAATTTTTTCATATAGTAAATTTTTTTTACTGTCTTCTACCAAATAATTAATTGTCCTGCACCGTTTATTCTCCTCCTCCCAAACAACTAGACAAAACGGAAAAGGGTAATGAGAAAAAAAAAAAAAAAGAAAAAAGTAATAGAAAAAAATCGAGTGTAATTTATATTAGAACATTTGCACATTTCACATTACGCAGAGGCATTTCGACGCCGTTTGGGAAAATAGGAGGGTAGCCATCGTAGTTTTACACACCGACGAGGAAGTAAATCGTTGAGGTTGGAACAAAAATGAGGAGAAAATAAAAAAATTAAAAAAAAAAAAAAAAAAAAAAAAAGAGTGTAATATAGAGAAATTGAGAGGAAGAGATATATATATTCGGTATGGCCACGCAGAGATGAAATAAATCATCGATGAGGAAAAGTTTCTATTCCACTGTCATACAGAAAAACGGCAATTTATTCTTTTTTGATATTATTCTTTCCATTTTTTTTTTTTCTTTTTTTTTATTGTCATATTCAATCGAATGTGCGATGTAAAATATATATAGTAAAAATAATAAAAAAACAAAAAAAAAAAAAAAACGATTTTCCATATAATAATATTAGCAGTTAAAATGACAAATTGTTCTGAATTTTGATGAACACACTCTAACCAACTACTGAAAGAAGAGAAACCAAAAAAAAAAAAAAAAAAAATAGAGCCATGCATTATACATAAAGTTGATCCAGACAAATACATCACAAATAGCTTCAGGGCGACACCTATCACTCACCCATAATATTACTCTTTTTCATTCCACCATATAACCGATACTTTAGTTGTCACAGTCTCAATTTTTACCCGACTTTTTTTTTTTATTATTATTCACGGAAAATTTAGATCTCGTCCGTTATTATTCAACACGGCTTTTTTTTTTACTTTTTTTATCATTATTATGATTATTATTATCTTTTCATTGTGAATACACCTAATGTTACTCAACTGAATGTGATGTAAACGAGAAAAATAGGTGACAACTGTGGGAAAATGAGACACAAAACAAACAGAAAAAAAGGGGAAAAGATCTGTAAAGATGAAAAAAAAAAACTTGAATAAATTCTCGTATATTTTTTTTTTCTCTCCTTTTTATTTATTATCTTCTTTTTAACTTTGAATTGCAAATACTGTGACTCTTGTGACATTGTCCAAACTAAATGGAACTCTATTCAAAAAATAATACTGATAACTCAATGTAATAAAATTTACAAATTTTTATTATTTTAAACCAGAAAAAAAAATTTGTACATTTCTTTTGTTTTTTAAATATATATATATATATATACATATATCATTGAAGTAATCTTTCTTTGCCAATGACAGTTATAAATTAATGTGGTGAAATCCTTGGAGAGTAAACGAGCTAAAGATAAGGGGATTGAGATGTGAAAAGGTGGGGATAGAGATGAAGCTTTTCATTGCACCCATTGCACGAGTGTAAATTACAACTTCTCCCTGGGATTTGGTGTGTAAAGAGTCGTGGATTAAAATTTCCGAGCCTTTTGAATTATTATTCCAACAACGTGGAATCTCGACTTTATACCGAAAAAATTTAAACACTTTTTTTCTTGTAATTTTATTACCGTAAATGACATTTTCTATTGTCATAAAATAGCAGCGCTCACTCCATTGGATTATTACAACTATCATTTTCCTACCTAAAGTCGATTAAAATCAACTATGTTATTTAATATTATTACGTACAGAGAGAAAATAAATTAAATTCTCAATTTTCCAAAAAATAAAAAAATAAATAATAATATCAGCATATGTAAATGTAAATTATAAAAGAATATAAACCTCGTTAATGATAACGGAAAGGAAAGTAAAAAAAAAAAAAAAAAACATGCATCTATGCTCTAAATTGCTAGTTAATAAACAAAATAAAATAGAAGCAATTTAGAATGATTGATAATGTGCATAAAATCACATTCGATTGAAGCGCGAAAATAGCGTGTACCATGAAAATTGTGTGGTTCGTTATCCTTTCGATCGTGGTCGCGTGGCTCGTTCAAGCAAAAATTAAATTATGTCTATCTACCTCTTTTACTTTTCATTCACCTGCTCTCCCTCTCTCACTCACTCACTCACTCACTATCCAATGAACTTACTCATTCCACTCATTGTACAGGGGTGGAACGTTGATAACGGAAATAACGGGCTTATACGACGTCGAGGGAGAAACGAGATTGAAAATAATTTAAATCCCCATCACTTTTTTTGCCCCTTGATTTTTTTTTTTTTTTTTTTTTTTTTATATCGAAAAATTTTTTATACTACTACTGTACTTGAATTACTCTATCTTTCGTGAAAAGAAGAAGAAAAAAAAAAAAAAGAAAAATTCCAACATTTGTATCATAAAAATACATCTGTTAGAATGAGAAAGATAAATAATAATAAGAATAAAACGTAAATAACTACATATACTGTAACTGAAATTTTTCAAAATTAATTGTACACAGGAGATGTGAGAGATATAAATAAGACTAATGATTTGTTTGTAAAGTACGCACTTGAAATACTGAATTTAATTCACTCAATTCCCGTGATGGTAATCACGAGGAAAGGAGACGTGCTCGTGTGTCATCGTCGTTAAATCTACCTGGCATTCAGATGCAGATCGTCTTCTCAATTCACGTGTACATGTTCTATACTGTATATTCCGTCATCCTCTCAAAATCTTATTGCATATTGCATATGTTTCCTGACATGTGTACCTTCATATACAAATCATCAAGTCCTTCATCATTCGTATTTCCCCCAACAAACCAATTTCTCAACTCAATTCCTCTTTTCGTTCGTATCCTCTTCTAGCTCGTCATCCAGTACATACAGTCTTCACTTATTTATGTTCTTGACTTTACGTTGACGTTGAGTGTGCACGTATGATAATATATCGTCTTCGATACGACACTTGTGTCACAAAATATTATTTACCAATGATATTGAAAATGAAAAATAAATATATATATTTATGTATATTTTAGCCATGGATATTTGTAAAATAACATGATATAAAAAGTAAAATAATTATTAATATCACAGTGAAGTTTAGAATTTTATTTATTTATTTATTTATTATTATTTTTTTTTTTCATCATCCAAATCCTAATAGTCTCTCAATAAAGAATTCATTTGACAAAATGAAACTAGTCTATATTTATTTTTGATTGTAATATAAATTCAATAAAGCACTTGTTTCCAATTCATCAAAGTGGATCTATTGTGAATCAAAGTGCAGCCCTAAAGATCACAATTTGCGTACAACGAAACAAAGGATTTATATAGAACTGTACAAGAAATTCGTATTCATCAGCAGCAGAGCAGTTCGTTACCACTACAATCTCATGACACACAACTTTCAAGTTTACAATTCTAAATAGAATTGAAGCATCAAGAGGAACTTTTAGTTATTTACCTGTACATCTGGGCCACCCGCACGTATTTTCGTCTCAAATGATTAGTATTGTTTGTATAGACAACCCAAGCTTATATGTTGATGAACATTTTAGTAATTAGAGCGTCAACAATTAGAAACGGCTTTTTTCATATCTTTTATATCCAAAATTCCCACTAACAATTTGTAGTTATGAAAATAATTATACAACCAACGAATCAGTGAATGGAAATAAAATTGAAAAATCTAAATAAATACCACAATGCATAATATTAAATCACTCCAACAATCATCAGTTACAACAAAGTTTACAAAATTATATTCAATGAATATTACGTTCAATTGATAATACCTTTGATTAATTCATTGATTGATTTGAACTCACGAATCGAACAGCAATGCAATACACGAAAATCTCCAAATGAATTAATCATGATTGAATATGTATTAATAATAATGGCGTGTGTAATAAATTGATGTTTCATGTTGACATATTCCAATAATAATGTCAAACACAGTGTGATGCAGTTACAATGTTTACTACTTGGTTACATTAATTAATCCCTTTGTGAAAAAATAATGCGACGTATAGTGGCAAAATATAATAGTTAAAATGAATCGGTTAATTTTCACTCGGTCGGTAATGTCTTGTGTCTCAAGTGACATGGAAACGGGGTCATAGAGAAGACTATAAGATATGACCTCCATTTGAAAGCTCGCAAGCTACACCCCACTGTTATCCATACGACCTTTCTAATCTACTTGGCGAGCCAAACCGTTGAGCTTGTAACCGTTTTGTTGGGCCATCGTGCCAAAGTAAGCTGGCAATTTCTCAAGGCAAAGCTTCAACCCCGAGAACTAGCAACGACGCACAAGCTTTTTTTTTTTCTTTTCTTCTTCTTCTTCTTCTTCTTCTTCTTTCATATATTTTCTCCCCACAATCGCAATGAATTGCGCGCACGAAATACAATATATACATTCTGTATGTCTTTGTAAACCCATTTTTAGAAGTACTGTAAAAATGTCAGTAGCTTTGTGCAGTGAAAATAGCTACATCGAAAATCTCATTTCCTACTTTCAAGATGTTCTTTCAATATTCATGACTTGATATTGCCTACATTTTTCCGAACAATTTTATATCCTTTTTTGTATATTATTATTTTACTTATATTAAAGTGGGAGAAAAGTGGATAAAAACGAATTTTTTTATTGGTTACAATTGTTGCATAACCTCTAAAAAAATCAAAAAAAAAAAAAAACAAAACAAAAATATCGGTATTATATTACTCAAGTTTTTTTTTTTTCCCCTTCAAATTGTGTATATTATATGGTTATGAAGTAAAGTTTCTTTTTCTTTTGTTATATATCAGCCGAATATTCAACATGAAAAATAAATAAATGTACCGACAGAGTAAAATTAGAATATATCAAGACGATAAAGTATAGTGGGAGTTATACATATATATAAAAAAAAAAAATAATAATAAAAAAATATCGAAAGAAATAGGAGCAATATTTTTAAAGCTTATACAAAGTTTTTCATGTCACTTTGCTTATACTTTTGTTCACTGCAATAAAATGATAATTCACGATGAGGAAGCCATCTTTGTTGTCGTAGAAAAAGGTACGTCTGTGTATAATTTCTACAACTTTTTATTTTCGCATCATATTATGTATTGTATCATGTGATTATTTAAATAAATATTTAAATAAAATATACATGATAACAACAATAATTTATGTGTAAAAATTAGGTGAACAATAATGACCCACCAATTTGTGTATTAATTAAATTAAATCACAGAGCACAGTGTGCTAACGATGACAACAAGATAACGTGATATTTTATAATACGAAACAGTGCAGTGTCAACTGCAAATAGAAATTCCGAAACAAATGCGGTCTACGATCTGATGACACGAGAAAATGTCGGTTTCAAATGTGATACCACTCACGTGTTGGAAAAAAAAAAAAAAAATTAACGAGGGTGATTGTACAAATTGATGACATGAGTATGTTATGTATTATATGAGATGGAGTCTAGATGCGTTCGAATATCAATGAAAGTTGAATGATCGATGAGGTGAGTAGTCATCCATTTGCATAGGATCATTTTACTATTGAGATACAGTAATATATAAATCTCAAGTAGTGGACACATTGAAATCCGTCTCATCAATGTGATAAATTAAATTTCACTAATGTAATAATCGATTTGGTTCATTTAGTTATATTGAAAGAAAAAAAGAAAAAAAAAAAAAATTAATCATTAATTGAATCAAAAAATTGATAATTTTTTAAAATTCATAATACGATAATAAATGAATAGAAATATAGAAAGAAGAGAATACAAATAGAAGAATAGCAAATTATAATGGATAGTCTCGTAGTCTTCACCGAGAAAGACAGATGAGAAGTAACACAGAAACGCAAGTGGAATAACGCTATGAAATAACAGAGGAAAACTCGTCGAATTTATGACTCAGTCTATATGTCAGTAGTACTAGAAACCAAGTCCCAGTGGGTGTTTGCGGGGAAAATTGGAACAGTGCCAAGATGAAACGGAAGAGGGGAGAGTGTTAGGAGTCATGCGGATTTTTTACGTTGACAATTTGGCTCCCCCAATCGTTTTGGACATGAATCGTAGACTTAGCGGCGCCGTTTTCAAGACCTTGGTGACTATTGACTGTATCATTATGTAGTATCCTCTTCTTCTTTCTTGCTTTTCTCTCTTTTTTCATCCGACTACTCTTCTCTGACGTGTCACGCGTCACTGTAACTTATCTGTGTATGCCATTAGATTGTAAGTGTGCAGTTGACCTTGGATTTTTATAGTATATCATGGTATCACGATAACGCAAACGAGACTTATCAAATAATTTTAATTAAAAATTATTAAAATACATTTTATCATGATATCAATAATGATTTAATAGTTATTATTTTATTTTTATATTTATCTTTAAAATTTAACAATTTTGTAAAAGTATAAAAGAGAAGGGAAAAAAAAAAAAAAAAAAAAAAAAAAAGATATTAGTTTACATGTAGAGGTTACTAGCCTTTTTTGAATTATTATTATTATTATTATTATTATTTTTTCATCACCAGTAGTTACGCACCCACACACACACGCAGATGCACAGAGAACACAACAAAGGATAAGTTTTACCGTGAGAGAAACGAGCGCACACTGTGCCGACGCAATAAATTTAGTCACGGTATGGGTCAAAGCTGCGTATTAAAGTAAATTACAGTTGGTGAAGAGTGAAAGAAGACGAGAATGTGTGATAAAGGTGAACACAAGAGAGAATATAACGCGTGAGATCGTACAAAAATAAAAAGAGAAAAAAAAAATTTATAATAATAATAATAATAATAATAATTTTAACGTATATAACGCAACAATATGAAATCCTTGATGGAAAAAAAATATATATATACATGTATATATTTAAAACCCTCGACGATTTAAAGCTGAAAAAGACTCGTGTATATATATATACATAAAAATAGAGTAACCGGGTGTCTGACTATTGAGTAACTTTATTCACTTAACTCAAATATATCTCCTGCGCTGTGGAATTTTATTTTTCTTTATTACGAGAGAAATGCGGCGCCTGGCGAATTTTTTTTGTTTTTTTTTTTGTTTCAAGTGTTTATACTCTCATCTCTGTGTCGTATAATTAAATTTAAAAGTAAATTCTATATATCATTATTTAATTGATAAAATTATAATTATTCAGTTAAATTTATAAAAATATTAATTCAATTGATATAAATTGATATTATTTCATTAATGTGTTTGTACTATTTAATAACAATTTATTTTTCACTGTGTGGCTTTTATCTTTTCTTCTCACCTCATTTTATTTCGATATTTTACTCGTACCACGGCACTTCACTGCTCTATTTACATAGATGTATAGACAACTCGGTATTTTCACGTAAAATACCCGTGAGAATCACATAAATGAGCAGTCACCCGGGAATCATAGCTGTCTCTTTGCATGAGACAGTGGTAAATACACATGTAAACATAAAATGAAAGTGAAATAGGAGAAAAAAAACAAAAAACAAAAAAACAAAAAAAATTGCCATAGGGGATTGCAAATAAAGTGCGAGCAGTGGAGCAACGATGTGTACTACAGATGTGGCTGTCGATTCCCTTGTGTGCTGCGTCAAGCTTTTTATCCGTTTTGTTTCTTTATTATTATTTTATTATTTTTTGTTTATTTTATTATTGTTATAATTATTTTATTATTTTATTTTATTTTTTTTCTTTTATTTATTCAATCGTTTTTATTTGCAAATTGTTACAAACGACAATCGATGACATTTCAATTTTGAAAATTTATTTAATTATCAAAAAGAGAGAGAGAGGAAGAAAAAAAAAATATATTTTATTTATTTAATTTATTTTTATATGAAAATTATGTACTTTAATATTATCAAGATTTTTATGTAATAAAATATTGTTATTGAGGTATTTTTTTATATTAATTGATTTGTCTTGATGGGCACAGGATGAAGTGAAATTGAGATATAAAAAACAAAAAAATTTTTCAAGTTGAAAAATCGAGTGTTCAAACACAGTGATAGAGATTTTCAATGTTATCAATCATGTGACATTAAATTTATGATGAAATAAAATATTAACAGTATACGACTATGTTTGACGTTCTTCTTTTTTCTTTTTCTTTTTTTTTTTTTTTTTCACGCTTACTTTTATACTTTTCTCCTAATTCGACGGGATATTGCCACACAATTTACTCTTAGATTTATCTATCATGCCATAAACTATCACAGACTATATAAACTTCAGTGAATTCAAATGGAGTTTAAATTAAATTGGTCACGAACCACCGTCTATATTAAACAGTGTCAAAGTAAGTTAACAAATATTTTCCATCATTCGTGAAGAGTTAAAAACAAAACAAAAATTTATATATTATGTATATTTCAAATAATTTCTATTTAAAAAACATTAAACAGAATTTTTAAGTAATAACCACTGTCTCTTTCTCCTTTATCTGTTTATATCACTACTTTTTTTTTTCTCCTTTCCGCCAATTTTAACAATAAAAAAAAACAAAAAAAAAAAACAAAAATTATAGTAAACATGAAGTATGAGCACGTAAAGTAGTAAAAGTATAGATGTCGAAAAGTAGACCAATGAAAATTACAAAATGCCTTCGAGCGTGATCCAATTAAAACTTTGTTCAAAGTCCCATGTACGTATCGTGACGGTTAAATACATCCTTTTCCATCTTTCATTGATGTTATTATTATTATTATTATTATTGTTATTATTATTAATATTATTTATTATTATTTTTTCTGTACTATTTAAAACCTTCAAAAACATATCCAACACCAATTGTCTGAGTTGTAACAAAACAAAAAATAAATAAATAAATAAATAAAATAGGAAAAACAATAAAAAAATATAATAGAAATAACGATAAAAAATATTTATAATAAATTGCAGTTGAATTCATTGTATTAAGGTTGATGAATAAAAAAAATCCTTCAAGTGAAAAATACCTATTCACAATGGATATCTTAATAAAATAAACAAACAAACAGATGAAAAGAAAGGAACAAAAAAAAAAAAAAAAAAGAATAATAATATTAATAAAATCTATGAGAAAGTGGATGTGTGTGAGATGAAAAATTGGGAAAAAATCAGTTAAAACTTCTGGTGATAATGGGATTGGTTCTGTTTCATCAAGCAGAACGTACACACTTGCATCCAGATTCCATATCCTCATCCTTCTCATTTTCTCTCTCTCGAATCCTACACTCACTATCTTGCTTTTTTCCCGTCTGGATCCTTCACTTCACTTGCGCTCTACACTACCCATATGCAGCTGAAACTAAACTTAAGGATGGAGCGGGTTGGTTGGTTATATATATATATATTTTTCAATGTTAGAGGCTCTCACGCGTTGAGCTGAATCGCATTAAGTCGTCGTGGAGAAGTGGATCTCCATAGCATTTTCAAACCCCAAAGTAATTTCCATCCGCCGCACTTGCTGAGCTCACACATTGGATTTTCTTCCTGTTTTTTTTTTTTTTTCTTCTTTTTTTCACCTTTTTCCCCTTTCCAATAATATTAAAATATCCCATTCTAACACTTCAGAATGAGACAATTTCAATAACTCTAAAATCACATCATCATCATCATCATCATATTATGAGAAAATTAACATAAATATTTTTTACTGAAAAAAAAAAAAAGTATAAAAATTTATTTCATTTGATATTTAACTTGGAACAGAAAATTGAAGGAAATAAAAAAGTCAAATAGAATACGAACTGAAAATGAAGAGGGGAAAATAAATGAAACAAAGAAACTTTATATAATCCACGTGGTAATGTTGATGGTGTTGACGGCAGTGAAGGTAGTAGTGGTGGGAAATCCGTTGGTTCAACTAGTACAAACGTAAAGACATTTTCTTTGTGACATGTAAGAAACTCCTGGTGGTTGTCCAAGTAATTTTCCAGATAACCGGATTTCACTCGGTGTCCCATAGGAGCCTAAGGATACAACGAGGTGAACTGTTTCCTCGATGTCAGCTTACACTTAAGTAACCACCTCAAACATGGATAAGTTTATGATTTCAGCCGACACAGTTCTTACATATACGATACAACTAAAGCTACACGACCTAGAAATCTCACCAAATAATATTACACACAAAGTATTTTTTCATTGACATCCAATGAGATTAAAAATATAAATTTTCCTCTAGAAATAATGGAATTAATTCATATTCAATTATATTGATCTATTTTCCTTCCCTCTATAAGTTTTAAAATAATCCAATTCATCAATAATAAAGTTATATAAAAATATTCAAAAAAATATACAAAAAAAAACTGAACACGTGACGAAAACACAATTTGAATAATCTCACTAATTATTTTGAATTGATGATCAATCATCTAAAAGTTTTACATCAATCCACTGATAATATATAATTAAATAAACTTAATATTTCCCCCGTGAACAATTTAAATCAATTGTTATTACAAACTGTGATTAATAATCAAAGTTAATCAGAAAAAAAATTATTTTCTCACTTTTTCCTTTTTTTTTTTTTTCTATAATAAAATAAAATTATATTGGATGACGTGGTTAGGCATACCATAAATACATATATAGCAAAATGTAACTGCCCACACACACCTACACCTACATACAGTTTAAGGTTATACGTTGACGTCGACCATCGATTTTACGTTTATCCAGGTAAATATCCGTGAAGCGTGATAGTTACACGTGGGATTGCACATAGATAGCCTGTAGCGGTTTGCTAAAGCTGTGGACACTTGGCATACGCCTTTGTCCGTACACGCGATTCACAATTTAACCAGTTGAAATACGCGTGCACTATTTGATTATAAACAACAGTTGGCACAATCTTTTGCCAAGTCTTTTGTTATTGTTGTTGTTATTATTATTTTTTTTTTATTTCTTTATTTATTATTCTATTTATATTTTTAACATTCAATATTCCACATACAAATTACTCAATGATATTTATTTTTTTTTTTTCATTTTAGTTTATTTTTCTTTCAATTTGATTAAATACAATAGAATATTTAATAAGGTAAAACGTGATTTGCATGACAATTTTTATGAAATTCATTAAATAAAAAATAGGATTTTTAGTATTTTTAATATTTCTCTTGGTTTTTTTTTTTTTTTTTTTTTTCTTTATATGTGAATGATAATGGAATCTATGTAAATAATAAATATCATATAATGCATGCGCATAAGAAATATGCAGATTGGAATGTGTTGGAGATAGTTGGATAGTGGAATTAAGGGTTTATAGGTATATGACGATGCAGAGAATACCTAACGTAATCAACCTTGCGTCACGATGGGCTTAATTAATTTGGACGAATTAATCCGGCAACTTTGATGATCTCAGTTGGGAAATATGAATAATCGTAGAGGTCGATAGGTATGAAGTAGAAGATAGCGAGAACTACCGCAAATACGTCTGATACCATATGTTGATGAACGTTTTCGCAAATCTATCACTTTATTGAATATAACAAACAAATAGTTATATTTGAATGATTTACCACCAATCACTTTTTTATATGAGCAATTTTCATTAATAATTATCCACAATTTATCAATAAAAAAAAAAAATTACGTACATGTCAAATGTATTTGAATAACTGAAAAATCCTAGAATTTCCTGTTTTGTTTTTTACGGTTTTTTATATTATATATATTCAACTGCCTTTTTTATTTCATTTTCTCGGCATTATCACGTGATTCGTCATGCATTTGGGTTGAAGTTGATGATGGTTAGTGAAAATGTGGGAGGAAAAAAAAAAAAAAAAAAAAAAAAAACGAAGTAAAATATGAAGAGATTGGTTGAAGATTGACAAACGGAAGTGACGTATATGTGTATATATGAGTGTGCGGGTGTGTGGAGGAAGGTATGGGATAGGAATTCGTTTGGTTCAGAGCCAAGTGACATGGAAATATTGAAGATCCATTCGCCAGTGAGAATACGCCCGAGATAAACTTCCAACATCCGAGATTTTAAATTGACACTCCAGATTTTTATTCCACTGTCTTTTTCCTTATTCACCTTTAGCCACATTTCTATTCTGCTTTTTTTTTCTTTTTTTTTTTTTTTCTTGTTTCAAATTATTGCACAGTCTGCATATTTCTTTTATTATTATTATTTTTTTCTTCAATATCAACAAAAAATATTGAATTTTTTTTTTTTATTCAATTTTTTTTAATTTTGTTATGAATTTTATTTATTTATTTATTTATTTATTATTTTTTTAAATTTTTTATTTTAATTTTTCTTCATTTTTATCCGTATTGTATAAATTATAGTGCGATGTAATTTATGATACTACATAATCAGTATGAAAATAAGAGATTAATAGAATGAAATAGCGAATAGTGAAATAAATTCATTCATTGCTATATTCGATTCAATGACCTTTGACATTCGTATTTATCTTAATTATAATAAAAAAGTATGTGTGCATTTGTGTCTTGGTTCGTTGTTCAACTTAAACTATCTATATCTTTTGTGCTTTTCTTCGTTTGGCTACATCGTCGACCCGACCAAACCCCCATTTCTTCTTTGACAATTGAAACGAGACGACGTCGTTGTGATTGTCGTTGCAAGCTTGAAAATCACTTTTTTCCTGTTGTGAAAACACGGTTTTCCTCTCAATACAAAGTCATGAATAACTTGTTCCATTCACGCAGGTGAAAATTGTCATTTTCTTTTTTTTCTTCTTCTTCTTCTTAAACTACATATATATGTCACGAGTTTATGTACATGTCACATCAAATAACTATGCAAAAATTCTTTTGAAAACTTGCAAATATATTTCAACTTCAATACATACGCACACATTGTTACACACATTCCCATATATACAATAAGGAAATATAAAAAAAAAAACTTCATATTGTGTATAAGTTGAATATAATAGCAATTTTGTTTTGTTTGAAAAAAGAAAAAAAAAAATGATGATATTTTTTTTTTTTTTCTAAGGGAATGTACAGACTGCTTTCTATAATCTAAAAAGTGAGGAAAAATAAGAAATTAAAATTAAATTAAAAACAACAAAAAAAAAAAAAAAAAAACGAGGACACACTTTCTTTGACTCACGACGAGATTGACTATGTTGCACGATCGATCAGGACACGAATGGAACAGACGCGAGAGAAAAAAAAAAAAAAAAAAAAAGTAAATGAAAAGACGAAAAAAAAAAACAAAAAAAATTGTGACAGTAAAGAAAGGGATCGGACCAGTTGAACATATAGAGGTACAAAAAAAAAAAAAAAAAAAAAGAGAGAGAGAGAGAGAAAGAGAGAAACGTGTAGATAGTAAGGGCTTGCAATGGTTTAAGGTTCGGTACAAATTGAAAGGCTGTCACTGATTCGAATCCCTCTCTCTCTCTCTCTCTATCCAACAATTTTTTTTTTTTTTTTTTTTCTCTCCAACTTCTACTTCCACTTTCTCCCCACATTCTCTCATTATTTTTTTCTTTTTTTCTCCTTTAGTCCGAGATGAAAATTGTACAATATCACAGCAGTAGGAATACGAACTTTTTACGTAATTGTCAATTACACTTTTTATAAAATATATCTACGTCATTGTTACATTAATCAAAAGAAAAAAAAAAAGTCAAAAAAAAAAAAAAAAAAATTTAGAAAATTAAAAAATTAATTATACTATTAAATAATATTTATTTCAATAGATATATTATATTAATTTTTAATATTGATGAAATTTAAATCATCTTTGAAGATAATTAATTTCTGTAATATAATAGTAAATTGTTGTATCAAGTTTCTCCACAAAATGACGAAGTAGATTTATTTTGATTGTATATAAACTTACGTAGGTGTATATTGATAAGATGCATTCAGAATTAAATGAGAAAGACGACACTGGGGTTTTGGTCATGGTACATATTACGTAAGATGATGGATTGTCAGAGGCCTCATAATATCTCGACAATAATTAACGGATTTTATCTATTCTCTTTAACGACATCAATTATATCATAAAAATAAAAATTTATACAAGAAATTTAATAAGATATAAAATTTATCTTTTTTTTTTTTTTTTCATTTTAATTTTGATTGAAATTTATTGCATAATCAAAGTTAATAAATGTTTTTTGAGTTTAACATATTTACTTATTATTTATTCACAATGTGGATAATACAAAATACAAGTTTGGCAATTATTAATGAGATAATAATTATCAGTGTGTTATTTATCACTTTGAATAAAACTTTATATTACATCAGAAATAACATCACAATATAATTTAAATGAATAAAGCAAAAACAAAAACAAAAAAAAGAATAAAAATAAAAAATGCGAGAAGAATAAAAATTGATATTTATAACTTTTGATATATGACAAAAAAAATTCGTTAGATATCAGTGAAAGGATAGTAAAATAATATTGTGTATATTTAGGGATTAAAGTTTAGTGAAACATGGGAATTGAGGTTGAAACTAATATATATATATATACATAATGGTATACGTTGTATGATACACCCGGTAGTGTGCACAGTGACAGAGTAAGTTTAAAACCAAAACCGAGTTTCGATATAGCGAGAAACGCGCTGTGAAACCTCAAGATTACTATTCTCTATTCGTGCTCTATTCGGGCGTGATTCGGCTGAAAATACAACAATTGATAATGAAACCTCACAAACTCACTCTCCTATATATTTCAATAATTTTCTTTTTGTACATTTGTATATATATTTATATATTTTTTTTGTTTTATGTTGTTTTTTTTTTTTTCAATTTTTTTTTTGTTTCATGTCCATAATATATCTTTTTTTTTCGTTTTATGATATTTTTTCATTATTTATTATTCAACGTAAATGAAAAATAGCGAATAATTTAATATGAAAAAATTATTTTATACATAAGATGATTTTTCTTTTTTTTTTTTTTTTTTTTTTCGAAGGAGAAAGAAAATAAAATCTTTGAGAAAACTTACCAACAAAAATTATCGTCTGAAGAATCTCTTATCATTGCCATTATATATATATATATATGAATATATCTATATATATATAAGCGATTTACCACTCACTGACTCATGTTCGAACCGGCGAAACTACAATTCCTATTGACTTGAAATTCGGCATGGAGATTGCTCATATAACGTAGACGCTCACTAAGAACGGAATTTGTGAAACTCCTACAGCAAAATTTTTTTTTTTTCGGAGATTCGTTATGACCGGAAATGAGATGGTAACGGTTGCTATGCTAATTGTTGTCCCTAGCAACGGTTGCTATGGTAATAATTGCCCCTAGCAACGGTTGCTATGGTGATTTCTTTTGTTTTTTTGTTTATGATTGAAAACAGGGTTTTTGAGTCGAAATCAAGAGAATTATGATATGCTAGTTGATACCCGTCCACTTTGCTGGGCGTGAGATGAAATTGATTCATAAACTGTTGTTTTCATATTGGTAGGCGAATTCCGAGTAGAGAAGTATGATAATTTATCACTTTTAGTGAGAACGAAATCAGTCAGTAAGTGGAAGAAATTGTCTACTGGGGACCCGCCATGTAAAATAATGGGAAAGCATGCCACTACACAGTACCTCATGGGTGATGTGGAAATCTGTGTAACGACAGATTCTGTTACTCACCGACTCATTTCCTAATCATGGTGATGATGAATGAATTATCATACTATGTACTTAAAATTTGTCTCCCAACATGAAAACAAAAGTTCATGATTCAATGCCAACTTACGTCCAGCGAAGCGGACGGGTATCTGCTAGTATATATATATATTCACTCTCACTATTGTGCCCACACAAACTTTTATAATCATATATAGTAGTATGAAAAAGTTTTTAAATTTTCATTTATTAACAATTGCCATTGACGTGAACTATTTTATCATTATATTTTCTTGCGCTCTCTCTCTCTCTCTCTTTCTCTGACTCTGGTAATTTTTTTATTTTCATCAAAAAATTGTCAACAAAATTTTATTTCATATATTGAAAAAAAAAAAAAAAAATAAATAAATAAATATATAAATAAATCAAAAAGACAACAAAAATATATTTTTTTTTTCCAATTTTTCGTGTTTCAATTATTATTAATTTGGTTTTTTTTTCCTTTCATTTTTTTCTTTCATTCTCCTTGATAAAAATACATATATGCACTAACACTTTATCAATTTATATTCCTACTAACGATGTGTACATAAAGAGAAAAAAAAAATTATAATAAAAGATAATAATAACAGTAGCTGAACGTTAGTCTCATAAAATGTTTCCTTCACTATCAATTTACTGACGTTCCTGCAAAAGTGTATGTGCACATTATAAATTCTCCTTTTTGAATGTATGTACGTGTAATTTATTCGTTGAAATTTTGAACGTGAATCTGCAGGAAAAAAAAAAAAATAAAACTACATGTATATCACAAAATAAAAAAATATTTCATCAAAGAGTTTTGTCATCGACTCGATTTAATTTTCACGTCGTAATTCAGGACTGAGAGATACGTTCGTCCATAAAATTCCTCCTTCTACTTTCTCATCTACTCTTTATTTATTTATTTATTACTATTGTTATTTATTTTTTATTTTTTATTTGATCCGCAACAAATTTTTTTTCCATAATGTAAATAAAAAGAGAAGAAATAATAATAATAAACTTTAACAATGCCATTAAGAGTTTGTGTTATTATCGTAGACACACGGTCCTATATCCTCATTCAACTGTGTACAATTGATAATTATTATAACGATCATGCATTAAAAAAGAGTGAGAAAAAAAAAAAGATTTTAAAATTAATAAAATTTTATTATATATTGAAAAACAAATTTATCAAACAAAAGAACGAATTATTCCGTTGACATAATGAAAATTTTGAATTGATGATTTTGATTATCAATTTATATATTAAATAATTTGTTTTTGTTTTTGTTTTTTTTTTTTCATTTATAAAAAAATTTTAATTGAATCAAATTTTTTCTTGTATTTTTTTTTTCTCCCTCCATTTATTGACAAGTGTTTCGCCAATAATTTATATTCATCAACGCCAATTTTCTCACTCTGTCCACTTGCCATGAAACTAATTCATGAAATACTTGAAATTCCTCAACGAAACTAATGAGAAAGTTAGTGAGAAAAAAATGAATAAATAAATAAATAAATAAATGAATAAATAAAAATTAAATAATCAAAGTCAAAAAGAGATTGAAGACGGAACGAATAACGAGAGATTGAATAGTCGATCGTCACGTTCATCTTCATTGATTCATCCACCACCACCATCATCCCCTCACCTACACTCAAAGTCCACTCCATGAAAATCTCAATTCTCCACTTTCTTCCTTATTATTATTATTTCTTTTATTTTCATTTTATTTTTTTATTCCTTCTACTTTCATTCGTCATCTTCATCTGCTCGTTATTCCAACAAAAAATTTATACATTGATTAATTACGTTTGCAATGCAAATGATTTTTCACAATATTCATCAAATTTTTAAAATGAATTTCATCACAATTCGTTATTTACTACTCTATCGTTTTTTTTTATTCTTCTATTTTTTTTTTTTTTTTTTTTATACACTTATAAATCTGAATATTGTAATTATCAAATAAAGAAAAATAAAAAAAAAAATACGACAGTGACAGTGTGTCATTTAGGATAATCCGTTTATACTACATTTTTTTTTTTTTTTTCCTCTTCTTTGCTTTTTCCCATACCTTATTCTTTATGTCTTTCAGTTCTGGACTTTGATAACAGTCGTTCGCAATGTTGACTGCCTTCATACCCTTTTCGTTTCCCCTATTTCCGTCAATTTCACCCTCTACACTCCTAAACCACTGCCCTTTACCCTACTGCTATTGCTGTAGTCGTTGTGACCATAGCGAATTGATCAGAAGATATAAGTTTGTTACTCCTTTTTTTTTTTTTTTTTTTTGCGTTTTCGACCTTTTTGCGGTCAGCAATACGATATTTTTAGTAAGTATAATAACGTCATTGGTAGAAGGTGGTGATTGTGGTTATGATATGAAAACTAGTGAGACCGAGACAAAACGAAAAAAAATAATAAAAATAAAAAAAATATACAAAAAAAAAAAAAAATATTTTACATTTTAATGAATTTTTAAATAAAATATACAAAAAAAAAAAAAAATATTTTACATTTTAATGAATTTTTAAATAAAATATATGATTGAATGTTTTGTTTTATTTTTCATCTTTTAAATGTAAATATAGGTAAAAATATTTCAATGGTGGGGGATTTAAATATAATCCTGCTTGGATATTCAAGTGAATTGTCATTTCGATTGTGACATTCTGCATGGTTAGAGACATTGGAGTAGCTGACGCTGTCGTAATCCCTAGTATTCATTTGGAAAAATTCCTTACGAAATTTCCTTTTTGCATGGAACATTTCTACATTCATACCCACGACGTAGCCATTTCTAATGGAATTAAATGTCTTTTTGGGTTGCAAGAATGCATGAAGCGACAAAAAAAAAAAAAAAAAAAAAGCAAAAGAGAAAATTAGCAGTGTCTGTATGTATGGGGATTTATATATAAGAAAAAAATTTTATTTTGTTTTGTTTTTGTATCTTATTTTTTTTTTTTTTTGTTTAGTGAAAGTATAACAATGAACTTGATGTGATGATAAAAAGAAAAGAAAAAAAAAATTTATATATATATATAAAGAATATATTTATAATAGTAAAAATGTAGAGTTAGTATTGAAATATGAATTGGACTCACCGACGAAAATCACGACTCCAACAGGCATAAATAACAGGATTCATACCGCTGTTGATCCAACCGAGCCACGTAACAGCAGCAAAAACAATTTCTTCGTGCCAAATGCACCTAGAGCAAAAACCCGACAAAAGATTGACAACAAAAAATGGTAACCAACATACAATAAACACGCCCATAACAATTCCCAATGTTTTTGCTGCTTTTTTTTCCTTAGCAAATTTAGCTAATTTTCTCGATAGTGAAAAATTTTTTCCAATATGTTGTTTATTATTTATACGCGTTGATGGGATTCTCGTGAGTCCATTATTATGTAATGTGAGTGGTTCTTCCAAGTCTTGAAGATCCTCGGGCGTGCTTGACGCTGTTCTAAATAGATGTCGTGCATCTGTATTGGTAGCACCACCCCGATGTATTCTAAGAGTTAATTCCAATTCACCAGAAGCCATCATAACTTGTTTCGTACCGAGTTTGAGGCTTCTTGTTTGAATAACAGCTGCTCGATATATACGATAATAAGTAAATACCATGACAAATAATGGCAAATAAAAACTGATTGTTGATGAAAATATCAAGTATCCAAGATGTTCTGTAAATGGACATTTATCCTTTGGTACTTCTTCAGTTCTAACTGCTCGCCACCATGCAATTGCTGGAAATGATATTGCACTTGAGCATATCCATACAATTGCAATTAATATAGCAGCGCGTTTTCTGCTCATACGCGTTGGATACGTAAATGGATCAGTTATAGCCCAATAACGATCCAAACTAATCACACATAGATTTAATATTGAGGCCGTAGAGAATAATACGTCCAATGAACGCCAAACGTCGCACCAATCCGTTGTGAATAGCCAACGATTTTCCAATACTTCATAAATTGCGCTAAATGGCATCACAACCAAACCCACTAAACAATCAGCGAATGCCAATGATGTTACGAAATAATTTGTCGCTGTGTGTAGATATCTTTCGCGAAATACCGCGAGTATAACCAGTGAATTTCCAAATACCGTTGCCACAGAGAATAGAATGAGAACAACTGCCAAACCCGCTCGATCACTTGCTAAATCCCACAAATCATCGGACGTACCATTAATTGTATTGTAACTTGTATTGTAAAATGTACGATTTAAATCATGGGACAACATGGACGCGTCGTCCCAACCCAACAGGAAGATGTTACTGCTCTCATTCATCATTTTAACGTTTCCGACAACCTCCGACGACGGTTTAAATATCTCAATTGATTCAAGTCATTGTATCTGTCTAAGACTACGTTTTAACTCTCTCTCACTTGATTGTCATTGCATTATCAACATCAAATCGTCAATACTCCGGTTCCATAATTAATCATTTGACATTGTTCGATTCGTTGAATCCCCAAACTGTAACAATAAAAACCAGAAAAAAATAAATAATAAAAATTTTATTATTTATCATCAATTAAATATTTTATAAATAATTCGAAATATCTCATATCATTTGATAATGAATAGTCAAAAATTGTATAAGTTATTAATATAAATTAATATAAATAATATAAATTTGTGACATTTCTACATGATTCAATTGTAATATTCAATTCATTTACTCTATTTCAATGTCACTGACTGATCATAAATAAAATAATTGCTCTACCATTGAAATTCACACATTTAATCTAGTATATTTTCACAATGAACCAGCCATTTCACATATAAATCTCACCTATCTAAAATTAATTTGTGTAACACCATTTTCATGTGCATCGATAACAATAACGAAAAAAAACCCAAAAAAAAAAAATGGAAAGGAAAAGAAAATTTTCATTTTCATCATATACATAAATTTTTTTTTAGTTTATTTGTTTTATTTATTTATTATTATTTTTTTTTTTTTCGTGTGTACTTTGTGCCACAATTTCCAAAAATTTTATTACAAAAATCAAAAATCATTGATGCATAAGATCAATTGATAATCAAAAAAATCCTAGAAAATTATTTCATGAATGACCGAATTCATTGCAATATCACGTGAATATTATGCAATAAATATCACCGTCAGCTGAAAAGTTATAACTGAATGTGAACATTAAAGTCTGCAAATACCTCTCTCGGTTATCACGAAATAGTCGGAAAAAAGGGATAAAATAAATAGCTGTCTAGAAAAAACAAGTAAAAAAAAAAAAAAAAAAAGAGGAATGAATAGAAAAATTAATGAGACAACAACAGAGTATTATTTTCATTATTATTATTATTATTTTTTTTTTTTTTCATTTTTTTGCAGCGGTAAATTCTCATTTTACTAAATAAAAAATTTAAAAAAAAATGTATTTATTTACACACTTTATCACGAAATATAGCAGATAATATTAAAATTATATATAAAAATTTCATGTAACAATTGAAAATAAAGAAAATCAAATTGAGTAATAATATGTCATTGTAACTATTGATTGTGTATATAAATTGGAATAAGTAACAGAAATAAAATAAGAGACAACTGTTAATTTTGTCAAAATGGAATGACACCAGCAAGATATTTATTTCTTTATTTTATTCATTATTATTTATTTTTTGTTTTTTTTTTGTTTTTTTTTTTTTTTTTTCGGGTGTTGTTTTCTATACTCTTGTCAGACGCAAAAGAACTGGTTCAGAAATGAACAACAGGGGAGCTTTGAAATAGAGAACAGGGCAACGTTGAACGATAAAGTGAGGACAAAGTAGAGCGGTATTGAATGGCCCATGGCAATACACACTGTAGTAATACAAGATATAGTAGTAATAGTAATAGTAGTAGTTGTAGTAGTTTTAGTATTATGGCAAGTCCAGTAAGCAAACGAGTGAGATACAGAGACTGATGAAGAGAATGAGAGAAAGAGTGAGGAACAATGTGTGCTCTGTGTGCTTCAATGTCTGTGAGTTTGGATAGGGTCAGGCTTTCATCCGTGATCCGGATGAATGTTTGCCGCTGCTTGATCAAAGCAGATTCGATCCGTTGTTCGTACCAATAGCACCCTATAACGTTCATCATTCTACCCTCACATCCCCTTATATTTATGTTTTTCTCAGCACCCCCAACTTTGATTTCGTCACGGTAAATTTCATTTGCTTCACGTTCTCCACTTACAATTAACTTTAAGACTTTTTTTTCTTCTCTTCTTTTTTTTTTTTTTTTTTTTTTTCTTTACGTAATCACAAACTTCAATTTTATAAATAATCTTATTAAGCAGAAAAAAAAGAAAAATAAATAAATAAAACAAGAAAAGAAAAAAAAAAATACAAATGATAAAAATTGTATTTAATTTTTTTTTTTCTTTTAGGTGTGATTGATAAAATCATGAGGATTGAGAGTGTATAAATTTAATTTGATTCAATACAATGCAACCAAGTGAACACAAATCCACAATTGTTTAAGTCAATATCAGTGTCAATGTGTGAAATGGCACTTTGTGCCATTGACATTGACACAGTAAATACAATTTCATAATCTAAATAATACTTGACATGCAGTAGCAGTAGCAGTAACAGTTGTAACAGCATGTGCCAATCTCATAAGCCTCTAGGTGGTTTTGAATCGTTAAAATCAATATACAAATTTAATTTTCTAGTACAAAATACACAACAATTGTTGCTATTACAATTGTACCAATGAATATACGAATTTTAAATGTATCTTTATCGTGTAATAGTCACAGTATAACTCCCAATTGGTTGCATGAAAAATAAAAAAATAATAAATAAATAAATAAATAAATAAATAAATATGTATTTGTCTTTAATTTTTTTTTTTTTTTTTTTTTTCATTTTATTTTTCTTGTATTTTTCACCACTTATTTCTCGAACACAACATAAATAATGTTGTTCGTTTTTTTTTTTTTTTTTTTTTGTATAGTCGTTTTTTATTAGAACTTGTAAATATCGTCTGGAGAATATGGATCCATTAATCCGTACATAAAGGAACATCTATAAATTTTTTACATGCCAAATCCAACTACTGCGTTGTTAGGGACGTGTTCCTATTACCACCGCAGAAATATCGTAAAAATAACGCCCAGTCGATAGTTATACCTATACTAAAGAGTGGATTTTAAACATCAATGCGTATTGAATATACGTGTATGTGTACCATTTATGGTTTTTATCGTGGAATATTATAAATGATAGTGTAAATTCATTTTAAAACTTCAATTTGACATTTAACTTTTTTTTATTTTTTTATTTTTTACGAGACATTTTTTTTATTACTATTATTATATATATATATATATTTTTTTTCATTTATTGTTCGAGATAATGTAAAATTGAAGCAATAAAAAAATTAAAAAATTAAAAAAAAATTTTTGAATTTTGTTAGTACAGATGATGAGTCAGGTACAATTTTTTTGTTTTTTTTTTTGCTTTTTTCAGTGTAGATTTAAGAGTGAAAAATATTATAACTCAATAATGTTTGTCAATATGGTGAAAATTTTTTTATAAATACTTTTATAATTATGTAAATAAATTGTCTCCAACGTGATTTTATTTTATAATAATTCTGTGAATATTCGTGTATATTTTATCATAAATCACGACGTTGGCACATTGTGAATAAAAAAAAAAAAAAAAAAAATCACCTGTATAATATTTTTGAAATTAAAAATTTTGAAATGTTTTTTTAGTGGTAATTAAGCAACACAAGAGTTGATGAAATGTAGGAAGAAAAGGGGAATTACCACAAAATATAAAGGATGAAAATATTGAAAATTCTTGAGTTGATAGAAAGTGATAACTCATCCACTTTATTGTACACAACTTTACATGTATTTTAGTAAAATACGTGGATTGTATATAAAAAAATAACATAATCCAAATGTTAAAATTAAAAATAAAAAACTATATAGAATATTATTAAAAAGTTTTACAATTAATTTCACAATATCATACCATTGTACAGTAAAATTTTTTATATAAATCAATAAATTGTATATATTTCAATTTTTTTTTCTGTAAAATTAAATTTTTTTAATAAACATAAATTAAGAATATCAAAAGTCTTAATTCAAACAAATAAAAAAAAAAACAACAACAATTTATCTATCGACATTGCAATGTATAAATTGAATATTTATTTTATTTCATTCACCTGTTGCTTATCATTCGCGTTAAATATAGATATCAACAGTACGAAGAAAATAAGTTAAAGTAGAAAAGAAAAAAAAAAAAAAAAAGGATAAAAAAGAAAACACAATTTATAACAAAAGTGAATATAAAAATGTTATTTTGTATATTATTTTCGAAATGATTTTTATCCAACAATTATTTTAAATTTAACTTTAAATATATTTTATCTATTTCCCTATATCCACCTGCACTTTCTTTTTCTTTATGTATTTTTTATTTTTTATCATTCAATACCACTGACTATTTTTATCCATCATTGATACTGATAAATGTCAAATAAATTAATATCAAATTTATATAATAAAAATTAATAAAAATTAATAATATAAAATATAAAAGTATCAATTGTATATATTCACTATATTAATATTATTTGCATTTAATAAATAAATATATATATAGACGAGTATACACAAAATGGCGGATGAAAATTCCACTTTTAACTCTTAAGGTCACAGTCGCATGAGCAACCCCGTATATTTATGATATTTTTATTTTTTTTTTCTCGGGGACAACCAATAGTGATTGCTATTTACGGAGTATATATATATATGTATATATATATATATAATATCATTGCGAGTATATACTTATTATTCAAGCCTGAATGTCCACAGGATAAA